>VMOF01000320.1:14889024-15174024 GCA_011764245.1 Trialeurodes vaporariorum
ATATTTCACAGTCGCAATAGTTACTTATTAGTTTGCACGCTTCATTGTTATACTCTCCGGTGGTGTAAAAGGATTCGAGGCTGTAGGTTGGTTTGCACAAACATTCGTTTTTCCTGACCTGAAAAATTAGTTTTAATAAGTCCACGTTAAATCAGACATTCCTGTTTTTTCTCTCTTTCTTTCTCTTATTCTAGACGCATTGTTTTTCTCAGGAGGGTAGCGCCGATGCAGAAAAGATTAAGGGTAAAAAAGGGTCTGCTGCAAACATTTTGATGCATCGTTATGTAGGATCGATTCATACATAAAATTCCACGAAAATCACATTGCAATGACGTTTAAAAGACCGTGATATTGATCATACATAAAAATGATGCCGATTTGATAATATGTCTTAGTCTACGACGTTAGTAAGATATCCGGGTTTTCTTTTTCAATGGGTCTAATGCAAATTTTTGATACAGCGCAAGAGTTAAAAGGTAAATCGAGTGAAAATTACAATAAAAAAAAATCGAAAATTCTCAAAATCTACTCACAAACTCAACAAATGTGTTTATAACAAAATTCAATGATAGCGGTCGGATGAGTGGGTCACGATGAGGAAAGGCCTTTGAAAATCTGCCACTCTGCACGGAAAAAAAAATATTAGTGAAAATAAGCATACGGATACCTGATTTTGGCACCTGCTAGATGATATGGTAAACTTGACCTGAAGTATGATACATTTACCGATACTTTAAGTAAATTCGACATGCAATCATTTAACATCACCTAATACCTTGTCAAAACATAGTATACTTCTGGTTAACATTACCATAACATCTAGCAGGTGCCAGAATCAGGTATCCGTATGGTTATTTTCACCGTAGTTCTTTTCCGTGTGAATCTAATGGCAGCTCATCTAAGACAAATCACTTTTCTTAGCATGGAAAGTTGCGATTGGGTGGGGCTCTCCCATTTATGTCATCCTCTCAGGCAACCGCCATCTTTAAATTTTGAGTAAACGTCTTTCGTGGGTTCAAGAGAAGACTTTGTGACTTTTGATGCTTCCATGCAAAATGATTTTCCTGCAATTTTAAATTGGATTTGACCCCCCCCCCCCCACCACTCCTCGTGACACTGTTTTAAAAAGTTTGCAACGGACTAGTTAAAAAGTTTGATACCTACTTATCACAGAATAAGCAAAAAAAAACCCCTTTGGTTGCGCTGACAAAACCTTTGGCAGAAATTTGACACAGCAAAAGACTTTTGTTGATGAACCAACCAAATGTTGGGTTCACGCAGCGAAATTTCTTTGGTTAGGTGTACAAAATCTATGACTATAGCTCCACAGCTTCTCTAAAGTCTTTAGTTGGGTCATTTTTCTACCGAAGGTTTGGTCAGTCAGCGCTACCAAAGCCTTTTTTTGTGTATTTTTTCTGCTTAATTATTGTCTGTATAGCAAACGCGACTTTCTACACTGATTAAACAAATGATCAGGTAAAAATTTTAGCATTAAAAACTTATCATGTTTATCGTTTCATTTTTTCCTGCATTTTTGTAGATCTATAGATCGTAGAAAGTGAAAATATGTATGTACACATAATTAGTACAGTCTGCTTATGACTCACCTTGGTGACACAGGCGGCTTCCTCAAGAAGAGATTCTTGTCCCCTTGTCTCAACCTCTTCTACAAAATCTTTTGACAGCTCACACTTGCAGGATGTATATTTTCTACTCGTAGCTATGGCATTTGGAAACTTTAACCCCGGCACGATGAAGTTACCGTGCTTTTTCATGCATTCTGCCCTGCAACGAACTTGCCTCGCTGAAAAAAAGCGAAAGCTTGGTTACATTTCAAAAAGAAAGGCCAAAAATTAACGAACTAAAAGTTAATACCCAAACTACACGTCTATAAACTATAATCCAAAATAATAAATGTCCATTCATCGAATGTCCGTGACTTTGAAATCCAAAATCCGTACAATAACGAGACATATTCAAAATCGAAAATTCGAAGCAAGTTTGAAGTCCCAAATTATAAAATGAAAGCAGAAGCAATAAAATCTTTGAATGCATGAATGGACAAGAATGATCAAACATACGAGAGTCATCTAAAAAATAAGTGTTGCTATCATATGACACTAAAATTAAGAGCGATAGAAAAAAATCCGAAGCGATCATTTTGTTTTTTATATTTTCAGCCTTCTAAAAAGTCCAAGTTTTTTTTTAAATCGGTTAGCTAAATTACGAGAAAATCGACTTTTTGTGAGGTCGCTGCTTGCCCACCTCTGATTGATTTCCTCTCCGTAATGAATAGTGATCAATTGTAATCAATCGGGTTTTTACAAACTTTTGCTATAGGAGATTGAAAAGTTGATTCTTGCATAAAAACCAGTAAAAATGACGATGAGTGCACTAAAAAATCACGAAATTCACTTTCAGAATTGGGCTTAGTGGCGGAGAGACGCAGGTAACATGGGAGATTCCTTCCTAAATCGAGACATATCTTTGTGTTTCCGAAAAGAAAAGTGACAAGTTAGACAGGAATCTCCCTTGATACCTGCGTTAAGCCGCCAATAAGCCCAATTGCAGTTTGATGAGTTAGTTACTGAATTTTAGACTTTCTTAGTGTGATTTTCGTGATTTCCGCTGGTCTTTACATTAGATTGGACTATTTATTTGCTGTTTAAGTGGCAAGAGCCCCATTTTAGCCAAAAACTGCGTTGAATTTTTGAGCAGCGTGACGTTATGATCACGGTTCGAACCAATCGATCCTGGGATCACACTATATGTATAAGATATACGCACTTGATCCTGGAATTGGGGCTTCGAGTAACCTAAGAGATTCAGCGGGATCATCAGCATGAGTGGGGAGACTCGGCAGTGACCTCGTCGAAACGGTTCTCAGAGGAGTCCGCCTCGGCGAATAGGGTCTCCGACGCTCATTTGGCGAGTTACTCCCACGGTTAGGGCTTGCTTTTTCAATTTGAGGGATCATCACCTTAATGCCTTGATTTTCGAGCCATTTATTTGCCTCGGTCGGAGATTTCCGGAAACGTGATGAGTAGTCCACGAAATCGATGCCTTTGCGGCTCAGAATAGGCTTGAAGGCCGCCGAAACTGTGCAAACGCAATCGTTGGTCAACTTGCATCCAGTATTCGAGCTGATGTCTCCAAGATGGCGCCTCAGGAATGTCTCCAGTGTTGGAGAAGCTTTGCACGAACATTGGTTCCTAATGGTCTGCCGAATCAATTTTCAAGGAAGAAGTCAGATACAAAAAAAAAAAAACCCAGAACAGTCAGAGGTCGTTTGGTCTACGGCATAAATAACGTCTACTATTCTTTTTGGTCCACTTAAAACTATAGGTCTAGGTAGGTATACTATATTTCGTCCACAACTATTTCGTCTAATGTGTCATTTCGTTCACTAGCATTTTATGTCAACCGATTCCTCGTCCATTGGCTAATTAAGTATTCTTACGAACAAGGCCTAATTTGCAAAATAGGTCTACCTTATTTTTTTCCTACTAACAAATAAAAGTTACGCTAAAAAATTCATTGATTATTTGTTCAACATTGCTTATACCAGACAGTAAATTAACAGTTATTTGTATCGTATTATTGGATCTGTTCTTGTATAAATAGGCCGTCCTAAAACAATTTTTTCAATTCAGTGCGTATGATTGGTCTCCTAATTCATTAGCAAATTTTTGTGGACCAACTTTTCACAAGCCGTATTTCTTAACTGAACTTTCACGTCGTGGGCCAGTTTTCCTGGACCAAAAGCCTGTGGATCTTTTTGTCGCGTAGACGTCCTTGATTATTAGAATTCTTGTCAGTGGACCTAATAAATTATACTTTTCGGTCATTAGACGTAAGTTAGACTCCGTGACTGTAGACCAATTTTTAGAAGACCAGCGACCTGAAATCCCCAGCACACCCTATGCTTCCCCCTTCACCGGAGCTGGTTTACATGTGTACCATTTTATGTAACTTGGGATTCAATGGATTTTACATAGACATTTTGCAAATTATTGCGTTACCCATCCAAATTCTTAGAAAATTTACCTCTTTTGATCGGATCAAAAAAATCTTAAAAAAAGTCAAATCCCAAAATGCGTGCATGAAAGCGTTAAAAAAGTGAGGCAAATTGGATATTCCGATTTCGTCCGGGAGTCACCGGCTTCAACAGCAAACATTCGCAAACTGTTGAGAGGAGAGCTCAACTGAGGGTTGTGATTGGTTCGCGGTCCCGGAGATGGAAACCGGTTTTGTTTTGGTTTTGCTTGGCGAAATTCAAACCAGGCGCTCTTGTATATCATTGGACCAATCAGAGCCTTCGCTTTTAGCTCATCAGTGAACAGTATAGGTGACCGTTGGCAGTTGTTTCGATGAGTCCCGACCAAAATTGAGTTGGAAATGATGTCACCTGTCGCAAGCTTTGTCCTGGGTCTCTATTTGTCTCTGACAAACTAACTTTTTTACTTCAATGGGGTTTTCTTTCTTCCGCAACAAAAATGGATTTTTTATTGCACCTGGTGGTCAACATTTAAATTGGGATACTAGTAAAAAAGATTATTGTGAATACAAAAGTGAAATTGCGTGTGGCAGATCTATTTAAAGGAGCGAGAATTCGTGATAGTAAAAGGGTTAAAACATTAGGAAACTGCGGTTTTTTAGTTTTTCTTTGTTTTTTATTTCAACCCTTTACTGCATGATTTTTTTTTCAATAAAATAATTTTTTTCAGTACAATTTTGATCCTTGAGACAGGGAAAAATAGTGAAAAAATTCTTTCCATTATATTTCAATGGTAAAGAGCCTGAATATTGATTGTTCCAAATATGTCCTTACCCGCATTTAGGTATCCATGCAACTGAAAATAAAGTTTTCAGGCTAAAAAAAAAAAAAAAAAATTAAAGTAGTAAACAATGAGTTAGTAAGTTTCAATAGTTGTTTTTTTTGTATATGGTGATAGTTTATAGGACAAAATCGACAATTCTTACTCGTTTAGTATCTGTTCCACATGTGACCCACCATGCAGCAACAGTGCAACTCCAAGTCCTCTACTTTTAGATAAGGCTTCAAAGTAATTGTTCCAGATCTGGGCTCATCTGCAGTTAACACGGAAAAAAATTATTTGGTTGATCCAAGAAAAATGAAGTTGTAAAATAAACTAAGTGTTTTTTTGTCGGATCACCCTCCAATGAGGTTGATGCAACAAAAGAGGTATGTTAATTTGACTAAGTAATTTTTAGTTGAATCAACCATTTAGTAACTTTTGCAAACCAACCTAAATTTTTTGTTAAATTAACCAAACAAAATTTTGGTTAATTTACCCATCAATTTTTTTGTGAACTGATCTGGACTTTTGGGTGAATTAACCAAATAATTTTTCTATCGTACGGAATCATTTTAGCAATGTCTCCCTGGAAACGCATGTAGTCATATACATACCTTAAACCAATACCAACAAGACAACAATCGCAGAAAAAAGAAATTCACAAATTATAACAGATGAAAAATAAGGTTAAGATTGAATTCAGTGAACGAAAATTATGCAGGAAACATGTTTCATTCAAAGAAAGATACATTACAATTGAGCGTCACCGATAATATTACCTGTCGGAAATTCGGAGAAATAAGTATGTTAGGCAAAAAATAAGGCCAGATATAAACTCAGCGTACCAAAATTACTAAGAAAACATGTATCATTCAAAGAAATCCGATCTAAAGAGATGCGTCTCAGACCATAGTGCGAGCCGCGATCCGAGAGCCGAGCGTGGCAACGGGGAGAATCCCGTATTGATCGAGCGAGAATCTCTCATTTTCAGACACCTCTCTAAGGCTCAAAACTGGTTTTTTGTAAAGTTTAATGAAATTTAGTGATTTTCCTAAGTGCCTCCCACATGGTACTGCAAAAAAAAATAAAAAAATAATGATAACTCAAGAAGCTACTGTACTTTGAAGATCACCTAAAAGTAGAGATCAAAATTTCAAATCTGATTGGTATATATACAAACTATTCTTCATCACCTTACCACGACAGCATAGAAGTTTCTGAGGCGACAGTAACATCATGACCGCAAAATAGAGTGCGTCGTGTGGAACATCTCTCTCACTCACTGTTCAAATCTCCCCTCTCGGGCGTTCCCACATTGCAAGGAGGATTGGGGAGGAAATCTACCACAAGCAGTCGAAGGAAAGTTTCTTTGGTAAATTCGCCTAGAAAATTTTAGATTGTACCAACTAGATGTTTAGTTAATTCAACTAAAATAGTTAGGAAGTAGCAACTAAATTGCTGATTAAAAGGACTAAAAACCTTTGTTCTTTTCACCTAAACGCTTCGTTCTTTCAACCAAAAAGTTTTTGGTTAATTTATCCACCAACTTAGTGGTCCATTTTTCCAACAAAGTGGTTTGGTTAAATCAACTTCACATGAGGTTACTTCAACCTACATTTTTTTTCAGTGAAGGGTTAATAGGTCTGTTTCGTACTTTCGCTACAAGAAAACAGAACCTTGATTATTACATAAGCTAGAGTAGCGCAGGTTGTTTGAAACGGAAGTGAGTTTCTGAGTCAATGAGTGAATTTTGAAAGTTTTTCATGTGCTCATCGTTATTTTCGAAAAGCTTCACGTTAGAATCAATGTGTTGATACTGTTGGGGCAAAAGAAGGCAACAGACCCATTTCCTTTATTTTTAGTTTATTTTTCTTTCCAAATGATTATTTATAAGAGGAAAGGAACTCACTTTGGTTTGGCATGAAGGGGTCCGAGGAAAGTAGCCTTTCTTCCTTAGTTCCTCACGACCTTGTAGATCACACGCGCAAGAAGTATGGCTCTTACTTGTGGCTACGTAAACAATCTCGGTTTCTTCGTCGGAGGTCGACTTTTGGTCGTTAGAAACGTAACCAAGTTTGTTTCTGCATTCTGATCTACAGAAGACAAGCGCTGGAACAAGTAAAAACAAAAAAATAATTAAATAAATTGATAAACACGATGCAGAAAGAGCCTATCTGCTATTTAGTACCCTTACGAGTCCATGGGCCGCGATATTCGGGGTGCAATCCCCGCTAACAGGTGGGGATACCCTTTCTTTTGTTTGTTTTTTTTTATCGTTACGGAAAACTCTAATTTTTAGTTTTTTTAAATTAAACATTGAGAACTGTGCATGTGTTCACTGTTCAGACTTCAGAAGCAATCTTTACATATATGGTCAAGGCACATTTTCCTACTCCAAAAAAATGTTTACAGACAAAGAGATACACACGTCAAAAGTGCAGACACTGTCGAGGAATCGGATGCATATGTTTCAGATTTTGTCTATCTATGCTATACTTTTGACCACAGAGATGCAAGGAATTAGGGGACCTTTCTTCAAAATGTGTTGTACACTTTTCGGGGGTTTGGAGGTTTATTTGAATTCAGTCTGGACTAGTTTCTAGGTTTTTGTATATGTAACGGTCAAACCCTGATATCCAGTCAAATCTATGTCTGACTGGTCAGACCTAGGTTTGAAGAATGGCCCTTGGTCAAACCCCGACGCGACAGGTCGATAAAAAATTGGGGTTTGACTAGTCAAACCTATGTCTGACCATGGTTCCGCTGTTCAAACCTAGGTTTTACAAATGAGGCGCTAGTCAAACCTAGATTTAAGCGGAATAGAAACAAAAAACGTAGGTTTGACAATAAAATTTTCAGTCAAACGTAGGTTTGACCGACATTTTAAAAAAAAAAATACAAAAAATTAAGAAATAAGTGAAAGATACAAAAAAAAAATCGATTTAGAGGATGAGGAAACATACAAGTCACAGTTGTGAAAAAATCCTCATTATTGTAAAGTTGAAATTCTATAATTAAATACAAAGGGGATGCCGTGATATTTTGAGTGACGTTTTTAAAGAAAAAAAAATAATTTGAATTAAAGCCGGAACCTGCGATCGAACCTGGGTCTCAAGTGTAGGTGCTACTTTCTTACACCGCTCAACTACAGTCGAGGACTGACTGAAGTGGGAAATTGAGACATATATCTGTTCATGTTTGTTATTCAGTGTATAAGATAGGCCGGTAAGTTGATTGATGACAATCGGAATTTTAGCGTATTGATGAGGGGAATTTCGGTCAAACCTACGTTTAACTGAACATTTCAGTGAAACCTAGGTTCTTTGTTCCTGTTCCGCTTAAATCTAGGTTTGACCAGTGGAATCATGGTCAGACCTAGGTCTGACTCGTCAAACCCCGATTTTTCATCGACCCGTCGCGTCGGGGTTTGACCAAGGGCCCTTCTTCAAACCTAGGTCTGACAAGTCAAACCTACGTTTGACTGGATATCAGGGTTTGACCGTAACATATACACGTTCAAGATATCAAGGAGCTCTTAAACTTATCTGGAACAGTATTGCATAAAAAAACCCGAAAGTGACGCGATATCTCTACTAACAGAATTTATGGCCGGACTGAGTATTGGTTGATAAAATTAATCGGTGGATCTTAATTTATATTAATAACCTGATCCTTTCAATCCTAACGATCCTAGCGATCCATCAAAATTTTCATCGGAACAAACGACGGCACTTAAGAAACACACGGATAGAAAACCGACAACTTTTAAGGTAGGCATCGCGCTGGGTTGGAAAAACCGTTCACTGAAATACTAGGCCATTTAAACATATTAACGGCCCTTTATATATACGAATCATATTCCATAAAAATCTTTATAATTTTTTTGCCACTTATGTACTTACATAATTATCTTTAAGCGTGACGCCAACGGCGCGCTTCTAATTGACATCGTTTTCCGGATTTTTTTTTTTTTTTTTTGTTTTCTTTTATTCCCTGAAACAAATACTTTGACGTGGATTTGCATCAAAGACGTCAGTTCAATTTCCTCAATATCATCAGTGGTGTTACTACAGGGTGGCTCTGGATTAACAAGCATAAATGAAGGATGTGATTTTTCAAGGAAAAATAAGACTATTTTCATATAAACATGGGTCCGAAAATGCCCCTCTTTTGAGCTACAGCCTCTGAAGTTTTAAAAAATTGCAGGTGATTTTTAAAAAGCGACCACAATTATGAACCGAATGTGATGAAAATTGGTATATCGAGGTGTAGAATCCAATAATGACCTCGAAAAAATCAAAAGTTGAGTCTGACTGTACTTTTCAGGCAATCTTGTACCTTTAACGGTACAAATTGTATGTGACTGATTAAAAATTTAAAAAACAATTGCCAAAACTGGGCAAAAACTCTTAAAAAGATTTATGGTCTCCTGAAATTTTTCGATAAGACACATTTAAAGCGAGGTTTTTGCTCCGCAACGTGGAAAAGTCAGCGTTTTTACCATCAAAGCGGCAGTAAGTATGTCACACTGCTGCTTCTTGGAGCCGCCTGCCAGTGTAAAAGCGCTGACCTTCTCAACGTACGTTGCGCAGCAATTATCTCATTTAAAACGCGTAGTATTGACGAAATGCAAGTGACCGGAACTCTTTTTGAGAGTTTTCGCCATCTGATATTAGAAATGATTTTTAAAATTTTGAATCCGTCACATACAATTTGTGCCGTTAAAGGTACAAGATTGCCTGAAAAGTACAGTCAGACTCAATTTTTGATTTTTTCGAGGTCATATATGGATTCTAAACGTAAAATTACCAACCAATGGGGCAGTTGCAAGGGTCTGAAATTTTGTGTTTTTTTTTTTAAAGAAAATGATGCTACTTCCGATGAGCTGTGATCAAAAGGTGCCTTTGGTTTTTTCCTAAGCGTCCCAGTTTTGGAGATACACGCGTGTAAAAATGTAAAAAATCGTCTGCGTAGTGACATCACTACGCGTAATTCCCATTTAAAACAATTTATTTTGGGCCAAAATCTCATCTCCGGAACATTGGAACTTAACTAGAAACCAAAGGCATCTTTGTTCTCAGCTCATCAAGTACTTTCACATTCTTTATAAAAAACACAACATTTCAGAGTTCAGACTCTTGCAACTGCCCCATTTACATGACATTTGGTTCACGATGGTGGTCGCTATTCCAAAAAAACCTGAAATTTTTTAAAACTTTGGTGGGCTGTAGCTCAAAAGGGGAGAATATTCGGACCCATGTTTATATAGGATAAATAAGTCTTATTTTTCCTTGAAAAATCACATCCTTCATCTATGCGTGATAATTCAGGGACACCCTGTACTCTGTAGGCGCAGATTCCGGTCCATTAACAGCGTTTACTCAACTATCTTGGTCGTGTGTGTGAGTCAGTTGACATTTGTTTGAGAGTTTGCAATTCAATGTTGCCAGATTTTTCTATGAAAATATGAAATACCAAATTTTACATTACTTCTACTGGAAAAATCAGATAGTTATAGGAGTTGAAGTCACTTGGCAGCCCCTCTCTGAATAATCTTTCCATCCTTTTTTATCACGTGTGTTCGAAAAAACGAAGAGAGAGAAAGACGAATTCCTTGCTACGGTTATGCCAGACGGACCAGCCAGTTTCAGGCTCCTAAATAAATTGCTCGATTTTTCACTTTTGTTTGAGAGAAGATTAAAAATTACAGTTATACGCTCAGAATGGGGCTCTTGCAAACTTTTGCTGTAAGCAAATGAATAGTCCATTTTGATGTAAAAACCAGCAAAAATCACGAAAATCACACTGAGAAAAATTAAAATTCATTCATAAAGGGCTTCATTCAAAATCGGCATTTTTCGCCACCTGCTTGTTTTTGACGAAACTTTGGGGATCAATTGGGGTTACTATTAGTAGTGGATCCTGAAATTTTCGCGACCTAAAACCAATTTTTAGAGGAGGGGCGGGGGGTCAAAGTTGAAACCTTCAAACTCAAATTTCTCGCTAACGAATAAAGCTTTTGAAATGTGGTTTGCACGAAAAAACGCGAAATAAAATTTCCTTTTTTTTTAAATACCCACATGTTCCACAAAATTTTAAACAAACACTTGCAATTTGCAATTTATTGATTTTCAAGCTCAAATTTTTTTACAAATTTTGAAATTCTGAAAAAACACATTCTTCGATTTTGATCTCTATGAGATATGTTATTTTCTAGGAAATTGGCTACAATTTAGTCTAAACCGCATGTTGAGGAAACTTTTCGTTTCTGAGTTATGAATTTTTAAAGTTTCAAAAATCGCAATTTTAGCGTTCTCAGTGACAGCGACGAAACCTAAAAACACAATTTCTCCGCTTCTAATCAACAAAACTTGATGAAAATTGGAATTTGGGGGTTTTGAAGGTCGTAAAATTCAATTCTGCTATCAGATTTGAAGAATTTCGAAATCCAAGATGGCTGCAAACCCATCTGCTTGGTAGCCATCTTGGATTTCGAAATTCTTCAAATCTGATAGCAGAATTGAATTTTACGACCTTCAAAACCCCCAAATTCCAATTTTCATCAAGTTTTGTTGATTAGAAGCGGAGAAATTGTGTTTTTAGGTTTCGTCGCTGTCACTGAGAACGCTAAAATTGCGATTTTTGAAACTTTAAAAATTCATAACTCAGAAACGAAAAGTTTCCTCAACATGCGGTTTAGACTAAATTGTAGCCAATTTCCTAGAAAATAACATATCTCATAGAGATCAAAATCGAAGAATGTGTTTTTTCAGAATTTCAAAATTTGTAAAAAAATTTGAGCTTGAAAATCAATAAATTGCAAATTGCAAGTGTTTGTTTAAAATTTTGTGGAACATGTGGGTATTTAAAAAAAAAGGAAATTTTATTTCGCGTTTTTTCGTGCAAACCACATTTCAAAAGCTTTATTCGTTAGCGAGAAATTTGAGTTTGAAGGTTTCAACTTTGACCCCCCGCCCCTCCTCTAAAAATTGGTTTTAGGTCGCGAAAATTTCAGGATCCACTACTAATAGTAACCCCAATCGATCCCCAAAGTTTCGTCAAAAACAAGCAGTGGGAGAAAAATGCCGATTTTGAGTGAACCCCTTTACATAAGTATGTACATAAATGGCAAGATCGTAATGGCGGTTCGACGCAGGTATCATGGGAGATTCCTACCTAATATGCCACTTTCTCTTTGGAAACACAGAGGTGTGCCTCAATTTAGATTAGTATCTCCCATGATACCTGCGTCGAACCGGCATTTAGCTCGATTCTGAGAGTGAATTTCGTAATTTTTTAGTGTATTCCTCGTCATTTTTACAGGTTTTTATCCAAGAATCAATTCTTCAACCCCCTACAGCAAAAGTTCGCAAGAGCCCCATGGAAAGCAATGTCATTTTTTGCAGAAATAAGATTTATTTCAGATGAGACAGTAGCAAACTTTTTCTAAATGCGATTCAATCAACTTGTAAGTTTCATTTTCCAAGTACCTAATTAAGTATTTTGTAGGTACGCATATTTAACATTTCTCTTAGTATTTATTAACAAGAGAAAATTTGATGACCTAAGAGGTCTCCAAAACTTAACCCATAAATTATTAATTTTCAGAGTTTTTGCAGTGATCGTTTGATCTCGCTCCAAAGCTCAACAAGCAATTCAACGATTCACCGGGGTCCACTGAAAAAACAGCTATCGTAAGATTTACCATAACTTGATTGGGTTTATATTTTCAGTCAATTTTACGATTTCCATGGTTTGAGATCAAGACGTATCTATTGGTAAAATTTTAACCATGTAATGATTGAATTTTAACCAAGACATTTTTAACTCAAACCATGGAAAACGTATAACTCACAATTTCCTTGGATTGTCGAAAATTGAAACCGAGTTATGGTAAATCTTGAGATAGCTGTTTTTTTCAGTGGACAACCCATTACGGACCAGGTTAGTTCAAAAGAACGCCACTCTTCTGTGTATGCAGAGAAGGTAGTTAACTGTTAAGGTAGGTGACCCAAAGGTGGCCATACCTATGCTTGGGGCCAATATGCACGTATAAGTCATGAGAGACAAAAAAAACTAAATATGCCCATTTACTACTCAGACAGTTGGCTATCACATGTTCATTTCATTTTTTTTAAAATTTGCTTGTTTTTAAGGTTTTTTTGCGTTCGAAAAAAAGTAGAGTTTTGACATCGCGCAAAACATACACCTAAGGTGGCCACCCCTAGTATTTTTGATGCACCTAAAGGTGGACACCCCCTTTTATATTTCATTAATAAGTATTCAAATGCTATTTTATCGTTCAAAAACGGTATCTAGACCCTAGTTACACCAGAAATTATAATGAATATGATGAATTGAAGGTCAAAGATGGAATCAATTTATGGGCTTAGCTTTTACGATTGTTTACTTCCGTGAAAATTAGCTGAAGACCTGTGAAAATGGACGTTGCACTGTTCCGCAGCGACTGAATCGCCCGATGCTCTTGATTTTTGGAGTTGGGGAAGCAATAGCATCCTAATACTCAGCACTAACGCCATCTATCGTCAATTCGTGAAATTAACAGAAATAAGCTGGGGTGGGCCACCTTAAGAGCCGGGCCACCTTTGGGTCACCTACCTTAGTACTCGTGGGAGTTGGAATTGCCTATACGACGAATTGAAGGCGCCCGAACGAAGCCTTTTCTTATAAGTATTTTCATCGATAATCGAGTTTATCCAGATTAAGGACTAAAAAAATGTGAAATAGACCAGAAGAGAAAAACGAGTATACTCGGGCTTGGTCCATAAAGGGTTAATGGACCCTACAATCCACAGTTTGAACTGAGCTTATAAGAATCTCTTGATGAATAACGAGAATGTATATGGACCTTGTAGTAATATTGGCTTGATACGCATCCTCCTTTGCCAGCACTTCTAAGCGTTGCACCTGCATCTTGTTTAATTTTGTTTTTTTTTTTTTTTTATTAACACATGTTTTGAGTTTACAAAAGAGTTTCTACGTTCAGATTTCAAAAACTGACGGCTTGAAGTCCAATCGAAGTTAAGAGAAGTACACAAGTGCGTTGTTTGCTTCATATTTAAAAGGTAAAAATTTTAAATAGGTGCCCGCGCAATGGTGCACACCATACGTGGAAAAGGGGGAGACACTAAAAGATTGGAAGGGTGGGGGAGGAGAGAGAGAGAGAGAGAGAGAGAGAGAGAGAGAGAGAGAGAGAGAGAGAGAAAAGAACCTTGTGATCGATGGAATGTGAGCTAAGCTACCTAATTACTCGATATTTTTCTTTCGAGGAATGGGTACGTATCCACCATGCAATTAGGAGATGAGGGAATAATTAGTTTTCGAAAAAATAAGAGAGGAAAGTAATTCCCAGGCAGCTGGACCCGAAGTAACAACGGGCTGGACGTTCCTTAATTCTCATTCATGCGCGCGGGGGTACTTATATTGCCTTATGAGCCGGGGTGCCATAGGCTCTCCCACATTGCCAAGTGGTTTCTTTTCCTTTCTTTTATTTATCTTTTTACCTATTTGAAAACTGAACAAACAACAATGCCCCAAAATAACAGAATATACAAAGTATACAAAAGAACAAGATAACACAGATAAGAAATACGTTAGACTATCAGAAATTATAACTACCAGAAGTAACAAATAAAATTAGGTGTAAAATCCCTTAGTAAACTTCTTGGCCGTGAGCTTAAAACAGTTCAAAGCGTCACACTCTCTCAACTCCAGGGGAAAGGATTTAAAATTACGAACGCATCTAACAAAAACAGAGTAAAACATAGATTTAGAAGAAGTGAAACTTTCACGGAAAGGGCGTAAATCCCTGAGAGGATATACGCCACATCATTTTTTTTATAAACAAGAAGTAAATCGTCTTAATTCGGAAGGGGGGATTCTACGATACCAAAATAGACTTTGAAGATGGAGGAAATGATACGGTCATAGCAATTAGATTCGTTAGAATCGAAGCGACTAATGACGTTCCAAAGTCTAACTCGATATACTGGCAGTGTCCGAAGAAATTATAAGTACGCAGTCCTTGGCGTGGGGTCCGACACACCCCATTTAATTTTGCTAATAATATTGGTCCGATTTCCATTTTTATTTTATGAGCTTATTTCATCCCAAAATACTTGGCAATGATGCAAACTTATGTTAATTTCTGTGGAACTCTCAGTGATACAAATCAAACCGGAAAACATGTTTTGTTGCAATTTACTCAATTTATCAAAAAAAAACCTAATTGAGTTCCATGTAGACACCCCCCCCCCTGCCCTATACCCCGGTGCTTAACAGGTTAAGTTAAACAGTGAAGGTAAACTCAATTAAGAGTCTATTTTGCTTGGGTGCTGTAGGTAAACACTTTGTCATTACAATCACGTAAATTATATTATAAAATAATTATACATTACAATTAGCGATGATTGGCGGGGTACTCAGCAGGTACTTGTGTAGTTTTTGATCGTTTTCCGCAAAAAAAAAAAAAAACAAACAAAACAAAACAAAACAAAAAACAAAAAACAAAAAGAAATTAAACAGTGAAAAACTCACACTTCCTGAAACTATTCTAGAGTGTGAAATGTGAGAAAATTTAATGTATTGAATGACTCGTGTACATTGTACACTGTGCAGGGTGTTGCAGACCACCCGCCCACAATCTTTATCTCAAAAACGGCCAAAAAAATGAGCTTCGAGGGCAACATTTCCATTGGAGGTAAATCGACCCTAAGGAATCCACTGTCTGAAAACCACCCTTTGAGGGTATTTAAGGAGGGGGGTACCCGTATCTCAAGGTAAGTTGCGTCTATTACGGCATTAAAAAAATACACATTTTTTACTCTCGAGTTTATTGTCTAAAAAATTCCTTTTCATGAGTTAAGGATGGTTATTGAACATTTTAGAGGCAATCTTTGACTAACCGAATCGCTGCGACCCTTCAAACTATTTGATTTCAAAAATTACGAAGTTTCTGAAAGGACACATAAAGGGCCTTATTTTACGTAGGTAGCATATTTTTTTGTGAAAAAATGTAGTTAGCCCCCACGGCCCACACCATATAACATTTTGGGGCTTCGGGGGGCACTACGGAAAAATTGTCAAAAGCAAAGGCATGGCTTGTATGATACGTCAATAATTGAAAGATCTTTAAGAGACAACATAATTGATGCCCCTCAAAAGTCGTATAAACCAGCCTCTTCAAACTGCCGGCCAGTTTAATATTTGGGCTCTCAAGGGGGGATCTTCAGAGAAGAGAACCGAAATTGATCGACACATGGTTAAAAGGGTCTTGCTGACTATAGAAAAACAATTACAAAGTTGAACCCTCGAGTCACGCTGACTTTTCAATCCGCGAGCTTACAGCCGATTGATATTTAGGGGGCGGTGGGTTTCCCATAGGGCATAGGGCACCCAGTCAACCACCAATATTATTTTAAATGGGAAAACAAACCTACGAGCAGACCTGTCTTTTTGGTGGGTTTTTAATCGCTGAGATGGCGCATAGGGCTCTCAAAACTTCTCCTCTGCTCTTTCGAGGCACCGCCAATGTTATTTTAAATCAGACTTAAGAGCATACCTGTCTTTTTGGTGGGCTTTTAATCGCTGACAAGAAGCAGGGCTCTCAAAACGCCCCCTCTGATCTTCCGGAGCACCGCCGATGTAATTTTAAATCGGGAAACAGACTTACGAGCAGACTTGTCTTTTTGGTGGGCTTTTAATCGCTGACACGGCCCAGAGCTCTCAAAACGCCCCTCTGACTTCCGGGGCACCACCATAACGTTATTATAAATGTAAACAGGACCGTCGCTAGGGAATCTGCCGCCGGTGTGCGAGACAAAAGTAGCCGCCTTCTGCTGGGGGGCATTCTCCCGTTCCAGAAATGGGAGGGGGTCCTGGGGGGCCTATTCCGAATTTTTTTGAGAATTAGACTATTTGAAACGCACAATTCAACTACTGTTCGTAGAAACATTGCTTGGCGTTTTCGAAAAAGGATAATTTTTACTAAACGATGGAAGAAATATATTCACGCTTTCTAAGGGATTCAGTAACTTTCTTTTATGATTAGTTTCTTTTCACCTAAGTATCTCGATGATTCCACTCCAACATTTCTTTTAGCGAACGCCAAAAAATGATATTGAAATTGAATCCTTTAAACGTTTGATGTTAACGAACAAATGAATGTTTTCATACATTTAACCCTCTAAGGACCGGGTTAGTTCAAAAGAACGCCACTCTTCCGTTTATAAAAAGAAGGTAGTTAACCCTTCACTGCATGGGGTTCCACCGGTGGAACAAATTCTTCAAACGCTCATATAAAATACAGGTTTTGAGATATGCCTTCGGCGCATGGTGTGTCAAAGCGGGAGAAGGTATGTTTTGAGCTCACACAAAAAAAAAAAAAAAAAAAAAAAAAAAAAAAAAAAAAAATTGGCTGAAAGAAAACATCATGCAGTGAAGGGTTCGTGATCGAAATCATGTCAGGGGGAAAATTTGCCCCCGTATCCAAACTGACCACATTTTGATTATTTTTATAAAGTTTCCGGCATTGGCTTTTTGAAAAATCCAATTAAAGTAAAAAAAAAAAAAAAAAAAAAAAAAAAATGAAAATTTAAAAAAAATAAATCAAAAAAATTTCCGCCATTTCTTATGGTGTTATTCACTTGTAAAAAACGAGTAAAAAATAGAAAAAAGAGAATTTTGACCAAAAAACCGTCAAATTATTTTTTTCACTATTTTTCCCATGTATTTGACCACCTAATACATTGAAAAATCCACATTTGCTTGAGAAAAAAAAAATCATGCAGTGAAGGGTTAACTGTTCGTACTCGGGGGAGTTGGAATTGCCTATACGACGAATTGAAGGCACCCAACGAGACCTTATCTTGTACGTATTTTCATCCATAGATCCTGTTTATCCAGTATAAAGACTGAAACAGTATGAAAAATACCAGAGGTGAAAAACGAGTCTACTCGGGCTTGGCCCATCATGGGTTAAAAAAATTATTTCAGTAGGTTTAGAACGCAACGGCAACGGACCTTGCACTTAATGATGCGTTGAACTATGTAGCTTATTGAGAGAAAAAAATCCTTACAGTTTCTTCATCCTTCTCAGTTCTCTTCTTTCCTTCTTTACTTTTCTCCTTTTTCTTCTTTTTAAGCGTGCCCTATGATAGGGCATGCTTTTTCAAATCGATCTTGCCGGCCTGACCTACCTATTACAGCTACACGCCATTTTCCATTTGATTACATTAGTAGGTTTTTTGAGGTTGCCCGTTCATCGCCTATTTTTGTGAACAGTTTAAATTTGGCATGTTTATTGACACGTTACAAGAAATAAAGTTTTGTTGCGGCTATCCTAATTTAATTTTTAATTATTTTTGTTTTCCTGTGAAGTGATTTTTATTCTGTGTAATTTTGCTGTCAAGAGCTTGGAAAAATGTGTTTATTAGGGAGTCAAGAATCGTTCATAAAATTACCGTGTGAA
The DNA here is from genome assembly GCA_011764245.1 of Trialeurodes vaporariorum. Lineage (NCBI taxonomy): Eukaryota > Metazoa > Arthropoda > Insecta > Hemiptera > Aleyrodidae > Trialeurodes > Trialeurodes vaporariorum. The sequence goes on from VMOF01000320.1 coordinate 14,907,334, forward strand.
TCCGTATTTTCGAATTGGTATCTTCACTAGTTCATTTCAAGCAATTGAACAACTGATATTAATTGGTAAAAAAGATTCGTTCGCAAAAATACAGCGCGAATCTGAATTGTTGAATTGGGATCTGGCCGTCTGGCGTTTTAAGAGTGCTTCACTAGTTCATTTGAAGCAAATGGCGCCGCACTGAGAACACAACTCTCATCAGGGAAACAGCTGACTTCACTCCATCGACTTTGTTATAACTAGACGAGACACTCCTCCGTTTGAAATATATGTCCGTTTTATGCTCCTTACGGAGAGCACTACTCTCCAAGCGAAAACAGCTGACTTTACTCCATCGACCATTGATGTACCTAGGTGAGACACTCGCCCTCCGTTTGAAATAATGTGTCCGTTTTATGCCTCTTAGAGTCCCTATATACTATGAGAGTTGCGCCATTGCTGAATCCATTTCTGATTGGCTCTCAGATTTAGGCTGTCAAGAAAGCTCTAAGAGGCAAAATGCAAATGGCGGAGGGTTTGTTTACTATTCGCGAACTCGCTTTCATTACACATTTGAAGTAACAGTGACCGCGGTAATTTTTGTGAATTTTTACTCTGCTTGAATTTTATTCCGGAGAACATTATCTCTTTCAATAATGACCGTTATTGTCGAGAATCTGAATCTAACCTATAAGAGATAGCGAAATAGTGGCAACAGCGCAGAGGCAAATGGCCATCCGCCATTTGCAATTTGCCTCTTGGGGGCTCCATTGATCCGCTTCTTCTTCTTCATTTTGAGAGTCTTGTCGCAACTCTCATAGTATATAGGGACTCTAATGCCTCTTACTTATACTGTTGATTGATGAAGTGGGACTTCAACCGTAGTTCACAAGTTGGATTAGCTGTTATTCGAACAATACTTGTTATTCTCTTTGGGTTAATCAAGCTTTATGAGCATTACTTTCCGATCGTTTTATCTATGTGTTCATCAAATCTTCAGCATGTATTCAACATAACATGTGACTCATTCAACCGCCAAGGGTTAGTTTAGTTTTCAGCCACCAAGGGTCTGTTATCATACAAAACGTGTTATCATTCAGCCATCAAGGGTCTGTTATCATTCAACTACGAAGGGTTGTTTTGTTTTTCAGCCATTAAGGGTCTGTTTTTTTGTATTTAGTTTATTAGTCAACAATAGGTGATTTTTGGCTGTTGTACAACAGTACAACTGTACAGCTCACAATTAGATGTAGTATTTTCTAACATTGATGAATTAAATGCACATGTTTATTTTGCACACTATAGTGATCATATAGTCCAATTTATGTTCAAATTAAAATAGACGATATTTAAATGCAATTTATATACACATATTTGTAAATAAAAGAAAATTGATGATTTTAACAGAAACAAATTCAGTGGCAATAAATTTGTCATTCACCAAAAACACTAATACAACCCAATTTATTTGTATTGTATTTCCGACATTGTGAAATAATTGACAAGAAAGCAAATATAAAAACCGTTTTCTCGATGCAAGTCAAAACATAGAATATAATAGTCTCAAAAGAAAATTACTCCTAAGCATAGCAACAAAGGCACGCTTTTCCAACTCCTTAGTGTTGGAACCTGGCAACTTGTTTCCTTTTCCTTCCTTTTTTCTCACCCTTTTTTTTATTTTTCCTTCCCCTTCCATTTTTTCTTCCTTTCTCTTCTGTTTTCCTTTTTTCTTCCCTTTTTTTCTTCGTTCCAAATTTTGCCGCCCTTCAAAATTTGCCACCGGTGCGTGTGCGGCGCACACCCTGAACACCCACTAGCGCCGGCCCTGGGAAGGAGAGAAACAGAGACACATTCCTGTATCCGCTCATGCCATGTTTTCCACCATACTGAAGAATTTCCCTGGAATCGACGAAAATTCCCGTTACCCATGGAGACGCACCATATCGTGAGCAAATAAATAAATAATAAAAAAAATAAACTTGGCAACGTTTGAAAGGTAGTGAGTAGAAGCACCCGACGAAGCCAGTGACTTGGCCAGTTGTGGCCGTGCCGTGGCTGGCCGCAACTGGCCGCAGCTGGCCACCATTGGCTACTAATCTATGACGAGCGAGGAGTCCGCGTCGGGGACCTCACTGGAACCTGTCCTATTAGCAGCTCGACTTGTCAGTCGGGGGACTGTAAAACAATTAATAAGATTCAGATTAACTGGGTCTTGCTTGGGTCTTAAAACTCTTCGCCACCGCCACAACCACCGCCGCACTATACGCTCCGAGATGGTCAAAAATTGGCCAAAAACCAAAAATTAAATTTATATCATGAATTTTTCATTATAATCAACATTTAATACAAATTTGAATCGTAGCCCTGTTGTCTAAGATCGAAGAAAGTGGCCAAAAATCGGTGGAGACAAGTCATCGAAAATTATCGTTTTCGACCTTTTAAGCTTAATTTAAAACTTTCCAGTGGCTTTTATAGAAATTAATTGCCCATTAAAACTTTTTTCTGTGATTAAAATTGGTCTTAAAAGTTAATGAATGATCAATAGATGAGAAATGTAGGTAAATACTTGATTATTTTTGGCCGCTTTTTGACAATCTCAGACCATAGTGCATATAGATACCACTTTTAAAAAGTAATAGGGCTCTTGCAAACTTTTGCTATAAGCAAATAAATAGTCCATTCTGATGTAAAGACCAGCGGAGATCACGAAAATCACACTAAGAAAGTCTAAAATTCAGTAATAAACTCACATAACTGCTATAACGGCAAGTTTGTCATGTCAACGCTGGTATCATGGGATATTCCTGTCTATTTATGTCACTTTCTCTACGGAAACACAGAGATATGTCTCAATTTAGATGGGAATCTCCCATGAAACCTGCGCGTCTCTCCGCCATTAATTAAGCCCGATTCTGGGAGTAAATTTTGTGATTTATTGGTGTACTCGTCGTCATTTTTACAGGTTTTTATGCAAGAATCCATTTTTGAATTACCTACCGTAAAAGTTTGCATAGAGTTCCATTCATACCTATTCATGTTACTGACAAGTTTTTAAATTTATCCTAAAAGGTGGAAAACGACGATTTTCTAAACTTATTTTTTACTTTCTCTCTCTAACAAAGATAGAAAAATCGAGAGAAAAATCAAGAAAGTATTGCGATGGAGGCGCAGAGATTTTCAAGGTATTTTGTTTTGAAACTTGGGCTCTCACGACCAAGTCAATCATGATTAATACAAAGTAATGACCTCTTTATCAAGGCTAATACTATCCATAATAACATCCTTCCATCAAATTTCAATATTTCTTAACCCTTTCAAATTTACTGGGTTTTATGCACACAAAAATTCTGTGGCATCTATCCATCCGTCAGTTGGTATACTCACGTCATTTTTGAACCATTGATCCATATGCATGATTTTGCACCCATGTTTGCTTTCTAGATTCCTCAGATGGTCTCTTTTGTTTTTTTTTTTTAATTCTAACTTTTATGTTAGTCACGGAACCTTTTAAGTTAATTATAAAAAGGGGGGGTTTAGGATCTCTCCCAGAATTTCAGAGGGGGAGTCTGGATGTCTCCTCCTGTATTTTAAAGTTGGATGTGTGGGTCTCTCCTAGATTAAAATGATGTGAGAAAGTCTCGTTGGGTAGGTACCTATTCCCTACAGTTTATTTTTCAGTGAGGTCATTATTTTGTAACGGGTGGAACATTCAGACGACTTTGAAGTAATTTTTTTCAACTTTTTAATCATTGTAATGAAAAAACTGTATCCCACCAACAGAAAGGTCTTAACTTCTAGATAGTGATAGGATTTTCAAAATTTACAAAAAATCTATCCAAAGCTGAGAAAAGAGCAAAATAAGGGTGTAACGGGTGGGACAGAAAATGGACAAGGTTTTCAGAAAAAGTTGAAACTCTGTGAGTTTTGAAGAGATAAAAATTTGGAAAAAATATATGTTAAAGGTGAGGGTATAAGCTTTGATCCTACTTAAAGTTTTTTTTTTTCATTTAGTGAATTATTTTTCTCTAAAAAAATTAAAAAGTAACGTAACGGGTGGGACAGCTAGGTTTTGTAACGGGTGGGACGCGTGTGATTTCGTCATTGAAAATACTCATCAAACCTCCTGTAACCATCAACACGTTTGACCTTATTAGATTTAGATACTATTCTCGTCTCTGGTTGCATTTTTAATGCAAATAAATAGTCCATTTTAATTTTTAAATTTCAATTTTTGCATATCATTTCCACTTTACTTAAGAATGACCCAGTAATTTTTGGCCACTTTTTGGGTTGATCTCTGACCATAGTGCGCCGCCGTCACCCTGCCGCATTATGGTGCCTGCTTTCAATGGCGCACGCAGAAATTAGTCTCTCTCTCTCTTTTCCCGTTAGAGTGTATGTACTAGTAAAGGAAAGAGATAGGGGCTAAAGATACGTTCTATCCCCTGTTTTGGTCCTTTCCCTACTCACGTGTTCAAATGAGGAAAGAGAGAGAAAGACCGATTCCTGTGTACCACCAGTCAATTAAAGAATGGGACTAAAATATATGGTCCCTTATGCGCCAAGCGGCTGATGACATATATTTTAGTCCCATTCTTTAATTGACTGATAGTACGCTACTGCCTGCTTTGATACCTCAGAATACCAGCAACACGGGCTCCCCGGCTCCACTCCCCCCGCTTTAAATATTCAGATTATTGTAATTGCTCTGACAAATTTATTCGCGAACGCAACGAGAGATTTGAATGCGTTTAGACCAGGAGGAATGGGGGGGGGGGCTGCAAGTATAGACAAATAAATGTTTGGTTACGGCGCGGCGATGAAACGAACCAATCAATTTTTACGGGTATTTTATTTAAGCCATTGATACTAGAGTCCCTACAGGTAGACAATTAAGACAATGGGTCTGTTGCATACTTTTGCTACAACAATATAGAACCTTGATTCTTATGTAAAATTACGATAGAAATAACGATACGCACATTAAAAACGTTCAAAATACACTCATTAACTCAGGGAATCACTTCAATTTCAAACAGCCCGCGCTAAACTAGACACTATTTGCACCGGTATACTACAGTCTACATAGACGGAACCACCGTGCATAAGTAAACAGCATCGCAACTACAAAATGATGGACTTTCTTTTTTAATACGTGAAATATAAGCTGCATTTGCTGTCTGGTCTTTACGGTTTATCTAAGATTACAAAATAATATAAGAAATGTACACATCTAAACGAAACATTCCAATGTTTCTAAGTTCTGTTCATGTTTACATACGAGGTGGTTCCATCTATGTAGTTATAAGTCGGTGATATAGTGTCTAGTGTAGCGCGGGTTGTTTGGGATCAAAGCTTATACTCTCACCTTTAACATATATTTTTTCAAAATTTTTATCTCTTCAAAACTGACAGAGTTTCAACTTTATCTGAAGTGATTCAAAAACCTTGTCCATTTTCTGTCCCACCCGTTACACCCTTCTTTTCCTCTTTTCTCAGCTTTGGATAGACTTTTTTTAAATTTTGAAAATCCTATCACTATCTAGATGTCAAGGCCTTTCTGTTGGTGGGATAGTTTTTTCATTTAAATGATTAAAAAGTTGAAAAAAATTACTTCAAAGTCGTCTGAATGTCCCACCCGCACGGAAAAAAAAGATTAGTGAAAATAACCATACGGATACCTGATTTTGGCACCTGCTAGATGTTATGGTAAACTTGACCAGAAGTATGGTACATTTACCGATACTTTGAGTACATTCGACATGCACTCAGGTAACATCACCTAGTACCTAGTCAAAACATAGTATACTTCTGGTTAACATTACCATAACATCTAGCAGGTGCCAAAATCAGGTATCCGTATGGTTATTTTCACCGTAGTTTTTTTCCGTGCGTTACTAAATAATTACCCATATGCTCCTCAGCTTGTTCTTCTAATTTTTCCTTCAACCGGTTAAAGCACCGATGGATTTTAGAATACCATTAAATATACTCCGTCAAACAACAGAGTTCTGTTCCGTCCCGTCGTGCATTGCGCGGCCGCGCCGCCCGTCAGTCCGACCGACCGCGACCGTCCGCGTCCATCGCGGGCATCAGTCTGCCTGTCCAACCGCGATGAGAGCAGACGAGACGAGCCAGAACCTGACTCAACCCCGCTGCGTTTCACTCGATTTTCCGCTAATTTGTAGCGAAGCGTCAGTTTTTGAAGGGAATTAAAGAGTCAGTGGGGGAGGGGGGAGGGGGGGAGGGGGGAGGTACAAGTCAGGTTTGCTCATCTCAAAATCAGCCTTATAACCTCCCATGCTTTATTCGAATCGTATCAGCTTCCAACCAACCCCCCCCCCCCACCGCCCCTCGACCCCCATCCCCTCACCATACCTTCCCTTCTCGTGTCTTTTGCCCGACCCATAACTTCCCGGCCGTCTCATCCTTTTACTTCGGTTTGGATTTAATTGATTGGCAGGAATCTGGCGCGAGGCGACGATGGAGCGGCGATCGACGCAAGAAATAACACCGCACAGTCGATCAAAAAATTGAATCTCTTGGAAATATAATTTTGCAAATAAAAATTACGCTTAAAAACAATAAATATCAAGGTTGCTTAAAAATGCGTGTGATCATTCATGTCAGTGCTTAACCCTCTATGGATCAGGATTCTCAACCCTCTATTCCATAAAAGCGTCACTCTTCCGTTTTTATAGGGAGTGTAGTTAACTTTTCGTACTCGGAGGAGGTGGAATTGCCTATACGACAAATTGAAGGCGAAGTTAGTTCAAAAGAACGCCACTCGTCCATTTATGTAGGGAATGTAGTTAACTGTCCGTACTTGCCTATACGACAAATTGAAGGCGAGGTTAGTTCAAAAGAACTTCACTCTTCCGTTTATGTAGGGAATTGTAGATAACTATTCACACTTGGGGGAGTTGGAATTGCCTAAACGTGGCGTTGAAGGCGCCCGAAGAAACCTCATCTTGTAATTGTTTTCATCGATAGTCGCGTTTATCCGGAATGAAGACTGAAACAATGTGAAATAGACTGGATGAGAAAAACGAGTATACCCGGGCTTGGTCCATAAGGGGTTAATGTGATTCTTCAGCGTTTAGTGCCGATTTCTGCCGCCAGAGCGCTATCGTTCAATTAAATGTCAGATTACAGGCCGAAAGTAATTTATATTTGAGAAAACGGAGTGTCAATTACTAGATTATCATCTGAAGAACGTCTCTGCAAAATATCTCGTCAATAACTTCAAAAAAAAGGCTGAAAGTATACCAAAATAAGGAATATCGCAAATCGATTCTTATATCGAAATACGATACTTCATTTTTACTTTTGCACTCTAACGTAGTTATATATTGAGAAAGTATTGCGATGGCGCAGATGTCCGTCTGTCTGTATCCGAGCCAGTAGCGCACCGAGAGTTTCTTCATCTCTCTCTTTTCTCCATTAAGAAACGTATGTTAGACAAGGATGGACAAGGGGATAAAACCCCCTCCTTCTGTCCTTTTCCTACTCATACATTCAAATGGGAAATGAGAGAGATGGAAGATATCCTGGTTGCGCCAGTGATCCGAGCATAACTTTTGAATTAATGGTCCATATACATCAACATTTTGCAGAGAAGTTGCTTTTAACATTCCTTAGAGTGACTTTTTTTGTTTGTCCGAAAGTGTAAATTGTAGACAAGTTATGTATGATAAAAGGTTTCCATTAAAATTAATGGGGAATGGGGTAAACACAGGGAAAAATCAGAATAATACAAATATAGCTGTTTGAGTTTTGATTATAATTTGGAAAAACATTCTGCAACCAGCCTACTGTCAAATGCATCCCTGAAGGAAGGTCTGGGTGTCTCTCCGAGAACTGTAAAGAGGGGTCTGGGGGTATCTCCGAGAATATTAATGGGGGGTCTGGGGGTCTCCCCCAGAGTAATGAAGGGGAGTCTGCCCCCCCAGATTAAGTTTGATGTGAGAAAGTATTTGGGGGGGGGGTATTCCCTACAGTTCATTTGGTACTTTCAGCCTTATTTTTGAAGTTATTGACGAGATATTTGGAGAGACGTTCTTCAGATGATTATCTAGTAACTGACACTCCGTTTTCTCAAATATAAATTATTTTCAGCTTGTAATTTGACATTAATCGAACGGTAGCGCTCTGGTAGCAGCAATCGGCACTAAACGCCGAAGAATCACTTTAGATTGAATTTATTTTCATGGTTTTCGCAAGGAAATATCAACGCTAACATGTTTTTAAAGCAAGCATTTTCATGTGCGGAGAAACGCATGTTTGAATCCACTGTGCTCTGTGTGTATAGGGAAGCATCTGCTTGCGGCTGCGTTAAAGGTTGAGGCTGGAGAGTGAGAGGGGGAAGATAGTCGACGCGCTGAGGCTGAGCTTCCTTACCGCTGCGAATGTATTCCTCGTTGAAGACCAGTGCGTTCATTTTGCCTATCCTTCCGATTAAAGGCGCCTGACGATACCGAATACTACGAATACGGCAACAATGGGGCTATTGCACACTTTTGCTATAAGCGATTTAATAGTCAATAACGGCGTAAAAACCTCAAAAAATGACGATGGTGGCACTAAAAACTTCCAAAATCCACTCCTAAACTCAATAAACGCAGTTATTTGCGCGAGCGTAATGGTGGCCGAAGGCACTAACAATGGGAGATTCCCATCTAACAATTCTGAAACTCCATCAAGAAGTGACCAATAAGAGACTACTTTCATTTGACACCGGTGTCACTAGGTGTTGCGGCACCATTCATCGGATGTGGATCATCACTCTGATGACTATTTACTCTGTGAATCATCCTTGTCAACATAGAAAGAGTGACGAAATTTAGATAGGAATCTTCCATTGTTAGTGCCTTCGGCCACCATTACGCTCGCGCAAACAACTGCGTTTATTGAGTTTAGGAGTGGATTTTGGAAGTTTTTAGTGCCGCCATCGTTATTTTTTGAGATTTTTACGCCATAATCGACTATTAAATCGCTTATAGCAAAAGTGTGCAATAGCCCCATTGGTTGTGATCGGTTTGTGAGGTTGACTATCCTTGGATGTTCGGGGTGCATGCATACAAATTGCTCGATATTTCTCCGCCATCTTGGATTTCATTAAACGCCTCTTGTGAGTTTATTATTGCATTTTATGACTTTCTAATGCCACTAATGGACTTTTCAGGCGATTTTACATTAGATTAAACACTCTTAATTGCTGTAGCAAAAGTTTGCAACAGACCCATTGAAGAGTTGATTCTCTCACGAAAACCTGCGTAAAAATGACTACTTATGAGTACACTAAAAAATCACGAAATTCGTCACTCTCAGAATCGAGCTTAATGGCGGTTCGACGTAGATATCGCATGGGAGATTCTTATCTAAATTGAGACATATTTCTGTGTTTTCGAGGAGAAAGTGACATAAATATACAGATATTCCCCATGATACCTGCGTTGAACCTCATTACGTTCTTTCCATTAAAGTAGTTATCTAGGTTTATTACTAAATGTTAGACTTTCTCAGTGTAATTTTCCTGATTTTTGCTGGTTTTTACATTAGAATGGACTACTAATTTGCTCACAGCAAACGTTTGCAAGAGCCCCATTGTCTTTCCTTATCTTAGCCCATTTGAACTCATGAGTTAGAAAAGGATGGATATAGGGGCTGTCACGTGACTTCAGCGCCTGCTTCTGTCTTTTTCTAACAGGTTGTGAGTGGATGTGTCCAGCTGCAGGAACGTCCAATATAAAAATGTCCATGAAGTTTGGTCCATGAGCAAATTTGTCCATAGTACCCAATAATGTCCTATATGTAAGAAATGTTCACCTGAAGAAAAGTTCTAAAACGTTGTTGTCCGGTATGTAAAAAAGTCCAGTCATAGAAACGGAAAGTTAGGTTGGGGTGGGTTAGGGTACGTAGAAGTAACGAACAGGAACTTACATGCTTAACCCATTTATGCCTAGTTGCGCGAAAACGCACCAAAAAACACGGTGTTTTTTATACATTAATTCTCAAATGATATTGTATGTGGCTAGTGGTGCGTTTTCGCACCAAGCGTTTTTGGCTATAAAAATGCATGGGGGAAAAAAAATTGTGTTTTTGGGACCAAAATGGACTAACTTTGAAAATTTCACAAAAATCTGAGACCAAAAATAGTTCTGGGCACAAATGGGTAAGTTGAAAAGTTTGCAACTGTTTGTAAATTTTTCCGGAAACTTATTACTTCCAAAGGTTGCCATGGTAGTTCTTCAGAAAACATATGAGACTTCAACAATGAGTTTTCATGAATGTTTGTACTTGCTTGATTTATACCAGAGGGCGCAAAGTTTGAGTTTCTGGTCCACACGCTTATGGGAGGCAGTGGGTTTTGTGCAGTTTTTGGGGTTCTTCGGTTGCGGGGGGGGGAGAAGGGCCTTCTAATGAGGCCCCTAATAATTGTTAAGCAAAAAAAATGTCGACATTTTCAATTTTTTGTGTAGTTTTTTTTGCTCAAATTAGGAGCCTCATCAGAAAGCCCCCCCCCCCCCCACTGATAAAATCGACGGATAGGCCCAAAAACGCCAAAAAATGCCCGAACAATCCTAAAAACTGCATAATCCACTGCCTCCCATGAGCGGCTATTGCTTGATTGCATGGTTAGGAAATAGTTCAAATTGGACCTAATTCAGATTTCCAGCCGATGCGATGGCGTGGACTTTTTTTTAAGGCGGGTATTTCTTACATAGGACATTATTGGGTACTGGACATTTTTATTCATGGACCAAATTTCATGGACATTTTATGATTGAACATTTTTACTTTGGACGTTCCTGTAGTTGGACCTTTTGTCATTGGACATTTCCACATATTCTACCTTCTAACACAAGTGTTCAAATGGGCAAAGAGAGAGAGAGAAAGACAATGTCCTGGCAACGGCTATGTCTTGTCTATTGTCTATTATTGACAACGAATATACTCGGGCGTGGTTGTTAAAGGGTTAGTCACCAAACCACGGAATTCATCACTCACGCATTAAAAATCGGACCATCCAGAACCCAGGCTTTCCCTTTGAAAATAAGGTGTTGTCAAAATGACATTGTAATGATTTTTTAGTTGTTTGAAACCACTAAGCCTAAAAGCGATAAATTGACTCACTATAACTCTCATAATAATCTAGATTATACATCAACAATGACATATTTATTTAATATGTCAGAGACGCGACTCGGAGAAGGAAATTAAAGACCCGATGATTGCGTACAGTAGCACGCATCTACTGTAACTCTCTCTCTTTCTCTCTCTCTCTCTCTCTCTCTCTCTCTCTCTCTCTCTCTCTCTCTCTCTCTCTCTCTCTCTCTCTCTCTCTCTCTCTCTCTCTCTCTCTCTCTCTCTCTCTCTCTCTCTCTCTCTCTCTCTCTCATTTCATTTGTTCATTTACATGTTACAAGTGCTATTTCAGTTTTGAATAATAAGTCTTAATTAATAAAATTGCGTCTTATTTATCTCTCTCCCTCGGTCCATTTTAACGCATGCGCTGTGAAGAGAGATTGGAGGTAGAGCTGCTATGAAGTCACGGGATAGCACCTTCTACTGTCCTTTTCCAACTTATTTGTTCATATGGACGGAAAGGAGAGAAAAGGACAGGCTACTGATGTAGGTGAGCCGCTGCCACTATATGGTGGCGCAGATGATCGGCGAAAATTAATGTAAAGAGCTGGCTGGCCCGATCATTATATATTCTTTGATTGGGATGAGTCTATCACAAAAATACCTTCAGACGGTTAAATTCTTCGGCAGTTGCGACGAAGCTCAGACGGTAGTCGCATAACTTATCTCCCTTAATAAGCCACCGAAATATTCCTTCCGAGATGTATAAGCGGGTTGAATTCAATCAATATTGTTGTACAGGGTGTTTCAGTGAAGAAAGAGGAAAGAAGGATGAGAGCGGCAAAGTGTTGTCGATAATAATTATTAATCAACTGATAAAAGACTTAAGGTGAATAATTAAAGGTTACTTTTCGTATTTTTTAAATTAAATGTTGGGACTTAATGCCTTTCAAGGTACGGTAGATGTCCCAATTACCGCCACCTGTCCCAATTACCGCCACCCTATTCATTTATTCTTTAAAATAAGCCTACTTTAGCTGACAAATTTAAAAGTATATGGGATAAGTGTTTTCATAGGTTGCCTGAACTGGTGAAAAAATTTTGAAGTTGATACTTAGCAGCACTGTGCCCTTAAAAAAATCACAGAAGTGGGCACTTACCCAGCACCACCTGTTTGTGCCGATTTCAGTCAGTAGTTACTTATGAAAACTCTGTTCTCTTTACTATCTGCTTTTTAAATTATTATAATTTCATTATTTCCTTACAATAAACATGACGATTTGAATGAAAAGCCGCAGTGAAAATATGTGTGGCGATAGTTAGGACAACTGATATGAAAATAATTGGGACGAAGCCACTTATGGCATGGCGGTATTTGGGACATGGGCCATTTTTTCGAGTTTTATTAATAATTTTTTTTACTGCATGATTACTCCAATTTCTTATTTTTTTAATAAAACTGGGGTGTATTTGAAGGGTCCTAGTGCAAACAGATTCTAGATTAAATAAAATTTGACATTTTTACAGGTATTTTACGGAAATTTTTTCTTAAGGGTGGTGGGTAATTGGGACATCTACCTTACCTATATTAATATTCGTGCAAACTTTTGCGTTTTTTGGACAGAAAATGTATTTATAGACGGTTTTAGTTCAAAGTCAACGGCTAGCCAACAATCACAATAATCACTCATTGGTCGCAATCGGTTGTGACAAAACTAGCCTAAAGCGTTCCAAACTATTTCACTCACTCTCTCTCCCGTGACCCTATGTAGGTATAGCTATACGTACTGGTACCCATCTCTTTCTAGCTTCGAAATTCGTATACAGGGCCTTGTTTAACGACATATTGTTATCAAAATCGCTATGAAATGCCTGGAGAAATTCATTTCTGCCTAAAAATTTAACAGAAGATGTCTCATGTTTCTAAGTATGTACGATTTTTGAAATGAGAGTGAGATAGCAGTAAATGGGGGTTACGTGAGAGCAAGAGATACAGTTTGTCTTTGTTTGGAACGCTCATCACCGGATGACATCATCCACAAGTCCTCTAAAACCGTCAATTACTAGGCTTCTTGTGCTTTTATTATAGGCTCTTCAGGCTTATTTGATTAAACTTTTAGGTTATGGAGAGATACCGGTTTCAAAAATTGATTTTCAGGAAATTTCGCGTCTTTCTTTATACAGCTTAATGGTAAATAACAGAAAAATATCCTAAACTTAGTGATTTATGATGAAGAAAAGAGCCTATATACGTTAACCATTTCATACACGCATTTTGGGGTTTGACTTTTTTCGAGATTTGTTTGGACCGTTCAAAAGAGGACAATTTTCTAAAAATTTTGATGGGTCACCAAATTTTTGCAAAATGTCGAATGTCCATTTAAATTCTGTTGAATCCCATATCTTATAAAATGGTACACATATTATGTGTGCCCCTTCTCACGATAGCTTTAAGGGCCTATTTACAAGGGGGAAATTCGAAACAATCCGAATTTCAAATGGAGGCGAACGTTTTTTTGCTTTGATCACCCCGTATTACCTACATCAGCCGGCTCGGTTCCGATAACTTCAAATTTGAATCCGTTGAGATGCTTCCTCCCCCCCCCCTTTTGCGTGAGTAGCATGCCTATCGATATAATTTATGCAGGCGCCTAATTTATTTACTTCTCCTACTGTTGACCGAAGGCATTTTTGGGCCTTCGCTTTGCATCAGCAAAGCCGTCCGCGTCCCCTCGGATTCATGATGGCTGATCCATGATCCCGAATCAGCCGAGAGCAGCAGCGAGCCGAGTCATCATCGAAACAAAACAAGAATGTATAGTGACAGGCCTCTGAAATCGCGAGTTGAATCATTGACTCCAACCACGAAACCCAGGGCTGCCGAATTTCATCCGTCGATGAGTCATCGTCAAACTTTTGCTCACATTGTTTAACCATTGCGAGCCCGACGACCGTCTCAACCTTTGAATCTGTTTATGAAGATCGGCGACACAAGTGACGAAAGTTTCGCCTGCAAAATGTCGTCGAGGCCACAGGTGATACACACAGAGAAAAAGGTGTAACGTGCGTGTTGCATACACGATACTCCGCTGGCGCTGTCGCAGCTGCCTTTTATACTTGTCGTCGATACTACTACCCAAAAAAAATGTATCCTTCGGGGAACTTCAGCGGGGATCGATAGGACTAACCTCCAGCTATCATCCCTCAACAGTTGAAATAAGCATCACAAACGACGTAATGTGTCCGCGACATTCACCATCCATCAGTGTTAGTTTTACTAATTTTTAGTGTTTTAGAATAATTCTCAGCCTATATTTTCACTTCATCATCACTCTCGCATGTATTTTGAGACGCTGATTTCAAAAATGCTACCAGTCTTCATTAAATTGGCCTAGATTTTAAGTAATTCCAATTTACCTACATCTTTTTTGCAAAAAATTCGAAATCATGAAAAAATTATGAGTTTTGAGTACTTAAAAACTGAGGCCAAATTTAAATTAGCGGGTCAAAATACGTGGGAACATTTGCACACGGGAGAGAAAGAGGTATATTTTGATGAGAAAACCTGGTTTTTCGTTTATGACGGCCGGACACACTATGTCGTTAAGGTGCACTATGGTCTGAGATGCCCATAACGTGGCCAAAAATCAAAAAAACGACTTTGGAATTGAGGAAAATGAGGTATCTAGCGGCATTCTAAACCTTTTGAAGGGTCTAAAATGGCCAGACCTAGCCTCATCTGATAACGGAAAGTAGCTGATATCACCAGTTGAATCTTATCAAATTGGAAAAAAGTAAACTTGTTCCAAATCTTGGCTCAACGGAGTTAATGTAAAAATAGTGCCCAAAGATGTAATTTCGTTCTTTTGGCGAAACTGCGGCATGGAAAAGAATCATTAAGGTAAAATTAATCGCCTTCTACCCTCATATATTTAAAATTTAACCCTTTATGCCCCATTTTTGAACTTACAAGAATAGCAGTTTAGTACACGAAAATCTGAACAAAAAAATTTTAAACATGGACTTTTAAATACTTTCCCGAAGTTTCCCGAAAAAAAGCGTCACAGGAAAATGTTCCTCGTGTTTTTCTGAACAAGATACATTCAACAGATTTGTCCTATTTTGTCCTTTTTTGAAGTTTTATTAGTTTCTTTAAAGACATTATCCGTTTCATAGGAGTATTATTTTGGTCTGAGATTGCCAAAAAGTGGCTAAAAGCCGGAAATTCGACTCTGAAATTAAGGAAATTATGTACGAGCCGGCATTCTATGGCCTTTGAAGGCTCTAGAATGACTAGTTAGCTTCATTGATAGCTGCAAACATCTGACATTACGTATTAAACATCTTCAATTTGAAGATAAGTAAACATGCCTCGAATCTTGGCTCAGCTACATTCTCGCTAACATAGTTTTCAGTGATGAAATTTCGTTCTTTTAGCAACACTTTAGCTGGAACGGAATCACCAAGACAAGTTTTATCAGCCTCTATCCTCGTATACTTAAAATATACAACCATTAAATGCCTTATTTACCTCATACCTATAACTAGACTTTTAAATACCGAAGACACGTGCAGGACTTTGAAATGGTTGCAAATGATTTTTCCATAGTGACTAAAAGCTGTAAAATACAGTTTTTTTTTACTTTTATCCCTTCTTCAAAACTGTTTATCTTGCAAGGTTGCAGATTTCGCTGAAACATCTTGGCATTTCAATTCCATCTGAGTTTATTGTGAATATTTATCAGTCAAATTTAGCAAGTGGGATGAAATTTCGAGTGTGGTAGGGGGAGAGGATTTAGACGGAAGGAGATGGACTGAGGGGGGACCCGGTCTCTCGGTCTGTTCAAAATCTATCTTATCACGATCAACCAGTCTTGTAAAAGTAAGGATTTAAAGGTGGCTTGTAAAGGATATTTAAATAAGTAATCAATTAAAATAAAAAAAATAATAATAAAAAAAAAAAAGTTGGGCGCCATTTTGAATCACAAAATTATAAAAAAAAAATCCATCAAATTCGAGTTTTAGGTACTTAAAACATCGGGAAACTGAGTTTCAGGTGAATCGGACTGTAGGCTGTAAGACACTTTTTTTACCGACTAAAGATAGCAAAAACTAAGCGGGCGCCATCTTGGATTTGAATTATTTTGAATAACACTATCAGATTCAAGTTTAGCACTCTTAAATACACCAATAAAACAAATTTCATTAAAATCGGATGTTAGGCTGAGTTTTAATCTCAAAACATTAGAAAATATTGAGCGGCCGCCATCTTGGATTTCAAAATTTTTGAAAAATTCCCTCGGATTCGAGTTCAGCGTACTTTAAAACACGGGGAAACCAAGTTTCAAGCCATTTGGCTCGTTAGCTGATTTATGGCCACGTTTTGGTGATCTCAGACCATAGTGAGGTGGTTCCAGGCGAAACTTTTCAAAATTTCAATCAGATAGATAGAGCCACTAGTCGCTTTTCAGAAAAGTCGTGTTTTTGGCCTCTTAAACTGAAACTATAGATCAAACGCAAAATCCAATGACGTCTTCACCTGTGAAATTTATTTTATGGATTTTTGAGCCCAGAACGAGCAAAATTGGTTTAGAGTTAAAGCCGTAAATTATGAAATTTGTTTCGCCATAAGTTTAGTGAGTGAGAGTGAGTGCGAGTGATAATACCTACGTCTATCTGCCTCACTCGCACTCATTAAGGCTTATGGGAATTTCCGTTTTTCATCATTTCCGGCTTAACTTTTGAGTGTTTCAGCTTGAAACTTTCAGGGTATCTTCCTGAAATATGGTCGCAGGTGCTGACATTCCTCAAATTTGTATTTTTAGCGTAAATTCGTCGATTTTAGCTAAAAACTGTTGACTTTTTGAGCGGTGCGACGCGACGTGGTGTCTACGGTTGGAACTAATTGACCTTGGTCTTAGGGCGCAAAAACCCAAAAGTTGCGGACCCACATCTTAACCTTGAAAATCGAAATTCAGGGTCCAAAATATCAAAAATGGCTTCCATCAATTTTAAGTTTCTTTAGAAAAAAATTTCAAGCAAACGGCAGCCGGGGTTCGGTAGAACTAATTTCCAGCTATCGCACGTAGGAGTATTTACCCCAAAAACCTGGCCAAAAATATTTGCGTGTTTTTGAATATTTGAAAATCGATTTTGGTTAATTTTCCAATTTAAAGTCAAAACTCCTGTTGCACGGTTTATGGTTGGAAAAGGCGTAAACAATTAAGAATTTTGGCTCAAACCAAAGGTCGATAGCTCATTCTTTTGCCGGGTTATTGACGCTTATTTCATAAAAAAGGCTTGACTTCAACATGTTTTTTTTAAAAAACGGGGCAATTTCTTGCAATATTCGACTGATGGAGCAGTTGCCTAAAAGGGTCTACTCTAACCCGCTTGTTTTGGTTGTGCCCGGTTTTGCCCGGAACGTATTCAAAATTGCCTTTTTTTAAAAAGATAGAGCCTAAAATTAGAGATTTTGTTCATGTCCATTTTAAATTAGATGTAAAAGGGTCAAAAATGCACGGAAAAATAAATTGTTGCCATCAAAATGAAGCACATACCATCTAAAACAACGTCCATAATCGCTGAAATGTTTGGGTGCCCTTACGCTTGTCCTCGATGGAAAATGTTGACTGATTTTTAACAGCGCTTCGAGCGGTGAACAACCGCAGGTGCGTCGAGCGCTCAGTTCCATGTTGTCCCCTAAACAGTAGATAAACGTACATGTTCCGACACATCTATTACGCAATAGAGCGGTTACTTACCTCTCAAAAACCATCAATAGTTTGTTTTTTGGACGACTTTTCAATTTTCCGTTTTTGGCCAGGTTTTTGGGTCAAATACTCATACGTGTATCGTCCCTCAAAAATTGAACCCACTTAATGCTCGAAAATCTGGATTCAGGGTCCAAACTACCTACTTATAAAAAAATCAAAAATATATAAAATCAAAAATATCAAAAATGGGTTCCGTCCTCTATAAATTTCCTTTGAAAAAAGATCCATTAGTTAACCTACGTTTCAAGGCAGAGAATCCGTAGTTGCCACATATTGCAAGAGCCACCACGGTTTAATTTATACAGCACGATTTCTATCGTCAAAAGAACACTGTATCTTAGAAAAGTTCAATTTATTCTTCTTGAAACGAGACTTTTCAAAGAGAGATCTTCTTATATCAGCTCAAAATTTGAAAATCAAAGTGAAAACTATGATGACATAATATTCTCTCCTTTAGCGTGCGGTCCGTCCGTAAATTTCACAGCCAACATTGATAGAGGTAAGTTCTTATACGTATCATCACGGTTTAAAGCGCCTTCAATATTTGATACAGGCAAAAACACGTACGTCTGAGTGGCAGTAATTAACTACCTACCTACCAATCGTTTTAGTAGATCTATTACGGTCCCTTGATTGAAACTCTTTATTCGCCAACTTGAGCTTATCGAGTTCTCATTGGCTAGGTTCTGATTTAAGATGGGCCGCTTCGTACCAAGCCGTCAGCTACATCTGTGAAACATGGATCATTAAACAATCGATTGCAATCCTGTCAATATTAATATTCGACTCTTTTTTTGAGTTCCATGAAGTAAGCGACGGTTTGGTACTCCGTGTATAGAGTTTCCAACTAAGGACTCTGGATCTACCTACTATCTAGATTGTTTTTTTTTTTTTTAATTATTATTATTGTTATTATTATTAATAAGAGGGTACTTTCTAAAAAAAAAAAAAAAAAAAAAAAAAAAAAAAAAAAGTAATCATAAAAAAAAATGTGGTCCTGCTGTAAAACGCGTGATACACAGACTCAGGTTTGAGCAACCATGGTGATTTGTTTCCATGGTGATTTGTTTTGGACCTTAAGAATTTTAAAGGGTGAAGATTGAAGTTGAAATCATACATGGAACTAGTTGAGATCATACATGGAACTCCTGTGTGTTACTGTTTCATTTGGATCATTTTAAACACAAATATGGGTTTTTCTGTACCTTTCACAACCTATTGTGAGGAATTAAGGATATTGAGTCGTAAGAATTCAAACAAACGCAGTCAGTGTTTACTGTTTCTTTGTTCATGAAGTCAGCTATGGCTATGATGACAGTCAACAAGATTATTTGAATGAACTGTGCTAAACCCGTGAAACGTCGTGCAGGTGGTGGAAAGATACAGGGGTTAGGTAATAGTGTCTAGTGCTATTCGCACTTTGTGAGTTTAAAATTGCATTTTATTGTTAGTGTATTCTGATGCTGCCATTGTCATTTTTACGGCTTTTTACACATGAATAGATATTTTAAAACGCTCAAACTAAAGTGTGCAACAGACCCATTAGGAGATAGTAAAACAGGATATGATAAGAAATAAACAAAAGTAGCAGTTAACAACTATTTAATTCTTAACAATTCTGAAAAATAATTCCTAGAATAAAGAGGAGAGTTCATAAATAATTACATATTACCCAAAATAGCATTGCACTCATCTATAAAATAACAAGTGTTGACTGGAGCATGATTGAGAGTTCATAAAAAAAGTAATCACACTAGAAAAATTTAATAAGAGGAAAATGAGGAAGGGGGCATGTTAATAATGGTCAATACCACCTGAGCTCACCCTGAAACAGCCAACTGGTATCAAGGTGATCCCTTACCTACGAAACCACATTCTATTTGACTGTCAGAGAATATAAAACAGCAGTAGCGCATCCCAGAAATTTTTATAAGGCTTGGCTAAACCTAAGAATGCAGCAAAAACTGCGACATAATTAAGGGTAGAGTGTGACTTTTGGCCCAGCTTAGGGCTTAAATTTGGGTTTTACGAAGACTTTCACCCTAACCCCCTATCGAAGCGCCACTGTATAACAGCCATACTTACTTAAAAACAGTCGATCCATCCCCTGCGCTATCATAAAGACAAATCAAAGCTACACACTTGCTCACAGCAGTGTACTAAAATAATCTAAATTAAGGTTTGAATAATATCACAGAAATGAGAAAAGATGAAACATAAAAAGGGATGTTTTTTTTTAATCATATACGTAGGTGCACAGTGCACACACGGGCTACATATTGCGATTAACTTATCTAGGCACAGCGCAAGTTGCTTGGTTGCTGCAAAGTTCCGCCGTTTTGAGTAAACTCAAAGGAAACACAGCAGCGAACAGTGTTAAATATGTCTAGATACAACATCCTAGAAAGATAGGGCTTGAAAACCCCAAAAGACCCACGACTGAACAAACTGAGCCTTTCTGAGCCCATTTTACCACAATACTCGTGAGATCAGTGGCAGTCCCTGGGTTCAAAAGTAGGGGGGGAGGGGGACTTGAAAAAATCTGATGACCTGACGACCCTTCTTTTTTTAGCTTCTCACTTTTATTGAGCCCTTCGTTTTATAAAGAGAGGGGAGACTTACGGTGTTACTACCTTTACGGACTGCCACTGTGTGAGATGCTCAATGTATAGAATTTTGTCAACGACACCAATATTTTTCAAAATTTAGATACATATTCGATCTAAATTTTTATTGTCTTGTCAAAATCGTTTTAGTAAAACATGCCTTAAATTATAATTACAGAAGCGTACAGAATCAGGTAAAGTTTTCTACATGCATCCTTTCATCAAAATAAAGAACAGAAAAATGAAATAGTGCGAATCATATCTTCTTTCTATCTGTCAAAATTTGGAAATTAAAGTGATTCTTTAACACTTAGTGCCAACATCTGCCACCAGAGCGCTACCATTCGATTAATGTCAAATTACAGGCCGAAAGTAATTTATACTTAAGAAAAGTGTCAGTTACTAGATAATCATCTGAAGAACGTCTCTGCAAAATCTCTCGTCAATAACTTCAAAAATAAAGCTGAAAGTACCAAAAAATGAAATATTGCAAATTGATTTTTGTATCGAAATACGATATTTCCTTTTTTGGTACTTTCAGCCTTACTTTTGAAGTTATTGACGAGATATTTTGCAGAGACGTTCTTCAGATGATTATCTAGTAACTGACACTTTTCTTACAAATAAATTACTTCCCGCCTGTAATTTGACATTAATCGAACAGTAGCACTCTGGTGGCAGATGTTGGCACTAAACGCTGAAGAATCAGTATCACACAACAATGGGTGGATACAGGAGCGTCATTCTCTCTCTCCAGCAATTTGAAAACATATGTTAGAAAAGGATGGAAGAGGGGGGTATCACATAACGTTAGCCCCCCATCTCCATCCTTTTCTAACAAATGCATTCAAACAGGAGAAGAGAGAGACAGACGAATTACTGTACCCATCTATGGGCCAGACTGAGCTAATAAAAGGAAGCAGAATGAATTGTAAGACAGCGAGTCTAATTTGGAACGTTTTTGTCCAATTTGATTTTGTCCATTTATGTAATCCATGCATTTTTCACATGAAAGTTTTGGCCTATGTTTTTGGGTCCCATCAAAAAATCTTGTCCAATATTTAGAAAAGTCCAATCATAATGTCTGACGGCAGTTAACCATGATTTTGTAAGGTTCGTCCAGTATCCCGAAATAGTTTATTCTCAAAAATTAATTACGATCAAAATTGTTCGTTCGATCAAAATGTCGAACTTTCCGAATTTGCTATTGCGTTTCAAGACAAATAAACAAGATTTGACGATGTTGTCAAATTTTCGATTGAACGAAATTTCTACATTTTTCGATTGACAGGGGAATTTCAATCGATTGAAACCTCAAAATTTGCGGACAGTTATGTTTTGATTAATTGTTGTCTCTTACAAATGCACATGTCTACATCCTAGTAGAGGTCGTTTCAGAAGTGTGGGCACACCTCTGCACCTAAACCATTAATCTTTGGAATTGTCCAACCTTATTTCTCAAACTACCCATTAACAATAAATGAAAATGAATTCAAACATTGACTTTTCATTTAGAAACACTTTAAAATCAAAAGGTGAGAGTCGTATGCAAGTTTTATTTTGATTTGAAGGAATGAAAACTAAAAATTTGCCAAAGATTATCAATGGACTCCGCCTACACTTCTGAAACAAACACTAGACATTACACTATCGGTAGCAAAAGAAAATCCTCTCATCAAAATTCAATTAAAAATAAATTAAAATTAAATTTAAGTTTTTAATTTACTTTAATTAAATTTAAATTTAATTTAAATTTAATTAAATTAAAATTAGACACTAAGCTTGAGTAGTTAGGCCACCAATATCCAATTATCTAATATCAAATCAAAAGTTCAAGAAAAAAAATCAACTACTGAAGCAATGCTCAATAGATTTGCAAATCCCCCAATAAAATGAGTAACCTGATTTGATTTACAATGGGTATGGAGAGAAAAGAGGCATCATTTTTGTACTCAGTCAATTTGCAAAGTTTCTATAAATACAAACCAAATTGATTGACCAAGCTTGACCTTCAGCATTTTTTAACAGGAGTAGAGGTTGCCTCACAAAAGAAGGCCAATGATAGATGGGTTTGTTAACTGCGCAGAGACGAGTTTGCAGTTCTGCACATGTGCAGGAACGTGAATACATCTTAGCTGCATGATCTGTTGTTGGCCTTCTTTCATGAAACCAGCTCTATGTGCGCTTTGAGAGTTAAAGAGATGTTTTACACAGAGCATTAAAACAAAACTATGAACATTCTTTCATTTTTTTTTTGTAGCTAGAATAAAACAAATAGCACAGACTTAACTATAGTTAGAGGGATGGGAAACCATGAAAGAAGAGAAAGCAAAATAATTAATGAGACCTAAGAGACTTAGACTTATTGATTGGATTGTTATCGTACTTATTAGTAGTCGTATTCGATGTGAATAAGATTGCGTCTCTGTCATTTGGTATGGGTTTCTGATAGTATTCAGAGTGTGGATACTCAACAATAGGAGGTCTGTTACCATTTTTCTTGTTATTATTACCGTTACCATTTTTGTTAGCATTCATTTCAGGTATTTTTGAAGCGATGATTGGCCTTGGTTCGTTATTGCTGTTTGGGAGTACAGCAGACGGTTGGTTCAAGTTGTTATAAGCAAACTGAGTGCTTGGCATAAGACCTGATAAATGATGTAAAGGTGCCGTTGCAGAATTTGGGGAAGCAGCAGCACTTGATGATGCCGGTGGAATTTTACTATTGATTTGAGGTTCTCCTTGCGATTCTGCTATCTGAACGCCATCATTACCAAAGTTTTCTGGATCCGATAGGATTCCTTCGAAAAGAATTGCTCCACTTTCTTTATCCCGAAGGAAAAATAGGAAAGGTCGGTCTGCATCGAATGAAGCAATAGAACTACTAAGAGGAATCACAAAAGTGCCTGAAAATAAGAATGAAAAAAATTGATTAAAATCTATGGGTAATGAGCATCTGCTGATTATATCTTACTGAAAAATTCTGATTTTCATAGTCATAACACTAGCCTAAAGCATGAACATAGAAGTGAGGTGATATTGTTCTTGTCCGTGATTTCAAAGCAATTTTGAGGGTTTTTTTTGCCCAGGAAAAGATACTGAACAATCCATCACGAAGAGTGGGTCGAATAGATTTTGTTTAGACGTGAAAAAGTGCATAAGGTAAACTTCTTTGATTTTGCTTTATTCATAACAATCATAACAAATGAGTAGTATTGCTTCTCAAGAGACCAAGGTCATAAGTGCACATAAATAATATCACTTTGAAAAAAAGAATAAAAACATAAAACACAATTTTCAGACTAATCAGTCAGTAATATAAAGTGGAATGTTCCAACTTAAGTGGAGTGTGCTCCTCCTTCTAAGTTATCATTTATATTCACTGTTTTTGCATTTATTTTCTGATAGAAAATGGTGATGTAAGTTCAACAAAACGTTTCAGAGCTTGATTTATTGTGCTGGCCTGTTTTCATTACACTGAAAAAAATGAAATTACTAAAAAAGCAATTAAGTTTTGTAAAATCAGTAAAATAAAGCACATGCTAATTTTACTTGTTATTTTCGGGAAATCCTACTAAACGTATGGCTAATTTTACAATTTGAATTGTAAATTTTGCTTAAGTTTTAGTAATTTCTCTATTTGGATTCCATTTTTTTCAATCTAAATAGTACATTTTACAATCCAAATCATTGTGACTTTTGCATATTACATGACTGTCTTGGCGTGACAGCTATACGACTTGCAAAAATTACAATGCTTTGAATTGTTAAATTTATAATCCGATTGGTAAAGTTAACGATCCAAATTGTATAATTAATCAAAATTAAGCAAAATTTACAATTCAAAACGTAAAATTAGCTATATGTGTAGTCAATTTTATTGAAAATGGCTGGCAAAATTAGCCTTTGCTTCATTTTACTGATTTCACAAATCTATTTTTTTCAGTGTATAATTACTGTACGTAAATGCACTGCTTTTTTGGCCATTTATGTATTACTTTCTCATGACTGACAAAGTTAGAAATTGAGAAAGTATTGCGATGGCTCAGACGTCTATCTGTCTGTATCCCAGCATAACTTTTGAACCAATCATCCATATGCATCCAAATTTTGCAGAGAAGTTGCTTATACTATTCCCCAGAGGAACTTTTTTTTTGTTTTTTCGAAATTTTAAACTGTAAGCAAGTTATGGATGATAAAAGGTTTCCATTAAAATCAATGGGAAAACGGGTAAACATACGGAAAAATTGAAATATTTCAATAGCTGTTTGAATTTTGATGAAAATTTGCCAAAACGTTCTGCAACAGCCTACAGTAAAATTAACCCCTTAAGGTGATTCCAGGTGAAACTTTTCAAAATTTCAATCTTATGAATAGCGCCACTAGTCGCTTTTCGAAAAAGTCGTATTTTTGGCATTTTAAACTGAAACCAAAGATAAACACAAAATCCAACAACGTCAGCACCTGCACATTTTTTTTATAGATTTTTTAAGCCCAAAATGAGCAAAATTGGTTAAGAATTAAAGCCGTAAATTATGAAATTTGTTTTGCCATAAGCTTAATGAGTGAGAGTGAGCGCGAGTGATAATAGATCTATCTGCCTCACTCGCACTCATTGAGGCTCATGGGAAATTTTGTATTTCATAATTCCCGGCTTTATTTTTGAGTGTTTCAGCTTGAAACTTTCAGGGTATCTTCCTGAAGTATGCTCCCAGGTGCTGCCGTGCCTCAAACTTGTGTTTTTAGCATGAATTCGTCAATTTTAGCCAAAAACTGTTGACTTTTTGAGCAGCGCGACGTGGTGTCAACAGTTGGAACTAATCAACCCTGGAATCATCTTAAGGGGGTCTGGGGATCTCCCCCGGAATATTATAGTGGGTCTGGGGGTTTCCCCCAGAATATTAAAGAGGGGTCTCCCCCAGAGTAATAAAGGGGGTCTGAAGGGTCCCCCCCCAGAATAATTTTGATGTGAGAAAGTGTTCGTGGGGTTTTTCCCACAGTTTAGTTTTTAATTGTTTTAGCGATAAAAAGGAAGAAAACAAACCAGTAGCAGAAGCAGCAACTGTCCCATGCTCGTCTAGTTCCAGCTTTGATTTCTGTAAAATTTTATCTACTGCTAAGTGCTCTCCACTTGAAAGAATACCAGTTAAATCAGCATTCTGGGAGAAAAGCTCTCTCAGTCCAAGCTAAAACAAGATTCAAAGAAAATAAGATTATGGAAACTGAAAAACGAACTAAGATATTAAAGATAGCCAATGGAACAATTATTTATTCATTTATTTATTTATTCATTTATTTATTTTTTGTAAATAGAGCCTTATATGGCTATGATACACGTAAGGAGATACAAAATACATGACTTATAAGCTATGAGAAAAATAAATGAATTAACAATTTCTAATGTAGGTATGTTTAAATATGGTGTTTAGGCAGTTTGATTGAGATTTAACATTAAGGTTTAAGGTCCAATGGTGGAGATATGCAGGTAACATGGGAGTTTCTTATTTAATTTAAGACTTTCTTCAGTAAGTTACTAATCCCCCATGACACCTGCGTGGCTCCACTATTAGACCTTCAACTTTAAAGTCATTCGGTGAGCCTGTGAGTGAATTTTGTAATTTCTTAATGCACTCATTGTAATTTTCGCTGGATTTTGCTCAAGAATTAACAATTCAAACACTTAGAGTAATAGTTAGAAAGAGCCCCCTTGCGTAGTAGTAGCAGAAAATGATAAAAACTAAAAACTAGGAACTGAATACAAATGTAACATAATTGACTAAATATAATTACTTACCGACTGTAGTATAGGAACAAGCTTTGATGTATGTTCAATGCTGAACCGAGGTAAAGACACGAATACTTTTTTCGCATGCATTTGTGAAACAAGGGATTGCAATTGATGGCTTGGCAAGTCTCGAATAAGTTGTCGAAGTCCATTCGTGGTGTGAGGTAGTATGATCACCATAGAGTGTTTTTCATTCTGAAATCGGTAGGAGACAATTAAGGGTAGTAAAACAATATCTGTTGAAAATATGGATTGATAAAGATAGCGGGGAACAGAAAAAATGGGTCTAAAAATCAGTAAAAGTTAAAATAGATAGGTACCGCAACAACAGTTGGATATTGCTTTTTTTCTATTCTTACAAATCTATTCTGTTAGTATTACATAATTGGTTTCAAAGAGATTAAAATAAGAACTGATCTGGTGATTTCAAAATTGGTGCAGAGGACCCTGCATGGATTTTGCAGGAGACAGGCTCCCAGTTAAAAATGACATTTCAGTAAACGCGGCTATTCCAAACTTTTTCTGTGAACAAACGAATAGTCCACTCTGATGCTAAAACGAGCAAAAATCACAATAATCCCACTACAAAGTATAAAATTTAGTAATAAACTCACAAAACTGCTATTACAGCAAGATCGAAATCGCAGTTCAATGCAGGTATGAAAGGAGATTCCTGTCTAATTTTTCATTTTCTGCGGAAACACACAGATACATCTCAAATTAGATAGGGATTTCCCATGATACCAGGGTCTCTCCGCCACTAAGTCCAATTCTGAGAGTGAATTTAGTGATTTTTTAGTGTACTCTAGCAAAAGTTTGCAAGAACCTCATTATTCTTCAGATCACACAGCACAAAAGTGAAGGTTTATTGATACGTAATGATCATTTTTAAACTCGTGGCGATTATTTCCACCAGTTGGATCTGCTTTCGATAAATTGCCTGGTTTGAATATTTGCCCGCAGCATATCCACCAATACCACTTTACAGTAGCGTTCTAGAATTCATCCCTTTATTATCTCGATGCAGAAAAGATTATGAATAGTAGCAATTTTCAATATACATACCTAGATATAGGTGCTGCATCACAGGATAATGTAATCTTTTTTGCACGGATGCAGTAAGCAGTTGAATTCTAGAACGCTACCTAGATGGATAAGACAGAATACTTACCATGTATGGTAGCTCTATGGCTTGAGCATTTAAAGACGGAAGTGAAGCGTAGTTGAAAAATGCACTTGTCTCCATCATTGGCACTTTGGTGCATTTTCCATTGAATGATGTGAAGCACCTGAGAGACGTCGTTCGTGGCGAGAATCCCAACTGCCATTTCCCTTTGAAGAATAGAGTATTGACTAGCAGCATTCTTAAATCTGAGTTTATGTCATCTATGGGACAAAAAATTTCAAGATTAACAAGAGGATTTAAAATATATAACACAAATACTAAATTAGAAAACTGGACTGAAAATTTGAAACTTTACTGAAAAAACGATACGGTGTTGGAATTACAGGCCGTAAAGTACTATATATAGGTTTACCGAGGCTCTCTGGTTGTGATGCCCATAATTTTCGGTGGTGCAACCCATAATTACAGACTCCATTACAGAAAGTAGCGGGCTTCAAGACTGGGAGTGCCTCCGTAAACCTATAAAGACCATAGTGTTTTTTTAGTGTTGCTAACATACACACGAGCCTGAAAGTTTATAGTCAATAGTGCTTAGAAGATTTAACACCATGTTTAATGAGATGAAATAAAAAAAAAATGCATTTAAAGTATTAGGTTCAACATTTTGGCAGTTTTATCAAACTTAACAATAGCCGCATTAAAGAAGCTTTCGTGAACCCGCCGCAAGTCTGAAAAGTTGCATTTACGTACTGACGCTGAATTTAGGCTCTTTAAATGATGGCTAAATCTTAGAGTTCAATGGAAAGTGGAATTTAAAAATTTAGGTTTTGCAAGCTTTAAGAAGAAAAGTAGAGAGGTCCACTTTCCAAATCACAATCAGAAAAGGAGGAGGTTAAAAATATTCAGGGGTGCAAAGAATGCCCGATCTAGCAATCCGTGGATCGAATGAAGAAGGGGAAACTTTGGGAAATTCGCTCAGAAAATCAAGTTAGAAATTTACTTTGGAATTTCCGGGAAATCTTCGGCCACAAACGGTCAAAAACATTGGTCGTTTTGAATACAACAATATGTATTAAAATTTATTCAAATAAGGAGAGAGAGAAAAAAAATGAAAAGTCGACACTTTTCAACTTTAAATTTTTGTGAGGAAAGTTTTCCAAAACCCTGAGAGAAGAAAATCTAAAAAAGCGTAAAACTTCCGACATTTTGGAACATTTTAAAACTTTGGAAATATTCAAATATAGGTCCACAAAAACTTCAATGTTGGATTAAACATTGCTTCAATTCTAATTCCAAAGTAACACAATTTTACAGTTTATGAAAAATGTAAACTTGTTTAGAAATTTGTTTAGCAGCTAAAAAAAGGTGTTCAGGTATCGATAAGGAAATCATACTTTTCAAACAACCCTTGAACAATCAACCCAAGTCCCAGATTATGCATTCAATGGAAAAAGAATGACATTTACCTGGCGTTATCAATTTATCGATAACTCCTCGCGTATTGACATTAACCCAGTTATTGACCTTTTCCGCGGCATGGTTAGAATCTTTGAAATCTAACGATTCAACTCCGGATTGATAATTATTCGTGGCCACAGCTTCATAACGGGGTGAGATCTTTGAGCCTTGCGAGAGAAATAAACAGTTGGCTGAGAGGACCGTCACATTCTTGCCTTCAGACTAAACAAAAATTAGAAATTTAATTATTAAAAATAGAAATTAATGAAAGAGACTTGAAGATTTTCATTACAGAGCACTTAGAGTTGTACGTGATCTGGTCAAAAGGTCAAACCATTTGTTTACTATGCAGTGAATGAAAAAATTTTAGGTCCATCGATTTAAATTTTTTCAGTCTAGTTGTTTACTGTGAAATAACAGCATGGAAAACAAATGGTTTCGGCAGCTGAACTTTACTACTACCTACTACTACTTAAATCTGTCGAAGAAAATGTTTCTGCTTTCTGTTTGAAGTTGTCTTCAATTACAATTATTCTCATATTTCACTGTTTTTGGCCCCTATGAAAGCCAAAAAACTTTTGAATCCAGAAACGGAGAAGGTATGAAGGTTTTTGAGATGTCTAATTAAAACGACAGAAAAAATTGTCATCAAAAACTTTGAAAAAAAAAAAAAAAAAAAATTGAAGCATCATTTAGAACTCATTCTACACCTTTAGATCCCTCAGAGTTCGAAATTTGAAAAAAAAAATGTCTTTCATACCACCCAGAGCTGCTGTTTTGCGTATAATTAATGACATTTTGTCAATTCACCGATGATTCCACCGGTTGAGAAAAGATTACACAGTAATGTCAGTGTATGACTGTACTGCTCGAAAATACTCTGATCTGTAATCTTTTCTCAATCGGTGCGATCACCTTTTAATTATTAAAATATTCGCAGGTTTTATATAGTCATCAAGGACTCCACCGGTTGAGAAAAGATTACAGAAGCGAGCATTTTCAAACATTCATAAACTGAACTGAAGCGTGTAATCTTTTCTCAATCTGTGAAATCATCGATAAATTGAAGAATGTCTTTAATTCTACGCAAAACGGCAGCTCTGATATCACCCTAAGGAACACCCAAATATATTTTACCTTGAAAAGGCACGTAAATTTGGAGAGGAAAATAAAAATGTAGTATTAAGTTTTCAGTTCACCCTTAGAGAGCTTTGAAGAGAAGCCAGCTGTTGCTGCCAATGGGCAATGTTTCTCGGTAACCTCATGACATCCTGTAACTCCGATGCAGTGTTCCCTCCGGCACCTTCCAACAACAGAGCCAAAGTCATTTTCACGCTTGCTGGGGACACCAAGATATTTTCATTACTTCTCGCCGAGTAGATTGACTGCAATCAAAGTGAGTAGCTTTAGAAATATAGAATGGGAGTAACTGAGAGCTTGAAACGAATTCAGAATTCTTGTACAAGCAGATCCATTAGTCCTGCGTCGACGATTCGACGCAACCCACATTACCTACATGTACAGTTAATGCTCTATCTTTCTTTTCTTTTGTTCTCTCAAGACCGAGCAAGGTTCGGGCCATGTGTAGTGTGCGTTGCGTTGAATGTGTAGTGCGCGTTGCGTTGAATCGTCGACGCAGGACTAATGGCTCTGCTTGTACCTAAAGTGTCAAAAAACTTTCATTTTTTAGACTCTTACTGCTCGTGTGTAAAGTTCTACTTTACAAAATTGAGGAGTTCTTCGGAATTATATATGAGGGTATATGGGGGTATAAAACAGTGGGTGTGCTTGTGTTCAAACGTCCTGATTTCAAATTTTTACTATGTGAAACTCTGATGAGGAAAACTGGGTTTTCTTAAACCTTTGTCTACTGGGGGTACAAATTTGTACCACCAAACTAACATGTGGTTTTAAAAGTATTTTTAAAAAAATCACTATGCACATCAAACTAACCGAGAAAAGTTCATTCGATTCATTGGGATTAATAAAAAATTTGTGAAAAGGATTTGTAATAGTGCCGGGTTTAAAGGGATAATTGAGGAGCTCTTCAGTAAAAGGGCAGATGAAACAGCAGGTGAGCTCTTGCTCAAAAAATCTGATTTCAGAAGGTTATTGGGTGAGTATGAAGTGTTGGATTGGGTTCTTTTAATTATCTGACAATTTGACTACGTGCTCTGATTGTTAGATAATTAAGAAACCCCTGATTTGCACATCAGAGTTTCACAAAATTAAACTTGGAAATCACGACTTTTTACAAGGAGCACACCCTCTGTTTTATCTGCTCTTTTACCGAAGAAATCCTCAATTATCCTACAATTTTTGAATTGTTGTTTTGAATTTTTGTTGAATTTTAACAATTAAAAGTAATTGTTGATCATGAACATTCTGCACCCTTAAATCCGATTACGATAACCATTATGATTCCGTACTCCGTAATCACCCCCCAGAGACCTCTTTTGGGGTAGCTTGTTTATTTCCATGCAAGGGTTCAAAAGCAGGAATTGAAAATAAATTTACCTGCAACAATCTTGTGTCAAAATGAGAATCTCTAATGAAATCGTGCGGGGCTGAAGACGGATAAGGTGGCCTTCCTGCATCTGGTGAGTGAGCTGGCTCTGGAGCCGGACCTGCTACTGCTGATGCTGGTGCTGCTATCAGCACATGGCTGGCTGAACAAAACCAAAAATAAAAATTAACAATCTTTAATTCCTTCAAAAACATGAGAATCAAAAAGATATGTGACAGATAACTAACACTTACAACACTAGAATATAAAGAGTAGTATATTTACTCCAGCGCACAATGGTTTCAGATCTTTGAAACGTGGCCAAGACTCAGAAAATAAATTTTTCATCATCTTATCAGTTATTAACTTTCAAGACTAATTGTAATCACAGAATACATTTAATTCAAGAAATCAAAACTTAGAAATGTTGCTAGAAAGTTTTAAGTGAAGCTTGAAGGGCCAAAAATTGGTGGAAACAAAGTCATTAAAAATTATAATTTTTGACCCTTCAAGCTTCACTTAAAACTTTCTAGCAACATTTCTAAGTTTTGATTTTTTGATTTTGCTATCTCAGAACACTGTGCAGCGGGTCGATCTTTGAAATGATTGATACAACTGGTAGAGACTGTTTCGAAAGTGTAGGCATGCCCAGACCAATAATCTTTGAAACTTTTTAACATTATTCTTCAAACTACACAGTGAAAAATTAATGAAATTGAAAAGCATTGTGTTGGTTTTTTCAAATAGAAAAACTTATCAATCTAAAGGACCAAGTGGTAGACAAGTTTTGTTTAGATTTTAAGGAATGAGAATTGAATATTCCTCAAAGGTTATTGATGAGCTACGCTAACACCTCTGAAACAAACTTGAGACTGGCTGAATAGAGGGTTCTTATTGGTCCCTCTATAGTCTTTCTTAAAAAATAAAGCTGTGTAAACGTGTATCCCTCAACTATATTCAATAAGCCAAAGGCTGTTTAGAAGAAGCGTATAGCTTATCAAAAGCCGTCTTTTTATATGTTCACAATCGTACACTGTCGTCCACTGTGGACTGGCGGATGAAAATAGTTCCGCAGTTTACAAGCATTCACATGCTTTTGAGCTTGTGAACGTTTGTGAAAATGGCGTGGAACGGCAAAAGAAATGAAGCGGGAAGGTTTCAAGATTCAAATTAGACTAGACGCAATGAGATCCTTTCATGAGAACAGATCATTTCATGACCGCGAACAACTGTGAACATAAAAAAAGATGGCTAAATAAAGCCGAGGGATGAGATAAATAAATGATTAAACAAATAAATGAATAGAAGGAGCTTTGATAAAACAACAATCTCTCTTAAAATATTTTGAAAATTCAAAACCATTAAAAAAGAAAATGAAGAAAATACAGTTTTGAGTTTAAGTAATTTGGGGGAAAAAATATAAATAAAAGGGTATTTTTTTCAGACCAAACAAAAATAGTAGATAGTCAAACAATAAAAAGAAGAAGCTTTGATAGAAAATCAATCTTTCTTAAATTATTTTGAAAATCCAACACCATCATAAGAGGAAAAGAAGAAAATATGGTTTTGGGTATAGTTTTGAGTAGGAGGAAGGGGGAGGAGGTATTCCCTCGTCAACGGAAACATTCAATGGCATGACTTAATAATTTTTCCAGGCGCAAAAGCCACCAAAATCAAATTGATCAAAGGATTCAAAAAATTGATAGGTAGTACAAAAATTAAATACCAAGACTAGAGGAATAGATAATGAGCTAATAAAATAAAAATGAAACAAAAACTTCTCAGTAAAATAAAGAAGGAGCAAAGAGCAAAGAAAAAAAAAAAAAAAAAAATCAACTAAAAAAACCACAAAATGACGATTGAAGCTGGGGAAAGGAATTTTCAGGAAGTAAAACTACACATGTGAGAGGAATAGAGAAGGTCACCAAGCTTTTGGAAATGATGATAATCTTTGAAAAAGAAAACAAAACAAAAGAACACTTAAAAAGATAGAGGCTCAAAAGAAAAGATGACCAAATAAAAGAGACGAAGAAGATGAGGAAAAAAATGTTACCGGTCAGCATGAAGCCGACAACAAAATTCATCTGAAGTTCTGAGAGGAGAATAGGGAAAGAGAGAAAAAAAAAAATAAAAAAAAAAAAAAAAATCACTGATGGGATGTCGTTGCTGAATGGATTGTCAGTAGGCAACTGATGGCACAGCCAAAGAATAATGATTCAACTTGTCTCTCAGAGTTCTGCCTCTCAGCCTCTCCCCACTCCTCAGACCACTGGGAAAACCAGATTTACAAATTCACATTGAGAGAACATGCATGATAAGTATACGTATATACATCTGCCCACTCTTATCTTCTTCCTCTTTTCCATCCACATCTTCCTTGTGTTCTCTCTCAGAGGCTTCAAACTTTGATCTTTTCAAGCATTACGTTTCCCATTGCAGCTCATTAACTAAGGCAGTCAACAAGAATATTGAACTTTTTTTTATCATTCAATTTGGGGTTTTCCTACATATACGCAGCGTTTCAAATTCTATTTATTGTCTTTGATTTGCCCTCAGATAAACTGTTTCACAGAAATTTAGAAAAAAGGGAAAGTAAAAATTATCCAATTTTTTATCATTTGAACTAGGATTTTAGCAGTCAACAAGAAAATTGAACTTTTTATAATTTAATTTGGGGTTTCCTCCAGATGTAAAGCGTTTTAAACTTGATCAATTCTTTTCAATCTGTCCTCAGATAAACTGTTTCACAGAAATTTAGGAAAAAGGGAAAGTAAAAATTATCCCATTTTTATCATTTGAACTAAGATTTTAGCTGTCAACAAGAAAATTGAACTTTTAATCATTCAATTTAGGGTTTTCCTTCATACACATAGTGTTCAAAACTCTAACTATTGTTTTTGATCTGTCCTCAGATAAAAATTGTTTTGCAGAATCCTAGGAAAGTAGGAAGTTAAAGCAGATCCGGTTTTTATCATTTGAACTAGGATTTTTTTTTTAGAATACACATTGAAATTTTTATCAGTTAATTTGAGGTTTTCCTACATAAATATACAGGGTGTCTCAGACCACCTAGCAAGCTTTTATTGTGGCCAAACTAAGGCAAATATGAAAAATCGGTAAAACACGTGTAACGTATATCGACCCCAAAGAATTCGGGGAAAATATTTTCAGCCCCCCAAAACCACCCCTTGGGGGTTATTTAGGGGGGTGGGTACCCGTATCTCGAAAAAATCAAATGGAAAGGGTATGTTTTGACATTAGAATCTGATACGGCATAAAAAAAATAAAACTTTTTCATCCCTGAGTTTTTTTTCTGAAAACCACCCTTTTTTGAGTTAGGGGTGGTTTTCAAAAAATTTAGGGGTAATCTTTGATTGACCGCTGTGACCCTCCAAATCATTGGATTTCAAAAAACTAAGAAGTTCCTGAAAGGGCAGACCAAGGGCTTTCTTTTGATGTATCACATGCCTATTTTTTGTGGAAAAGGGTACAAAGCCCCCTCACCCCAAAATTTGGGGGCTTCGGGGGGCCCTACGTAAAAATTGTCAAATGTAAAGGTATGCCTTGTGATACATCATTTGAAAGGTCTTTTAGAGACAAAAAAAGTGATACCCCCCAAAAGTCGTGAAAACTACCCCCTTTCAAAATGGTGGCCGTTTTAAGATTTGGGGGCTCACGGGGGGACCTCCAGAAAAATGACCCAACATTGAGCGATGCATATCTAAAAAGGTCTTGAATAGAGAAAAATAATGGTTCAAACCGTGAGTCAATCCGACTTTTCAAACCAAAGTTACGCCCGATTGAAATTTAGGGGTGCCTTTCTTGGAAACTCAACTACCCCTAAATTTCAATCGGGCGTAACTTTAGTTTGAAAAGTCGGATTGACTCGCGGTTTGAACCATTATTTTTCTCTATTCAAGACCTTTTTAGATATGCATCGCTCAATGTTGGGTCATTTTTCTGGAGGTCCCCCCGTGAGCCCCCAAATCTTAAAACGGCCGCCATTTTGAAAGGGGGTAGTTTTTTCGACTTTTGGGGGCATCATTTTTTTCGTCTCTAAAAGACCTTTCAAATGATGTATCACAAGGCATACCTTTACATTTGACAATTTTTACGTAGGGCCCCCCGAAGCCCCCAAATTTTGGGGTGAGGGGGCCTTGTACCCTTTTCCACAAAAAATAGGCATGTGATACATCAAAAGAAAGCCCTTGGTCTGCCCTTTCAGGAACTTCTTAGTTTTTTGAAATCCAATGATTTGGAGGGTCACAGCGGTCAATCAAAGATTACCCCTAAATTTTTTGAAAACCACCCCTAACTCAAAAAAGGGTGGTTTTCAGAAAAAAAACTCAGGGATGAAAAAGTTTTATTTTTTTATGCCGTATCAGATTCCAATGTCAAAACATACCCTTTCCATTTGATTTTTTCGAGATACGGGTACCCACCCCCCTAAATAACCCCCAAGGGGTGGTTTTGGGGGGCTGAAAATATTTTCCCCGAATTCTTTGGGGTCGATATACGTTACACGTGTTTTACCGATTTTTCATATTTGCCTTAGTTTGGCCACAATAAAAGCTTGCCAGGTGGTCTGAGACACCCTGTATACAACATGCAAAACTTAATCTATTGTTTTTAATTTGTCCTCAGAAACTTTTCCCAGAATCTTCAGTAAGTATGTAGAATGTTAAAAATGATGCCATTTTTTATCATTTGAACTTTGAACTAGGATTTTCCCCGAGTCACTTCTGTTGTGCAACAAAATATGCCAATAGAAGGGGTCCGCAGTTGCCATAATTTTGAAAATTAATGATCATTTTATTTTTATTTTTAAGATTCTTACGGTAAATTAGTGGCTCTGCTTACGTTCCCTACCCTCGATACTTAATTTCTGCAGAAAAAAAAATTGCAAAATCCATGCATTTTTAATTTATATTTTTCTCTCTTTCTCTCTCTCTCTCTCTCTCTCTCTCTCTCTCTCTCTCTCTCTCTCTCTCTCTCTCTCTCTCTCTCTCTCTATCTCGGTTTTGCTTGGCGATAGGTTAAATGTGAGAGAAGGCCTCTAAGCCCTAATTTTTGCGTAATATTGAGTATTATATTCTCTACAAAAGAAAACTATGCTGCCATTTGTGTTCATAAAGATGAGAGGGGAGGCCAATTTTTCATCTTTTTTGATGGTGATCTAAAACTTGGAGCAATGGCAGGTAGAGAAAATCTTGTGACTAAATCTTGACTAAGTATGCAGTGTTTTTGATAGTTTAAAATCACGGTGTTCGGTGTTTTTGATAGTGTTTGGAGACTTCTAAAATTTTGCTTTCCAAGAAAATTTCATATAGCTTACGGGGGAATGGGGCTCTCGCTAACTTTTGCTGTAAGCAATTGAATTCATGAAAAAATCCAGAAAAAATTACGATGTGCACATTAAAAAATTAATAATTCCACTCACAGACTCATAAACTGACTTTAAAGTTTAAAGCATAGTGACAGAGCTATGCAGGTACTATGACTTTTAAAAGAAAGTACCCTGGTCGAAGATCTTACTGTTAAATTTGTCCTTTATTTTAAATGAAACTTTTGATTCATGATGTATGTAATTTAAAAGGGGCATTCTAATTAGTCCTTAAACACTTGAAAACCGCAAAATTGTTTAAAAATTGCCAAGATTTAAAAGAGTGAAAATTTCAAACCAGGTACTTTCTTTTGAAAATCATATTACCATGGGAGATTTATATCTAATTTGTCTATCTCTCAATAGAAACACATGGATGAAAGTCTCAAATTAGATAGAAATCTCCCATAATATGTAACTGCGTGGCTCTGCCATTACGCCTTAAAATAAAAGAAATTTTGTGAGTCTGTGAGAGAATTTTGTTATTTTTTAATGTGCTTATTGATATTTTCGCTAGATTTTACTCAAAAAATAACTATGCAATCGCTCAGAACAAAGGTTAGAAAAAGCCCCATTATTGGAAATAAATCTTGTTCTACTTTAATTTTGCTTTAATTTTTTATTTAAAAAAGTACAAAACTTAAAAAGTTAACATAAGTTCAAATTCTTGGTGGGTATTATAGAAACTTTAGACAAACCAAAAAAAAAAAAGGAGCAATGTTGTTTGAAACTGTTCTTTTCACCGATTAAACTTAAAAAGATAAAAAATCTTAAATCAAGAATAGTCATAAAATTTTAGCCCTTTCAGTGCCAAGTGATGAAAAAGTAGTTTCACAATTCTTAGACCTTTACTAATGAATCAAACAAATTTGCCTCTAATAATTTCATGTGTATGTCAATTGAGGCATTTTTTCGTAAATGGGCATATGGCGATTTACGCCCTTTTTTTGGAGAGCTCGTTTTTGAAATCCTGACGATGGGACCTAAAAGGTGATATAAAGTTATTCATATGTTGAACGGAAAATAACCACGAAACAATCGTTTGGATGGACGCACCTACAACGTTTTGTTATAACATTTTAAACTTTCAAACGCATTTTTCTCGAAAGTCGTTTTTTCGCCATACGCCCATTTACCGAAAAATGCCTCAATTTGTTTGAATTTGCATAAGAATCCACGTTGACATGAAGATCTCTGTAAGGGACTATATGGCGAAAGGGTTAAGAGAAACAAAACCTTCGAAAAGTGGTTTTTAATGCTGAGTAAGTTTTAATCATTAGACAAATGGATGAAGCAAAATTGTTTAAAGTGTTTTGTCTCCAAAAATTGAAAAACTTTACCTGAGGACCAAAGAGAAAATGAGAAAATGCGGATGTTTTACCGCAAACAAGAGATTGAGTCGTATTAGGTGGTCTAGTTTCAGTACAATCATAATTTTATCTTTTTTCCAAATTTAAAAGTAACTGCACCAAATAATTTTCTTACTCTTCGATTTGCAAAAAAAAAAAACATTTTAAAATAAAATGAGCAGTAGTAGCAGTAGTAAAGTCCAGCCGCCCAAACACGGTGGTTCGTCATGCTGATATTTCACAGCAAACGACTGGGCTGCATAAAAAAAGAAGGGGTAGGAAAGACAATCAAAGCATTCTCAAAACAAAGGATAGGGAAGAGGAGAGTAAAGGCGACCTGCTAGAGGACTCTCAAAATAAATTGGGAAGGAAGCACCTGGAGCACTCAAGGAGGTAAAGTGCTCTAAATATATTTTTTTCTCTCTCTTTTCTCCCATGAAATATTACTCCACTCTCTGTTTCTGCTTCCTTTCTCTATCCATTTGTACACCTCCATTTTTTTTCTTTCTAATTATTTTAAAATATTCTCTCCTTGCAGCTATGTAACTCTTCCTTCAGTTCTTCTCCCTCAACTCTCTTGTATCTATGTAGCTCTGCTCTCTATGAATCACTATCAACAATTGAGGCATTTTTCAGTAAATGGGCGTATGGCGATTTACGCCCTTTTTTTGGAGAACTCGTTTTTGAAATCCTGGCGATGTGACCTAACAGGTGATATAAAGTTATTCATATGTGGAACAGAAAATAACCAAGAAACAATCGTTCGAATGGACGCACCTACAACGTTTTGTTATGACGTTTTAAACTTTCAAACGCGTTTTTCTCGAAAGTCGTTTTTTCGCCATACGCCCATTTACCGAAAAATGCCTCAATTCACTCTCTTATTAACCCCAAAACATGTCTCCTTATTTTTTGAACAAGTCATAACTTCATCTCAGTTTGGCAACACTGTTGTAGAGCTTCCTAAAAAAAAAAAAAAAAAAAAAAAAAAATGTCTCCTAATTTTTTTAACAAGTCATCATAACTTCACCTCAGTTTTGCAACACTCTTGTAGAACTTCCTATTAAGAAGAAAAAAATAAAAATGACAGGCTGAGGAAATGAAATTGAATGAAATAGAACAAAAACAAAAAGAATTGGATGAATAATGATACGTAGTATTCTGAGTCTCCTTAAAAGTTAAAAACTAATCACTCCAATTGGTTTCTTTACCGTTAGTAGTACTTGGCGGAGGCGTATTCGGGGCTGCGTTGGATGCTGCTGGCGGTGGCGGTGCTGGTGTTGAACTGTTGCTTAAATTTGAAGCGTTGGCAGTGGAGTTTATTTTTGGCACAATCTCTGGGCTTACGTTTAGAGATGATGGCGGCACTAAAGTTAATGACTCAATTTCAGAGAACTTGTTGGCAGGGTTTGATAATTTTCCGGTAAACACAGGAACTTTCGCTTTATCATGCTCAATCGAGAAAAGGAAAGGATGATCAGCGAAGAATTCAGCGTATGAATCCCCAAATTTATTCGCTAGATGAGCCTCTAAACAGAGAAAAAAGGATTGGGAGGATTAGTACTCTTTGTTTTTAGTAATGGTTTTTCAACAAGAAATCTGGTTGCAAGAACATTTGTCCGACAACTTTTGTCCAATTAATGTTTGCCCAAAAAATTAATATATAGGTAATTAATAACTTTGTCCATTCTTTCTTTTTGAATGTTTTTAAACGTCCATTTTGTATTTTAGTCCGATTGATAAGAGAACCAAAAGTAATAACAGTTTTTACAATTTTTATTGCTAGTGCTAGTCGTGATGGAATGATTACAGTTATTCCGCTTGTTTTGACACTTAAAAAGCTATTTTATTTTAATGATATGAAAAATTTACAGTCCAGCAATGTAAAACTTGCTGAAAAAACAACTTGTGGCAGAATATTTATTCATTTTGTAGCTTAAGACGTTTTAAGGATCAGCAAAATGTCCTTTTCCCTGGGAAATAGGAATTCCTGGCAACAGCCACAATTTCAATTTAACATTTTTAAGAGAATTAGGGCCAAACGAGTATGTATTAGCGTATTTTTTAAGGCTTAACTTTTTGGTCTCCAGTTATTTGCAACTAAATAGAAGAAGAAGAAAATACAGTGATTACAACCAACGGACCTGTTATTGCGTAAGCAGTGCTACCCGACTCATCGATTTCTAACCCGGTTCGCTGCAGTAGGTTTGTGACCGACAACTTGTGCTTTGGATCGGCGGAGATTTTGGTTAGATTAGCTTTTTCGCTGAACATTTCTTTCATGCCAAGCTTCATTTGAACAGAAAAAGAATCAAAAATTAAAATAAAAAACTTTGCAATGAAATAAAAATGAACTTGAAATAAGTATAACGGCTATTCAAAAAGTTCCAGGACTGATACAACAACTTCCAAAGTAAACTATAGTTTGTTGGCTCTAACTTGAGACCTGGAGGTTTAGGTAGATTTGCCTTCTGTGGCAACGCAGGAGTGGTCACCCTCGTCAGTCGGCCGAGGTGACAGGGCTACTGCTTGACTCTCCGGCTACAACAACCTATTGAAGTGTTGCCATTCCTCATTTTCCAAAATTCATTTATCGCCCGCTCAGATCTCAAGTTGGAGCAAAAAGACTATCACTAGCAATCTGATTTTTGTCACATTTGAAAGATTAACTCATTTTATATCAATGGAGTTCAAGGTAAGCACAATTGGTCAAAAATTGATGAAGTTATGACAGTTTGAAAAAGATAAAACCGTTGACAATCAGTACGGGTTTTTTTTCATACATTTTCTTGCAGTGAAAAACAAAGCACTGAAGTCAAGTTTTGTGATCAGACATCAGTATGATTAGATAATGAGCATTATCAGTCTCATCTTAAGTTAGACGACCAAAGTAAAGTTTCATTAGTAATATTGTCAACGTTTCCAAGTCTTCCTCTGAAAAAGAAAGTATTGGACAATTTAGTCTGTAGGGGGTCAACAGTTTTTCCTTTTTCAAACTGTCATAACTTTGTCAGTTAATGACCAAATGTGCTGATCTTGAACTTGTTCAATAGGAAATAAGAAGGCGCGACGTGGTGTCTACGGTTGAAACTAATCGACCCTGGAATCATCTTAAATGGAGAAATTATATTGTTGCCAAATTTCACATCTCGCTACTGGTTTCGAAGGATGTTTGTGTTTGAGGTTAGGTTTTAGGGGCTTCTTGGAATTACTTCAAGACCTTTTTTGGCTTATTGGAATGAATTTTACAAATGCCGTGAGGGATTTTTGGGCACACTTTGAGGACTTGTTAGGCTGATTTTGGAGGACTGTGAAGGCATATTATAAAGACTTTGGCCTAAAATTTAAGAAATAAAAAAATGTTTTGAGTAATTTTTCCTTTTTTTTCACTTAGGTTCCCTTCAGAGACAGAAATAGAGAAGATGAACAATGCCAAAATACATTACGCAGGTTTGAGTCACACATTATTCTCAAAAATTCAGCAAAACAATAGTCCCAGTTCTTCTCCGT
This sequence comes from Trialeurodes vaporariorum, assembly GCA_011764245.1. NCBI lineage: Eukaryota > Metazoa > Arthropoda > Insecta > Hemiptera > Aleyrodidae > Trialeurodes > Trialeurodes vaporariorum. The sequence goes on from VMOF01000320.1 coordinate 14,948,900, forward strand.
CACCCGACAGGGCATCTTTGACCGGGACATAACAATAGTTAATGTTCAGTTTAAAATCCCCCAGTGGGGGATTCCCCCACTCCTCAACACTAAATGAAGACAGAGAAAGGAAACATGAATTTGAGAGCTTACTTGTTGAAGGAAAGGCTTCAGGAAAGTGTTGGAATCGAAAGAAAATTTTGGCAAGGAGACAGAGACTTTATATTCACCCAATTTGGTAAAATAACTCCTCAACATTCCGATGCTGCCAAGTTTCTTCATCAATTCATTTAATTCCAGTTTTTTATTTGGCAATATGATGTACATGCAATACTGCTCACCCTGAAATCAAAAACAAAATTGGAATTCTAGAGAATGAGTTTGCAAGTAAATGTCAGACAAAAATTTCAAAAAACTCTGAAATTGATAGATTTGTAACCGTAGTATTCTTTAGACAAACATAAATTTTAAGAAACTGTTGACAGTTGAAAAAAAATTGGAGTTCTAGAAAATGAGTTTGCAAGAAAATGTAGGTCTAAAATTTAAAAAAAACTCTATAATTGGTAGATGGGTAGACCTAGTATTCTTTAGACAACTGTAAATTTTGAAAAGTAATTGGCAAAAATAGAACACTTGAAAGCGAACATTGAGTAAATCCTTTTCCAAAATAAGTACTATCAAACACAAAAGTTTTGGCAGTCAAGAATTTGAGATGAATGGTAAAAGCTTGTGTAACCAAAGCAACCCTCTGCGTTTTCTGCCCATTCTTGACCGTCAGAACTGATGAGGAAGATTCTTTAGGGAGCCGTTTAGTAAGTTTCCTTTAGTCGAAACTATGGAACTACGTAATACGTAACCACCTCAAGGTGCAAACCATGAGGAACTTGCCATTTGTTTTTATTTTAATCTGTCATTCACTGATTCGCTTCACCCTAAAAACCTGAAATGATCGCGAAATGAAAATGTAAACACAGTGGCAAAGCTGAAAAAGGGCAAGGCGGAAACCGGAAACTACTAAGCAAGCACGGCTTCTTCTTCTTCACTTTTGGTGAAGCGAAATCCGACATGAAACGCGATCTGTGATTGGTCAAGGTCGCAGCTGTATCAAGTCCACCGAAATTCAACGAAATCCAGTCCAATCAAATCTATTCAACGTCTTTCCAATCGAGTCATTAGTCAATCTATTCTAAACATTTCAAAGATCGCACAAGTTCAAACCGGTGGATTGAATAAGCAGTCAGTCTAATCTTTATCGAATATTTCAAGGATTGGCCCGCTGGTCAGACTTCAAATTGTTTGGCTCAACAGTGGTGAAGGAAAAACTTGGATACTTACAAGGTAAGGTAATTTGAGGATTTGTGCATCTAGTTCAGTGGCGTTGAGGTAGTAAAAATCATCAAACGTGTGCATAAAAGGTGTTTTTACACCGGACGTAGAATTTAAATGGAATATTTTTTGTTCCGTTTTTCTTACATCAAAAGGTTTTTGCCACAAACCTTTAAAGAAAAGGATGTTGGCCATCATAAGAATTTCATTTTCATCAATGTCATCTGAAAAATAGAAAAAATTAAATAATCGTAAAAAAGGAAAAACAATCTACATATATGCAAGACAATTTTTTCACAACATGTGTCGCATTATCATTTCGTGTTGCCGCAAAAAAATTGAGACATTTTTTCCGTATTGATCAAAGTGAAAATTCAAACAAAGGACTCATTAGTTTATGGCATGATACATCAATCATTTTTCAGATTTTCTCTAGTCAACGATAGTTAAAAAAAAAAAAAAAAAAAAAAAACATTTACTGTAGAGACACCTTTGTATTTTTCTCAGAGAGGTGTACCAATAGAGCAGTTGCAAGGGTATGATTTTTTGTGTTTTTTATAAAGAAAATGATAGTACTTGATGAGCTGAGAACAATGGTGCTTTTGGTTTTTGTCTAAGTGTCCCGGTTTTGGAGATACACAGGTGTAAAGAAATCGTGCGCGTAGTGACGTCACTACGTGGAATTCCCATGAAAAACAATGTATTTTGGGCCAAAATCTCATCTTCGGAAAGATGGGACTTAATTAGAAACCAAAGGCATCTTTGTTCTCAGCTCATCAAGTACTTTCATTTTCTTTATAAAAAACACAACATTTCAGACCCTTGCAATTGCCCCATTTTTTCTAACTGCAAAGGCCTTGGTACACGCTCAAAGTAGGATCGTCAAACTGGCATCGGTGAGCCGTAATCCACCACAAATTGGCAGGTGAGCCAACCATTGCATGTTTAGTTGATGTTCTATTCGTCAAACAACTGAACAATTTGACGGCCCGTCAAACTGCAGAGTGATTTGATGATGGATGGTGCGTAATCTGTTCACCAATCTACTGTCAACAACCAATAAACCCGTTTAGGAGGTGTCTTGGTCAAGATTATGTTTGAATTTTAGAAATTTCAGGTTGGCAACTCCACAGTTTGCAGTGGATTTCAACTCACTGATGCCAATTTGACGATCCTGTTTTGAGCGTGGACGAAGGCCTCAAGAGACTGAAGTCAAAAACATTGGACCAACTGCCCACAGGTCAAATGAAGACTCATACCTCCACTTTCATTAAATTACAATTACCTAATTGCAGTTTTGGTTCGACTTGAAAAAATTAAATATCTTCTCAGAGTAAAAATAAAAGAAACAACACAAAACGACTTTCATTACCTTTTGATAGAAACTTTTCAATGTATCCATGCGAGACCGATTTGGCCCATGAGTTGACTTGCGATACGACAGCATCAGGTTGACTGAATGGCACTTTGACAATACTCGAGTTATAATGCTGCTTCAATTTTCCGACAAACTCATTTTGAGGTTTGATCGACTCGTCGATGAAAGTGCTGGTCCCAAAGTGAAGAGTATAGTCAGGACTCTCTTGCTACAGAATGAAAGTATAGAGTCAAATTAAAATAAGATTTGAGATGTACTCATGACTTTCAAAAGGTAGTACTCAGGTCAATGTTCTTACTGTAAAATTTGCTCTTTATTTTTAATGAAACTATCAAATTTTCATGACACACTTCAAAAGGGGCGTTCTGATTAGTCCAAAAACACTTGAAAACCGCAAAGTTGTTTAAAGATTGCCAAGATCAAAAGAGTAAAAATTTCGACCGCGTTACTTTCTTTTGAAGGTCAAAGTACCTTGAACAAACAAAAAAAAAAGTTGGTGATAAGAAATCGGTGCATTATTTACAGTCATTTTATTATTTGCTCCCAGATCTAAGGGAGGTTCGACAGTACTTTTCAGGACTTTTCGCTTTTGCTAATGCCAAATAATGTCGAAGAAAATGCATCATAAAACATCTTGAGGCAACCACATAATTCTATTAAAAGCATAATTTTTTTCATCAAGTTCTACAATAACAGACCGTAAATTTAATACGTGGGGCTTTTGCTACTGATAGTTGAAGAATTGATTCTTGCATGAAAACCTGTCAAAATGACAATGAGTGCACTAAAAAATCACAACATTCACTCTCAGAATTGGGCTTAATGGCGGAGTTACGCAGGTTTCATGGGAGATTCCTATCTAATTTGAGACAAATTTCTGTGTTTCCGTAGAGAAAGTGACAAATTAGACAGGAATCTCCCAGGATACCTGCGTAGCTCTGCCATTGAGATCTTGCCGTTACAGCTGTATTTCTTTAAATCTGTACCATTTTCGCTGAATTTACAGTAAAAATCAGAAGTATTTACATAAATAGCGACTCAAAAATACTAAAAATAGTTTTCGAAAGACATCCGCCCCGAATCCGTCTCTCACTCAACAGCGGCACTTATATTTAGTTTTATCACTCCGTTTAACAATGAAAAAGTCCCTGATCAGCTCATTAATGCATAAAAAATTACCAGAATAATCAGCAATAAATTGCGATCTTAGAGCAGACGAAGAAGTTTAGAACCTCTTCCAACGCTTTTGATATTTCACTTCACTCGTGTGGTCAGTGTGAAACTACTGCGAACCAGCAGGAGGACCAGGGGTGGTCGGAGGGAGTCTAAATTTTTTTTGAGATCATCATTTGTTGTCGCTTTTACATCTTTTCTTAATAGTGAATCGTTTCCTCTAAAAATTTCCATCCGCCTGACCCACTCTATTATTCAACTACTGAGTTTTTAATGGGGCTCTTGCAAACTTTTGCTACAGGTGCTTAAAGAGTCAATTCTTGCATTAAAACCTGTAAAAATAACTATGAATACACTAAAAAATCACAAAATTCACTTTCAAAACTGGGCTTACAGGTGGAGAGATGCAGGTATCAAAGGAAATTCCCTTCTATATTCAGACATATCTGTGTTTACGTAGAGAAAGTGACAAATTAGACAGGAATCTCCCATGATACCTGCGTTAAACCGCCAAAACAAACTTGCTTTTATAGCAGTTATGTGAGTTTATTACTGAATTTTAGACTTACTCAGTGTGGTTTTCGTGATTTTCGCTGGTTTTTACATCAGATTATACTATTCATTTGCTCACAGCAAAATTTTGCAAGAGCCCTATCTTACAACATTTTCAAGTCCCATTGGAGAGAAAGCTGTTGAATAAAATGAAACTGTAAACTGTAAACTTACATTGAGTTGACTTAAGACATGGCTGAATCTACTTCGCAGTTGATTCTTCTCTTGCGAGGATACTTGCAAAACTGTCTCGATCTCTTTGGCAGTTCCACCCTCAGCCCCTTCATAGAGAATTGCAAGAAGAAGTTTTAAGCTGACAGGAGAGATCAATACATTGTCATGCGTTGCATTATAGATGAGCTGAAAAATAGAAAATAACCATAAGAGAGAACATAACGATAAGGTATCTCAAAGTTTTGTTTCAACCTTCATCAAAAAGCAAATTTAACTATGCGGTTCAATTGAAGATTTACACCCAAACCCACCGTATTGCACTTTTTTATCTCACCTGAACTGTTGATTCGGTAACGATGGATGACACAGAAGCGGTACCTGAACTTCAGTACTTGTGCCTGGTCAGCAAGGTGGGGGATAAAAAGAGTAACTAAACAGAAAGCGACAACAATAAACACCGCTCTTGATTGGCTAGAAATGATTTTGTTGATTTCGGTGTTTGGTGTCCTCCGAAAAGTTCCAAACATCAAATCTTCACCTGAACCTCATAATAAAATTCGCTTAAAGCTAGATATAATGCCAGCATTTTGAAGCTAGAATATTTGTTGCATGGGCACCAGCCTAAAAATGTCTAAAGGGGGCAAAACATCAAAACCAAATTCCAGGGAGGGCTTTTAAAACATATATTTTTATTTTTTTTTATTTTTTTTTTTTTTTTATCAATAGGATAACTACCTAATAACTAAGCAAGTACCTAGTTATGATAAATTCAACTTGTTCTTTAAACTACCATTAATTGTTTAATTTAAGTTTTTCTTCATTTAAACTTTTATGATATTAGACTTAGTTTCTTCATATAAAAATTATTAAATGATATAAACTATGCACCCAAGTTTAATCTAAACCCCAACGAAACCCTCAATTTTCAAAAACTTTTCCTTGTTTTCAGCTTAATTTAGGAAAAACTTGGAAATCTATAATTTGCAACTCCCACGGAGGGGCAACTGCCCCATTCTCACTCCCTTTCTCTCCTAATCTTCCCATAAGATTTTGGATAATGGAGAATTCGCCTAGCCTGCATATCAGTGAGTAGTTAATTAGCAACGAATCAAAACTCTGTACAAACAAACTACTCACTAAATGCTTTTCATTGAATTTCGGAGGCAAGCATTGCTACTGGTCACCCAGATTCATAAATTATTTTAAAACTAGGGGGCTTCGCCCCCTCGCCGCTCCGCGGCGCTAGAGTCCCTATGCGGCGCAACCCCCGAAGGCGCTTCGCGCCAACGTTGCGGCGCTGCGCGCCGTTAAAAATCAACAGGCAAAGTATGATAGTGGTATATATAAGTTGAGAAAACGGCACAAAAGGAGGGGGTGCGTAGGGGGTTGGATTCAAGGGTCCGGTGCGGCGCGCCGATCGGGCTGGCGGAGGAGGCAGGAGGCTCTCCCATCTCTCGGCTCATTTACCCCCCGTCGCCACGTCTGTCAGCAATTAGTCACGGCACTTCCTGGCACACACAGAAATGGACAAAATCTGAGATTTTAGAGAAATCCCGAAGTTATTTTGAAAGAATGTGTGAAAGAATGTGTGAAAGAATGTGTGGAATGTGTGAAAGAATGTCCCTTAGGTTTGTCCCTTAGATTTTTATACTATAGTAAGATATTTATATTCCAGCCAAAATCTTTTTAAAATATTTCCAAAAAAAAAAGTTTTTTTAAGAAAATTGTTTAAAACATTAAAAAATCATGATTAAAATCAATGATGATTTTCAAAAATGATTGAATGAATGATTTTGATTTGATGATTTTTTGAATGACCATCATAACACAAAAACATCAGGAAATGGGTCAACCTCAATGGCATACGCAGGAATTAGTCTCTCTCGCTCTTTTCCCCTTTGAGTGCATGTACTAGAAAAGGAAAGAGATAGGGGCTGATGTCACGTTCGAGCCCCTGTTCCTGTCCTTTCCCTACTCACGAGTTCAAATGGAGAAAGAGAGAGAAAGAACAATTCCTGTGTACGCTACACTAGTCTACCTACCTTGCAAAGCTCCCAATCAAACTCATCAAAACGAGTTAACTTATGATCGACTGCTTCTGATGATGCGTTTTTGATACTTGCAGGGTTTTTCATCACAGCCGCAGCACAGCATTTTAAAAGTAACAAAAAACCTGAAACAGACAAAAAAGGCAAATTTAGAGATAATTGGCAAGTATAGGGTAAGTACACTGGCACAGCAAAACTGGCTTTAAAGCATATCAAGAAACTTTGGGGAATGAACTGCAGCATCCCCAGGGTAATCTCGGTTGCATTATTGCCGTGCAGTTAGCTTCAGCATCTATGATTACAAACACAACCAGGCAACCAACCAAAACACAACATAATCACATCTTAAAACAGTGGCCAAGCCAGGGATGGCGATACCGTATCGATACTCTCGCCCAGAAGTATTGATTCTTGGTGTCGATGCCTCAGAGGTAACGATACCGGTAAAATTGATGCTTCTACCGCAGTATCGATACACCACAAAAACTGAATTTGATTCTGGAATTTCCAATGTTTGATGTGTTTCTAACTTTTTCCGATTGCCTTTTCCGCACCTAACCTAAGTCAAAAATCCGGGTATAAGTTCTCTTCCGGAAAAATGTAGACTGTAAATGCTGAAATGCTTTGGAGATAAGAGAGCATGAGCATTTGAACTACGCGCTTGGAACTAGATGCGCTTGCAGCAGCCGCTGATTTCCGATATTTAAGAAAGTATCGATACTTGACACCAGTACCGAGACCGATGCCGGTAATGATACTACGCCTTCAAGTATCGCCATCCCTAGGGCAAGCAAGTCCACTATTTTGAATTGACACTAACTCAACTCAGTTTTGCTCAATGGTAGGTATTGGTTAGAATAGGTGTAGGTAGGTACAGGTCATTTCACGAGAGTTGGTAGATTGGCTTCTTTACTGCACATCCTCTAGAACTTTAATACGCAGTGATGCGAATGAACTTTAAGGCACAGGAAGCCAGGCAAGCTACCATTTGCCATCTTCTGTATAACGAGCTCTACTATGGAACAGAAGTATTCACTTAACAACCCACAATCCAAGCTTTTTATGGGCGAGACAGTTCTACCTGAAAACCGCAGCAGTTGACAGCTTAAGAATAGAAATATTGCAGGTAAGTGGATTGCACACCCTACCTATCTGGTCTTAGTTTGCCCCGAGGTTGAAAAGATCGACTGCACAGTAGATTTTTCCAATCAAAATGCGTCCTCTAGAATATTTGTTTACGATATGATTCCTCTATTCTAGACCACACAAATGGCTCAATTACTTCAGCAATGGCTCAGATGGGTCAGGATCAATGTCGACTCCAGAACACACTCTGAGGAGAAGGAAATGAATCGGACCCTGAAAGCTGATTCTGCTTGTTTTGACGAGACGAGACAGCGAGATTTGACCAATCCCATTGGTTTAAATGGCGTCACGTGACAGATTTGAAGTCATTCAAGCGGGGAATTGACGGGATCTGAGGCATGAATTTGAAAAAATGACTCGGATCCCGTCGATCTCCCGCTTGAATGACTTCAAATCTGTCACGTGACGCCATTTAAACCAATGGGATTGGTCGATTCTCGCTATCTCGTCTCGTCTCGTCCAAACGAGCAGAATCAGCCTGCTGGTCGGTATAGAGGCTTTTCAGTCAGGTAAGTAAGAGTTATTTGGAGATAGTTTAAAAATACCCATTTAGAGTACTTATGGGTCATTCCAGATTAAAAGGGAACAGAGGGTCAAAATTTAAATTTCAAGGAAAACTGTTTCTGTTAACATTTTTAGACTCAGCAGAACTTCAAGTTTCCGAAAATTTATAGTTTTCATACCTTAAAAAAATTTCAAGACCGTTTTGTAGCTTATTTTGTACCTATCCAGATTCTGTGAATCACTCGCGATTTACAGTGGAAAATTGGCAACACTGTATTCTGGCTTTGTTTACAATTAAAAGTTTTGAGGTTTTGTGTGATAACAAAAGCATGCTCCAGAAACGTGGTCTCGAGGTCCCAATTAAATCTGGTAAGTATTTCTTTATTTCATTGTACTTTAAAGATTTGGTGTGCTTGGTGTAACCTCCGTTACAATTATTAACGTTTTTTTAGATTATCTAAGAGAATAAAAATTTGTTTAAAGATGATTTTTGTATTCACTGCAAGAATATGATTTCCTAACCTCCTGAATTTTTGTAGATTTTTCCCCCTATTTTAAAGCAGGAAAAAAGTGTAACGGAGGTTACATGTAACAGAGGTTACATGCAACTGAACTTTCATGTAACCTCCGTGACAGGTAACCATATGACTCAGAGAGCTTACACAATTGATATTATTTGTTCTTAAATGAATTAATCTGATCTAAGTGATAAAATCAAGCATGATATCACTTAGAACAGATTAATTCTGTGTAAGCTCTCTGAGTCATATGGTTACCTGTCACGGAGGTTACATGAAAGTTCAGTTGCATGTAACCTCCGTTACACTTTTTCCTGCTTTAAAATGGGGGGGAAAAATCTACGAAAATTCAGGAAGTTAGGAAATCATATTCTTGCAGTGAATACAAAAATCATCTATAAACAAATTTTTATTCTCTTAGATAATCTAAAAAAACGTTAATAATTGTAACGGAGGTTACACTAAGCACACCAAATCTTTAAAGTATAATGAAATGAAGAAAGACTTACCAGCTTTAATTGGGACCTCAGAGACCACATTTCTGGAGCATGCCTTTGTTATCACACAAAACCTCAAAACTTTTAATTGTAAACAAACACAGAATACAGTGTTGCCAACTTTCCACTGTAAATCCCAAGTGATTCACAGAATCTGAATAGGTACAAAATAAGCTACAAAACGGTCTAAATACTTTATCCTGAAATTAAACTATACTGCTTAGTTTCAGGGGAGAGGGAGAGACTAAATTAGAGTCAAAATAATCAATTTTGGGAGAAAATTTAAAAAAAAAAAACTTCCACAGTTGACGTTTGCAATTAAAACCATTATTTCCTGCATTTTGAGTTAAAAAACGAAATATATTAATGGAAAATGTATATGCCCAGCTACTGGGACATGCTAAAGTTATAATTCATGCAAGGAATGCCGGTACAATTTGATTTGGAATGAGAAACCAGAGTATAGACTTACTGTGTAACCTCCGTTACAAATGGTTGTAACCTCCGCTACAAAATAAATAATTTTTTTTGGCCCAAGTTTCAAGTTTTTACAGAATTCTAGGTATGTGAGGTCAAAGCACATATTGTTGGGTTTCACTCTAATTTTTTTCAGAACTCTATCTCTTCATAGAGAACTGAGTTTTGCAATTGATTACTGGAATCTGAAACCCACTTCCATCTGAGGTAACCTCCGTTACACACTTTGATCGAGTTTTGCATGAAGAAGAAACAAAATAACCTGGATTTGAAACCATGCAAAAAATTGCTCTTACTTGCCTGCTTAGTTTCATGCTATTAAAAAATGTATTTAGTGAAAAGAAAGTACTTAAAACTTGATTTTTAGGTGTACGACTGTAACCTCCGTTAATCTGGAATGGCCCTTATCCAGTTCTGACAAGTAGCAATGCTTTCATACATAATGCATCAAAACATTAACTGTGAGCACTCGGTTAGCATCTAATCTACACTTCTTACTTACCAACCAATCGCTCACCAATGAATTTTGATACATTTTCCGTAGCCCCAGCCTGCCACCACTCGTCAGGACCCTATACTCCAAGTGCGACTGCTCTTTTCATCTGAGCGTCAAAAATGTTGGAACAACATCGCTCCTAACAACAGTAATAAAGAGGGGGGGGGAGAAAGGTGAAAATCAAGTTATCAAATACCTGACACAATGCACTCCGTTACAATGCTCTATATAGGTAACAACTTTCAGAGGCTTGTTCCTATCATTCCAAAACCGAATTCTTAATACAAGAATGTCAGGAGATTTTATAGCTGCCTCCCAAACCTTTGACGTAACGTACAAACAGATATCCTTCAATTTGGCAAAACAGCAAGGCGAGCCATATGAGGGACAAGAACTGCAAAGACAGCGTACTGTCAAGCCACAGCATTTTCTTTCTTTTTGATGCAGAGCTTATTCTTGGAACGAAAAATCACACCTCCACTGAATATGATTTAAATTAAAATTATCAAACAGAGAGAGCAAACGGGAAGATTAAAGGGCAACCGATGGGTAGGAGGACAAAGAAATCGGAGAACACTCCTGCTGCTGAAATTTTGCAAACGAAATCGGGTGCGAACAAAATGTCAAACGGTTGAATCGAAAGTTTTCGCGAAGAGTGAGGTACATGTTCCGATGGAATACTTTTTTTAAATCAATTAACCACTGGGCCCTGAATACTTTTTGCACAAGAAGGTGGAGAGACAAGCGACACGACTTTTCATAATCTTTATTGGTATTTGGTAAGTACACTACACGCAAAAAATTAGGTTATGTTAGTCATGTAAACAAACAAAGAAGAAGTAAACAAATCGCCACACTGCACTTGCACCGCGGTGGTGTACCGATGCACACCAAAATGCAACCAGTCCGGCGCGGCGTCACGTCACTGCAGACATGCGTGGAAATCGGTACAGAGCAACAGCTAGGCGTGCGAAGCAATGACAGCCAGAGAGGCGGGGAGAGGACAACCTGTTGATGACAAGTGTATCCGGCGGAAATTCGTCCTCGAATTAAGGAAACGTAAGTTCAAACATTACAGAAAACACCGGAAGCGCAGACTAATACAGCAATAAAAAATAATTAAGTAAATTTGCAGTTTTGTTCATGACATTTCTGACTATAGAGATTGCCTGCAATTTTGTCCTATTAATTATTACGAGGAAGCTTACAGATACAGAGTGTCCAAGAATCGATTTCATACTGATAAAAATTGAATTAAAAAAAAAAAAAAAAAAAAAAAAAAAAAAAAAAAAAAAAAAAAAAAGTTAGTTATCGTTGCTCAACTTGTCAAGATGTACATTTTGAGGGGGGAGCTTTATAGGTGCAAATGGTGAGATATGTGTACCTACCGAAAGTTTGGTAAATTAACATGGACATGGTGAAGATAGGGCTTGCAAGTTGCGACCTCCCCTTGATTGCTTCAGAATAGAAAAAGTTCGACTTTTTATTCGACGCTCCTCTGAGCAGCCTGCTGAGGTGAAAAGCTCCCGTCAGCATGGGCACTCATTTTTCGAATTAAGAGTTGTACGTAATCGATAATCTGAAAATCATTAATCTTTGGTGATCGATTTTTCGCTTCCTCTAAACTGAGCCTCTCTAGAACGATACGGAAAAGGGTATGGAGCTAAAGGACGCCTAGGCAAGCGTTCCCTCCTCCTCCGAGCAACATTGGAAGCATAAAAATAGTTGCGTAAAGAGTGAAATGATACACTAGGGCAAGGGTATTTCCAAAACGCGTCAACAGACTAATCGATGTACCAACTACATACGTAGGTGTGCGACGAATATATCGGTGAGCAAACGTTCGGTCAATTGTTTTACGAGTTCCGGGTCAGCGTATGTTTTATGTTCTTCGTAATGTTCTCGGAAAAGTTGAGCTCAAAGAAAAAAATTGAATGACATCATTAAAAGAAAAAAAAAAAAAACCCTGATGATGCTTTGGGGAGAGAAAAAAAAAATGGCATTGTCCAGATACCGAGTATGAGGAATCGATCTCGAATATCAATTATATATGATTCAATGAAGACGCGTTGATCGCTGAACCACAGTATTGGGTTCAACTGTAATCAATCACTCCCTCTCATTAAATTCACCATACTATACCTACACTCCTATTTGATTGATAAATCGATGTTTTTGCATTTGAACGGGTCCGTTGAAAAAAACAAAAAAACAAAAACATAATTACAAGGGTCTTCGCCCCCTCGCCGCTCCGCGGCCCAACCCCCGTAGGCGCTTCGCGCCTAAATTGTTAAAAATCAACATGCAAACTATGATAGTTGCATAAAGTTGAGAAAACAGCACAGTAGGAGGGGGTGCGTGGGGGCGGGGGGGGGGGGGGGGGGGGTTGGATTCAAGGGTCCGGCGCGGCGCTGGCGGAGGAGGCTCTCCCATCTCTCGACTCATTTACCCCCCCCCCCCCCCCCCCCGGGCCCGTCCCGTCGCCACGTCATGTCAGCAATTAGTCACGGCACTTCCTGGCACACACAAAAATGGACAAAATCTGAGATTTTAGAGAATCCCGGAGTTATTTTGAAAAAATGTGCGAAAGAATGTGAGAAAGAATGTCCCGAAGGTTTTTATACTATGTCAGGACTTGTAATTCTAATAATTATAGATAGTAAAAAGCTATTGTAAAAATAATAAATGCAATAATCACAATAAATTTATTGAAGGCGTCTAATCACTTAAATATCGAAGTCCTTAATTAATATTTCACTGAAAATTAATTGATAAAAGGAAAGTTATAATGATTGTGGCGTGAGATCTGGCAACGTTGAATTTTGCACATTTCAACCCATAGAAAAGACCGACTTTTCAGACGAGCAGGGTGGTTTAAGAGTAAAAATAAAAACGACGACTTCAAGGATCCGTTCATTTTGTATGAAGATCCATCAACTATTCATACGTCTCAAATGTCGTACGGTCGTAAAATCAATGGTGCGCCCTCAATACTCCAGGTAGGCCATGCACGAATAGTTAACTACATCGGAAAACACGAAGTAGATATCATTTCTTTATACGAATGATAAATTCATGTTTTCCGATATAGTTAACTATTCGTGCATGAGGGTATTGGTTTGGCCTACCTCCCGTATTTAAGGCGCATCATTGATTTTACGACCATGCGGCTTTTGATGCATTGGTGGCTTTATATACAAAGTGAACTTCCTATTTAAGTCGCGTTAAGATCTTTATGTCAGTTGGGAAAGAGCTTTAGACAGTATATTACACTCTGGTATTTTGATAAAACAAGCTTCATTCAAAAACGCAGAAAATAAAGAAAATCTCCGCATCTCATAAACAGAATGAGATTGGGCTGTATATTGCACAGTGGCGGCTCGTGCTACTTGGCAACCAGATTTTTTGTCATTTGAACCTTTGCAAAGATATCCACTTATCAGGGATTCAGTGAATGCCTTTGGGATAGATTATTTCACATACATTTAAAGAGTCATTAGTTGCCATGAGTGAAAGGGCCAAAAAAAGTTGCAACAGATATGAAAACCCTTGAGGGCGATCGACTCCATTTGCCAAGCTGAATCGATAAAGGGGTCACAAGCGGGGTTTTGGTGACATCACTTTTCCGCCCATATTCAAAGGTGGAAATATGTTGTTGCCAGTGGCGGCTCGTGCGATTTGGCAACAGTGTTTTTATCCCATTTAAATACATGGAAAACAATCGAAACTCGAGGAGGCTGCCAGCCTCCGCTTGAATCGATTTTTTACCTAAGTTTAAGTGGGAAAAATGCATGGTTGCCGAATCTCACGGGCCGCTACTGGTTGTTGCCGTACATTGCAGGAGCCCTGGAGCCACCAATGATATTGTTTAATCGTGACGGTACTAAATCACTTAATTCAGTAACGCCGGATCATGAATTGCTATATTCATCGATATCCTCTGCTTATAAATCTATCAAAAATAATTGATTCCGAGGTGATTTTTTGATCGAGCCTTTCGATATAATCGATACTTTTGAATTTTTTTAAAAGGGAAAGAACGATAATCGATTTGTTCTGCCGTACCACTCACTGGCCGAATCAAAGATTATAACCATGCTGAATATTAAGTCTTACTTAGACTTGCTGATTGATCATTGGCTAAAAGACATTTATGACATGAAACCTTTAAAAGCGGCAGTGGACATTGATGATTAATACAATCAGAGCGAAATTTCTTTCTGCTTAGCAATGTTTGAGCAGAAAGATTTATCCAATTTTTTCGGGTTTCCTCTCATATTTAAAGTCCAAAATATATATACAGAGGTACTCACAATCAGTTGAAACAAATAAGGCTTCTTTGTATTATAATACAAATAGGTAATACGTATTTAGTAGCTTATACAGTTACTGAAAGGTTACTCAGTTGAAATTATACCTAGGCCTTTTAAAGCAATAGCGTGCGGCGAATCAACATTTACACATAAACGAGGCTGCGACAGAACTTTCGATAGAGTTTACTTTCGTTAAAATCTCCTTCAAATTCAAAGATAGGCAAAACAATGACCCTCATGTACGAATAGTTAACTAATTATTATAATGTTTGATATGCCCTCGACCGTTGATTTGTAAGAAACTAAAACAACTCTATGATGTTATTGAGGTAATGTCTATTGATTTAATTGAACGGGGAATTATCGCAAAGATTTATTTCAATTTTAAGGATAGGCAACATATCAATTCTACCATGTAAGTATAAATATTTAACTATTCAAAGTATTATAATGTCCTTCTCGTTTATAAAGTGTTTAATTAGAAAAAAATTGAGACAGTCTTAACATAGGTAGCCGTCATGAGTTTAGTTGACTAAACTCCCTTAAATTGTTTAAATTTAGCCTTTTCGCAGTTGAAGTTAGGTCACTTATTTAAAGGGGGAAGACATATATAAATCCCAGCTCTTTCATTTTTACTGAAAAAACTTTGCTTAAATAGCACTTCATCTCAGTGGCGCGGCGTTGCGTGCAATATGACAACATTGTATTGTGTCCATTTAAACTCATGAAAAATATCGAACTATTGGGTGTTCGGTGAACACCTTCGCATTCGACCTTTTACTGGGGTTAAAATGTGGAAAGTGGAACGTTGCCAAATTTCACGTTACGCCACTGCTTCATCTGCTCCTGCCACAGGTGGCTACTGGAATTTGTTTATCTCTCTGTCTCTGTCTCTCTGTCTCTCTGTCTCTCTCTGTCTCTCTCTCTCTCTCTCTCTCTCTCTCTCTCTCTCTCTCTCTCTCTCTCTCTCTCTCTCTCTCTCTCTCTCTCTCTCTCCTCTCTCTCTCTCTCTCTCTCTCTCTGTCTCCTCTCTCTCTCCTCTCTCCCTCTCTCTCTCTCTCCTCTCTCTCTCTCCCTCTCTCTCTCTCCCTCTCTCTCTCTCTCTCTCTCTCTCTCTCTCCTCTCTCTCTCCTCCCATTTGAGTTTGAACGCGTGCGTTAGAAAAGAACGAAGATAGTGGCTAAAGTTATACGTGATGGCCTTCTTTGCTATCCTTTTCTAACAGACGTGTTCGAATGGCCGGAGAGAGAGAAAGACAATTTTTTGTATCCGTCCATGGCTTCCGCTGACTATGTATACGCCACTGTTTTCAAGCAATACAAAAAGACGTTACCAATGAGGACTCTAATATTTATTGTATAAAAATAAAGAGTTAATCTGTTTCTCTATCCAAAGCTGCATTGGCGTTCGGTTTTGCGGAAGTTACCAGCAAGCAATCAAAGAAGGCAGTCACTCTGCCCGGCCTCCTGTCCTAAGATTTTCTGAATGGGACTGTTGCAGACTTTTGCTGTAAGCGATTAAAGGATCGATTCAGATGACAAAATCTGCAAAAATAACGATGGGAGCCCAAAAAATTTACCACAGTCACTCCGAAACTCATAAATTTCATTCAAATGCGCGAGCGAGATGGCGGCGTATGGCACTAATAATGGGAGATTCCCATCTCAATTTCGTCTTTTTCTCTATGCTGACAAAGAAGATTCACAGAGTAATTATTAGACACAAGAGTAGTGATCCACATCTGATTAATGGCACCATGACACCTAGCAGTGGCGGCTCGTGGGCTTTGGTATTGGGGAGGCTGTGGGGGGCTGGGGGAAACCCCCCCCCCCCACACAGCAAGGGGGCCGGGGGGTGAAAACACCCGAAAACCGATAACACGTAGACAAAAACAAACAGGCGCGGCTGGTTCGGCGACTGGCATGAAGGTTATTATCCGGCTGCTGGCTCGGCAACGCTGCGGGAGTCGTGGAGGATAGCAGCCTCCGATACCTTCGTTAGTGCGTGCGTTAGTCCTTCCTTGGTTGTGTGAGTGTGTGTGTGTGCCGAACACCCCTTGACTGACTCGACCGTCTCGGAGTCTGTGCCTCTCGACGATGCGACGAGGCACAGACTCCGGCACTGCTGACTGCTGTCGTTTCCCGACTCTGAAATCTCGTTCCCTGCCCGCTTATAACTTTCTTCTCTTGTGCTCTCTCCTAGTGAAGATTGACTCAAGTTTTTGAGTCACGGACATTGTGATTTGCCTAATTTTAATATGTTGTCTCTCGTTACTGTCTTGTCGACGTTATTTTTTCTTCCCTCTGAATGTCTGGGGAGGCACAGCCTCCCTTGCCTCCTTAGGCGAGCCGCCACTGACACCTAGTGACACCGGTGTCAAAGGAGAGTCGTCTCTTATTGGTCGCCTCTTGATGGAGTTACAGTATAGATTTTATTAGATGGGAGTCTCCCAATGTAAGTGCCTTTCCACCGTCTTTTCGCTATACCGCATTTAAAAAGAATTTATGAGTTAAGGAGTGGATGTCGTGAGCTTTTAGTGTTACCATCTTTATTTTTTGAGGTTTTTATGTCTGGATCAATCCTTAAATCGCTTACTGCGAATGTTTGCAACAGCCCCCCCCCCCTCCCCTTATTAAAAATTACCTTATCTATGATCCTACAAATGTTCAATAAACTTCTCTGCCATTCATCTAAACTCTGAGCATAGAAAGTTAAGATCACGATTCACGAAGGTATTTCGAAAAGGAGTCTCTGAGACTCGTAATATGGCGCGTTTTTTTTATTCCGGTGGCCTTGCACCGGAACAGACCGGAGTGTTTTTCTTTATTACCGGCACAACACACCTGGAGCTGCTCCGTCGGTGCAAGCTCCAGACCTCCAGTTCATTGGAGTTGGAGACCGATGCGCTGGAGCTGGAGCTCCGGATTATCGCACCGGTGCCATAAAAAAACGCACCATAAGTTACTGCTCAGTAAGTATTACCTGCCCTACTTTCATATCCACTGCACGCCACTGATTCCCATAGTCTCATGAAATTACTAATCTCCAAATAGCGGAGAAACAACAAAATAAAACGAAAACAAACATCGAGCTACGATGGATTTGCGGGGAACAAACAGTTCAAAAAGCACTTAAAAACAGCCGGTGAATCTCGGCAAATGTTCCACAGGATGTGGTGCGAGTCATCTCTTAAAACAAATGGAGCTGCGTTGCAAACTTTTGCTACTGGCTTATTAATAGTTGAATGTGGGGTAAAACCCTGTAAAAATAACGAGGTGTTGCGAGAACACCTCGTGTAGATGGAGCTGATTGAAGATAGGAAAACCCAATGTAATCAGTGGCATCGGCCGCCATTACGGTCTCGCGTTTGAAAGCATTTTGTGAGTTTAGGAGTAGATTTTGAGATTTTTTAGTGCACTACTTAATCGTTATTTTTACCGGATTTTACCCGACAGTCAACTATTAATAAGCTCGTAGCAAAAGTTTGCAACGGCTCCATTCTTAGGGCAAAAAAAGTTAGATGAAGTAGGTATACCAAATGAAAAGAAACATATCCATTTACGTTATATGCGTGGCTCAAATGTGTCTTACTACTTTTGCGCCGCGAATTTAATAGCATAGAGGGAGCATAGAGGGAGAAAACTGAATTTTGGGGAAAATCATTTTAATGGCTGAAAAGTGGCAAAAAATAATCACAAAAAACTTTTGTAGTACATCATTTTGTAGCCACTTTAACGCTCTTTTCAATTCATTAATCTGTTTTTTTCTATGATTTCTATTTTCGACGGCATTAGCTAAAATTCATCCAAAAAATTGTCAAATTTTCGATTTTTTTTTTTTTTTTTTTTTTTTTAAACTTCAGTTTTTGTATATTTCTGCTGATTAAAAAACAAATCAAGGTAACTCATCTTGTAGGAAATTTTATGCTCTTTCATTTTATATGCACATTTTTTTAATTTGAGTAAAAATTAAGGGAGCTAGCTTCAAAAAACCGACGGCAAGTCGGTTGAATTTCTGATTTTTCAAAATGGCGGCGCCCTGGGCGCATACACATTTTCCCGGCACTTTCATGGCCATTTTCTAACTTCTTTGGTCACTAATAGTCAGAAAAAATAGGTCTCAACCCGTGGACAAACCAAAAGTTAAATTTTGTTGCATAGTGTTATTCATGGGAGATTCCCATCTCAATTTTGTCACTCTTTATATGCTGAGAAGGAAGATTCACAGAGTATAACTACTAAATAGTCACCTTAGTAGTGATTAAAAGCCGGTCAATGGTATCGTTAATCGTTACATCGGTGACACCGATGCCACAGTAAACTTGTGTCTCATTGGCCAATTAGTGGTGTACTGACAGTATTATTACATGGGAATCGCCAACCAAACATTAGTGTTCAACACCTTCATTACAGTCGGACAGTAGCGCACCGAGAGATTCTTCATCTCTCTCTTTTCTCCATTAAGAAACGTATGTTAGACAAGGATGGACAAGGGGATAAAACCCCCTCCTTCTGTCCTTTTCCTACTCATACATTCAAATGGGAAATGAGAGAGATGGAAGATATCCTGGTTGCGCCAGTGCAGTCGGACATGCATTTTAAAGCATTTTGTAAGTTTTGGAGTGGATGTTGTAACTTTTTAGAGCTATCATCGTTATTTTTGGAGGTTTTTGCATCTAAATAATCTTAACTATAATCTTAACTCGCCTATAGCAAAAGTGTGCAACAGCCCCATTAAGAATGAAGATAAAATAGGAATCGGACATGAAAACTGATAGTTGTAAGTACAAAAACACTTTTGCCACGGCCGTGTTAAAGGCTCATCTGCTATCTATAATTCAATCATAATTTTGGCTTAAAATGGTGCGATAATCAGATTTACTATCATAAAACAGTGCATTTAAATCTTACTTTAGACGCAAGCTCACGGCCAATCAGAGGTCGTATTTTATGTCCCATCTTATATCAGAGTTGACTCCGCGGGCTGGCCTATTTCATTGTGGCTCTTGTTTATTCATTGGGTTTCAGAGATCTTTAATTGTTTATAGAGGACAAACCACGGGAATTTTTCAATCGCGATTTGAGGGATTTTTGCGGGAGATAAAAAAAATTCCCGAGGTATAGAGGTCCTCACCAGGAAAGTTATCGGGGAAAGTAGAATAATGAACGATCAGCTATCTGAGGTGAGAAAATCTGCATTCGAATTTCCGCAACTAGCTTCGCAAACCGCCAAACAAGTTCTTTACCTTATTTGAACTCTTCAGCGTCGATGGATGCGGTATTAACCGAATCTTTTACGTAATCAATCGGTTTAAAATTAATCGGACTTTCCACGCGTCAGGGTTTTATGCGAATGTCAACGCCCATCAGGATTTCATGGCGCTTGCGAACATATGCACATGCAACGAACAGGCGCTGAAAATCCGGAATCCAAGGATTTCCCTATAGACCGTTTGAGTGTGACATCAAGAAAAAAAAAAAAAACCGTGGATCCAAACAAATATTCTGTCTCGCTTTAGCTTTCACAAGGTTTCCCGTAAGAAATCGCATCCAAATGATCAAGTGCAAAGTAAGCGCTTGTAAACAACAAGTGAACTACTAAAGACAAGTTTTCAAGCTGTGGTATGACGCAAAATTTGGCAACGTTGAATTTTGTTGATTTAAATTCATGAAAAAGATCGAACTGTTGGGTATTTGGTGAACAACTGTTTGCATTTGAACTTTAACTAGGGTTTAAATGAATACAAATATGACGTTTGAAAATTACACGATCCACTGTTTTCAAGCCATTTTGTTTTATTTCAATAAGTTCTATGAGCAAAACATTTTTTTCGAAGCAACATGCTGGTCAAGTGTCAACCCAGTCTACCTTTACATTATATCATACTCAGTGGCGTAACGTGCTATTTGACAATGTGGCAGTTTCATTTAAACCCATGAAAAAGATCGAACTACTGCGGGCATTTGATGAACACCTTCACATTCGACCTTTCAAGGGGTTTAAATGGACACGGTCCAACGTTGCCACATTGAACGTTACGCTACCTATCATACTTTGCAGGCATTGTTCTCCATGCACTTCATAAAGACTCCCTGGTAAAGGTACGTCTCAATGGACTGTCTTCGAATGACTATATCAGCGTTTTAGTGACGGAGACATCCAACGTCTTATTGATGATAATTCATTTATAAACCATCATATCATATCAAAAACAATGCTGACTGTGGCAAAGCGTTGCAATTGATCCATTTAAATCCAAGGAAACAGTCGAACTCACGGGTGTTCACACACACACAATAGTTCGACATTTCTAATGGATTTAATGGGCATTAAGATTAAACCCTTTAGGGCCAAGCCCAAATATACTCGTTTTTCTCTTCTAGTCAATTTCACAATGTTTCCGATATTTCAATGTGTGTCTTCATTCCGGATAAAGGCGATTATCAATGAAAACACTTACAAGACAAGTTTACGCCGAGCGCCTTCAATTCGCTGTATAGGCAATTCCAACTCCTCCAAATACGAACAGTTAACTACCTTCCCTATGCAGTATACATATGGAAATACATATGAACGGGAGAGGCGTTCTTTTGAACTTACATCGCCTTCAAATCGTCGTATAAGCAATTCCAACTCCCACGAGTACGAACAGTTAACTACCTTCTCTGCATAAACAGAGGGGAGGCAGGCGTGCGTTCTTTTGAACTAACCTGGTCCTTGGAGGGGTTGAACGCTGCACTACACGGAGAAAAAATTATATTTGGGGATACCAGAATTATATACTTCTACGTAATAGTTAAATGTTCATTCGCGTATCCTTAAATAGTCTGGTAATATTCAAAATGCATTTTTCGTTGAAACCAGCAATATCTTCACAGACCAGAATTTACATTTAACTATTCCGTGGAAGTAATTCTGGTAGCAACTAATATAAATTTTTCTCCGTGTACTGAGTAATGGCACCCCTCATTCTCGCTCGTTTCACGAATATGCTGTTACAAGAATTTCGCTGTATGCAACATAAAAAAAAATTATAAAAATTAACGAAAAGATTTCCAAGGAAAACGATGTGGATCCATTGATGATTGGAATCTTTATCTCTTTTCTATCTGACTCGTCCTATAATGGCACGAAGATAGAAGTTCATACGTTTAGCTCATATTCATTCACTAATAGAGCTGTTGCAAACTTCTGCTATAGGCCTATTAATAGTCGATACAGTGGAAAACCCAGCAAAAATGATGATAAGCTCACTAAAAACTCACGAAATTCACTCCTAAACTCATTAAATGCTTTCAAACGCGTGAAAGTAATGGCGCTGATAGCCGCCTAAATTTTATGGCAATCGCATGCTTCTTCTTCTTCTTCTTCTTGTGTGCTGTCACGAAAACACCTCGTGAGGATGGAGCTTACTGATATTGGAAAACCCCAATGTAAAAGGAGGCTTTTACCACCATTACGATCTCGCTTTTGAAACCATTTTATGAGTTTTTATTGAGAGGAATATGTCGTAATTTTTCAAAGCGATTATCTTAACTTTTGCAGGGTTTTACATCCGAATCAACTATTTGTATTAATAAGCCAGTAGCAAAAGTTTCCAACAGCTCGATTATAAGAAAGCTAAGGGCGAAATTCGGCTGGATCATAAATTATCTTGCCCAAGAAATATATTTTTAGGTCTCTCGAGAAACATTGAATCCTTGATCTTTTGAAGTGATTCTTATCAACAAGAGACAAGATATTCTACTATTGAATGGCCGAATATTTAAAACAATTTTTTGATACATTTTACGGGATCTCACTGTTTTATATGTCAGTATGCATGGAGTTGTAGCTATGCTGTAGTTTTATGTTTGATGACACTGTGATGACACAATGATGGTAGGTTTTGATAGGAAACAATTTGATCAACCAATGTTCTGCGAAATTAAAAATTTTGATTCTGCTCTAATAACCGTCGAAAAACTTACTGCTGTATAGAAATAGTGATAGTAAAAAATATGATTGTAGTGAACAGTCGTTTCACGCAAAAGTTGACGTCACATAGACACGCTCCATCTTATGATTCATCGTGAACCCTTTTCGTCAAAAAAAATCAGTCGATGCTCGAATGAAACAAGTGACGTCGCACTATGGTCCAATATCGAAAAATAGCGGCCAAAAACCAGAGGGGGAAAAAGTCAAAAAAATGGTAGTTTTCTACTTTTCAAGCTGAACTTAAAACTTTCCAGTGACATTGCTAAGTTTCAATCACTAGTTTAAAGTATTCTCTGTCATTGAAATTGCACTGAAAAAATATAAATAGTTAAAAAAGTACAGAACAAAATAATTTGCTAAATTTACCTATAATTTTGTTAAATTAACAACTCAAATGCTAAATCAGCAATTCATTTTGTTAGCTTAACAACTCACTTCACCCAACCAGCAAATCAAATAGCAAAAATAATAATTTTTATGCTGGAATAACAAATCAGTAAGTAATAAAATCAGCAATTTATTTCGCTGATATAACAAGCTGAATTGTTAGATCAATTAATTGGGTTAAGTTCTGTATTTTTTTTACTATTTAAAATTGCTAAATTGACAATGTCTGTTTATTTAAAAAAAAACACCATTACCCATGTGGTTGATTTAACAACTATTTTTGTAAACTCAACAAATAAATTGTTAACTTAACAGAAAACCCTGGTTGATTTGGCAACTTTCAATTTTTGTTCAATCAGCGAATTTTGAATTGTTGCTTTAACAATTGATTTTTTTCAGTGTGAACTTAAAACTTTCCAGTGACATTACTAAGTTTCAATCACTAGTTTAAAGTATTCTCTGTCATTGAAATTGCACTGAAAAAATAAATAGTTAAAAAAGTACAGAACAAAATAATTTGCTAAATTTACCTATAATTTTGTTAAATTAACAACTCAAATGCTAAATCAGCAATTTATTTTGTTAGCTTAACAACTCACTTCACCCAACCAGCAAATCAAATAGCAAAAATAATAATTTTTATGCCGGAATAACAAATCAGTAAGTAATAAAATCAGCAATTTACTTTGCTGATAAAACAATCTGAATTGTTAGATCAATTAATTGGGTTAAGTTCTGTATTTTTTTAACTATTTAAAATTGCTAAATTGACAATGTCTGTTTTGTTAAAAAAAACACCATTATGTGGTTGATTTAACAACTATTTTTGTAAACTCAACAAATAAATTGTTAACTTAACAGAAAACCCTGTGGTTGATTTGGCAACTTTCAATTTTTGTTAAATCAGCAAAGAGCTTGATTCAAAATGGGGGTTTTTCTCCCCCCCCCCACCGATTTTCCTGAAACTTTGTATCTCGATAGTACTTAATATAAGTAGTCTTTTTTTTCAAATAAAGTTTTTCTGAAAATGATTAGGGGGGGAGTTACAGTGTTGCAAAGTTGCACCTTTCAAAAATTCATAACTTTCGCGTAAATCATCCGATTGAAACGCGGTTTTCACCAAAAGATGCAAATTAAAAAGCACTTTCATGCCATTTAAACGGAATTCAATTTCAATAATTTTTGACTTAGTTATCGTCATTTTTGTGATTTTTAGGCCACTCAAAATTTACTTAAAGTGAAATAAAAAAAAATGATATTTTTTTGATTTTGACCGGATTGAAATATGATATTCCTCTTTAAATTCTGCGTAAAATGAGCCCAAGCAGAATGCAGGGCGATTTTTTGTTCCGGAGCTATGCATTTTTTAGTACGCGAAAAACGAGTTTTTTAGGGTACCCATGAGCGTTCGATAGAGAGGCTCAAGTCAAATAAATGGAAACAGAATTTTTTGATTTGGATCAAATTGAAATATGTTATTCCTACTTAAATTCTGCGTAAAATGAGCCCAAACAGAATGTGGGGCGATTTTTTGTTGCGGAGCTATGCGCGTTTTAGTAAGCGAAAGTCGAGCGTTCTATGGAGAGGCTCAAAGACGTGGGTAGCCCGGGTAGCCTCAACCACTCGACTTTCGCTTACTAAAACGCGCATAGCTCCGCAACGAAAAATCGCCCCACATTCTGTTTGGGCTCATTTTACGCAGAATTTAAGTAGGAATAACATATTTCAATTTGATTCAAATCAAAAAATTCTGTTTCCATTTATTTGACTTGAGCCTCTCTATCGAACGCTCATGGGTACCCTAAAAAACTCGTTTTTCGCGTACTAAAAAATGCATAGCTCCGGAACAAAAAATCGCCCTGCATTCTGCTTGGGCTCATTTTACGCAGAATTTAAAGAGGAATAACATATTTCAATCCGGTCAAAATCAAAAAATATCATTTTTTTTTATTTCACTTTAAGTAAATTTTGAGTGGCCTAAAAATCACAAAAATGACAATAACTAAGTCAAAAATTATTGAAATTGAATTCCGTTTGAATGGCATGAAAGTGCTTTTTAATTTGCATCTTTTGGTGAAAACCGCGTTTCAATCGGATGATTTACGCGAAAGTTATGAATTTTTGAAAGGTGCAACTTTGCAACACTGTAACTCCCCCCCTAATCATTTTCAGAAAAACTTTATTTGAAAAAAAAGACTACTTATATTAAGTACTATCGAGATACAAAGTTTCAGGAAAATCGGTGGGGGGGGGAGAAAAACCCCCATTTTGAATCAAGCTCTTTTGAATTGTTGCTTTAACAATTGATATTTTTCAGTGTGAACTTAAAACTTTCCAGTGACATTACTAAGTTTAAATTACTAGTTTAAAGTATTCTCTGTCATTGAAATTGGGCTTAAAAGTTCATGAAAATTAATTTACGATAAAGTTACTTTCTGATTTTTGGCCTCTATTTCACGTACTCAGACCATAGTGCGTCGTAATGTGATCATGAACAATCATTTGTTTTTTTTTCCTGTCTCTTTCGCATTCCTGACTTTAAGTCTGGCAACTTTGATTTCAAGTTCACGGTCGTAGTGTATTTTCTCAATCACCGGGGTCAGTCTGATTGTGAATGGAAAGGAAGGTTATTTTGATGAGCGCTGATAGTGCAAAGTAAGCTCCGTATACCTCGTATATATTTCGTAGACAGATATTGAATTTCACAGCAGCGATAAACAAAATATAAACAGCGAATAATATGGGTGTGTGGTTTAATCCGCTGTTTATTTTAAGTTCCTTCTTTTACTTAATTCATTATAGCTCATTGGGTCAGTTATAATCATTAATCACTTTTTAAAGAGATATATATTTTTTAACCCTTTTGAGTCATGGGTGGAAACAGGACTTTGGCTGTGTTTTTCTCCAGTCATTTGAACCCATGTGTTAGAAAAGAATAGCAGAGGGGTCCATCACGTAACTTCAGCACCTATCTCTGTTTTTATGTAACACACACGATCAAATAGAAGGAGAGAGAAAAAGACAAGTTCTTGTACTCACGTATGTTGTGAACCCATGGTGGTGGGGGAGGGGGGGACAAAACTAACCCAGATCAGTTTTTTTTTTTTTTTTTTTTTTGTTTTTGCCCAAAAATCAGCTTTTTTAACTTAAATTTTGGGACTTCATGCGGCCGATAAAATCACTGATACAGCCGACCTTTGTTTCAATTTTGACATTTTTCGGTCTACACTTGTAGAGGTTACAATAGGCTTTTAGTGATTTAATTGGCTTGTTAAGCTCATTAAAATTTTAGGTTAATAACCGGAGCCAGTTCAAAGAAGGGTCTTTTTTGTTTGTTTTTTTGTTTGTTATTATTTATTTTTTTTTTTAACTGTATGTCTTTTAAGAATTGGAGTCTCAATACTTCTTATTCAGGTGGCAAAAAACCGATAAAAGCAAAGAAACTAAATGATCTTCCAATTTGTTGAATATATTTTTGGACTGTCATTGTTTCGAAAAAAAAAAAGGTAACATAATATGATGAAATATGGTCTTTGAACATTCAATATGATTTACTCAACCATTAAAAAAAAAAAAAAAAAAAAAAAAAAAAATCAATGAATTCGATAGAAACACTTGGAAGACTTTTTGACACCCCCCCCCCCCCGGCTCTTTACGTTGGTCAAATATTTCAAGTTTTCAAGGATTAAGACCATTATGGGTGCGATGAGCGATTCCACAACAGTAGAACAAAGCCGCACAACAACCATCAGACAACCACCGCTTGATCTCTGGCCATTTTGGTGGGCGCTAAGTAATCGTTAAAATTATCTGTCATATGCGTGATGGTAATATGATTGGTAGGGGCGTAACTACCAGAGGAGAAAGAATTATGAGAGAAAAAAAATCTAGATGGGAAAGAAGCAGTATATCAAGAAAGAAAGTGGCGAGAAAAGTAAACAAAAAAAAATGAAAAACGATCGAATGGGATTGGAGAGAAATCTGCAATTTTCTGAAAAAGTCAACTCTATAAACGATATTTGGGATATGATTGTCAATTTTATTCATCCTTAAAAAAATTCTAGCTACACCCACGATGATTGAGTTATACTGTAGGTACGCGAAAGCAATTTTATTCTCACAACAAAATTGCCAATAAAGCTTCAAAATGTCAGTTCTAATTCGAACGGCATGCAATCCATGAATCATGACCGAATTATACGTTTGAAGGACCAAGTATCGAGATAGTATAAAGAAGGTCAGTAGCATCGAAATATTAGAGATTGTTGGACGAATATTTCCGATAGAGGTCGTTTTTGCTGTTAACCCCGAAGTATTTATAATCACATTTAATCATTCTGAAGTGGTCAGGATCAATTGTTTTCAGTGATGAGAACCAAACCTATTTAAATATCCCTAAAACAAACGAAATTCGAATTTTCAGTTATATTTGTAGGATGACGGCACGCATTTCGATAGATTATGAGCTTGAGTCGAAAAGCGTGCAATGGGGCTCTATTGCACACTTTTGTTGTGAGCGATTTAAGGGTAGATTCAGATTTAAAAACCTGCAAAAATAACGATGGTAGATAGCTCTAAAAACTCACTACATCCGCACCTCAACTCATAAAATTCTTTTAAATAAGCTAGCGTAATGTTGGCGTTTGGCACTAATAATGGGCGATTCTGATCTAATAATACTGACTTCGGGAAGTGACAAATAAGGGACGACTTTTTCTTCAATTTATCACCAGGTGTCACGGCACCATTAATCGGACGTGGATCACTACTGACATAATAATTCACCGGTTCATTTCCTCCACCACGCACCGGTAGCAAAGAAGATTACGCAATTGTTAGTAGCTCGCTTACTCTGAAATTTCCCCATCATAAAAATTGAAGTTCAACGAAACAGACCTCGGACCCTCGGCACCGCAATGACCTCCCACTGGCATGTTTTTGCCGATGGATTCACGAGCAATAATATTTGGCATATTCGCGCTCTCAAAAACCCACGATATGGCTACTTGTGGAGCTGTACCAGTGGCATCGCGTCGCGTGTAACAGGAACGCTGCATTTCGTCTATTTAAACCCACGAAGAGTATCGATTTGAGGGAGAATACATTGCACCTCCAACGCTTCGATTTTTTTCATACGTTATAATGGACAAAATTCAGTGTTGCCAGACAGCAATCGACGGCACTGAGCTTTACTGCAGATGACTTGATGAGCTATACTGAAGCGTATAAATACCCAAAAATCACCTCTCATCATCAAGGTTGTAACTAAATTCGATTTTTCCGTTTGTTCGAATGTAAAATTTGATGATTTTATGGTAAAGTCTGACACAATTGCATTGGTATCAACAGAGTTGCCTGATGGAGGCTTCAGGCCGTACAATCTATGGCATTTAACATCAAATCTGGCAGCATTAGGTACCACGAAGGAAAATTTTGACCATCTCTCAGGATGTCATTAAAAATAACATCTTTGAAATATGCGTATCAGGATTTCACCCTGTGAACATCTAATTAAGCTATCAATTACATTTTAAGCCAGCAAAGTCTTGTATGAAGCCTTTTCTCAGTTGGCTAAGTTTCCTATAGGGTATATAACCTCTGACCATAACCGCAAAAATAACTTAACTTGATTCACTCGAACCAAAGGCATTATATATGTAAAGAAGAAGACTGCACGGAAAAAAACTACGGTGAAAATAACCATACGGATACCTGATTTTGGCACCTGCTAGATGTAATGGTAATGTTAGAGCTCGTTTCAGAAGTGTAGGCGGACCAAAACCATAATCTTTAGCGAATTTTCAACTTTAATTCCTTCAAATCAATACCGAATTTGCCCCTGACTTAATTATTTTGTGTTTAAAGTTTTCCTCATTGAAAAGTGAACACTCAATTTCATTTTTATTCATTTTCATCGAGTAATATCAGAAATAATGCTGACAAATTCCAAAGATTATCGGTCTAGGTCCGCCTACACTTCTGAAACGAGCTCTAACCAGAAGTATACTATGTTTTGACTAGGTACTAGGTGATATTACCTGGTTGCATGTCGAATTTACTCAAAGTATCGGTAAATGTACCATACTTCTGGTCAAGTTTACCATAACATCTAGCAGGTGCCAAAATCAGTTATCCGTATGGTTATTTTCACTAATCTTTTTTTTCCGTGTGGCCCCTACCGGCGTGATTTGAAGCCGGTTACTTTCATCGGCAGGGCTTTTAAAGAGTGAGGTTCCATAAGAGCTAATGTTAAATTGGTTCATACCCCCGCGCGGAGAAGTGCCCTGCCCAGTGCCCATCAGCCCGTGCCAAGACCGGCTTCACTTTCCACCGTGCAAAGAGATAGCAGAGGCCAGTCTTCTTCTATAGTGTCTTTGAATCGAACTTTATGGAACAAGCAAATAGCGAGCCTCTTTATAACATGGCCCCAAAAATAATGCGTTTGGATATCAATCGGTGAGAATCTGGTGCGTGCAATCTGGCAACGTTGTATTAACTCCATTTGTTTACGCATGTAAAAAATCGATTCGAGGGAGTGCATTGTGCACTCTCAGTATTTCGACCTTTCATTAGCGAGTCTAAATGGACAAAATATGCAACGTTGCCTGAGAGCAAGCGACGCCACTGATGTCAACACATCTTTTTGCCATTCAAACCTATTTAAAGAATCGAAGAGGATTATCTCAGCAAGAATCGATTATTTTACATAGGTTTCAATGGGAAAAAATCCGATTTTGCCCAATTGCACGAGCTCTACCACAAAACGCACTGCTTAGATTCAGATGTCATTGATGGATTTCACTTGAACTATAATCACATTTTTCCCATCCTGTATCTTAATTGTTTGCCTAAATATTTAAATGCCACTGCATGTTTTTTAAAAGATCATATGTCAGTGGGTCATCACAAATTGAGATACAAGTGAAAATAAGCGGCATAGGAACAAGTTGTAGCCTTCAATAACAGACGTAGGCAAAAACACGCACTGTCAAGTAGGAACAGTTATCTACATCGGAGTTGGAATGACGCGGCAGCGAGGCGAGCTGCATATAGACAAATCCCTTTAAATATAAAGAGCCTTCATTAACAGACGTAGGCAAAAACACGCACAGTCGAGAAGGAGCAGTTATACAGAAAGTCTAAGAAATAAGAATAAATGATTCCCTGATTCCTTATCAGTATATACTGCAGTTACAAGGAAGAGACAAATGGGGCTCTTGCAAACTTTTTCTAAAGGGGATTAAAGAGGAAGAGTTGATTCTTGCATAAAAACCTGTAAAAATGACGATGAGTAAACTATAAAATCACGAAATTCACTCTCAGAATCGGGCTTAATGGCGAAGAGACGCAGGTATCATGGGAGATTCCTATCTAAATTGAGACATATCTCTGTGTTTCCGTAGAGAAAGTGACATAATAGACAGGAATCTCCCACAGTATCTGCGTTGAATCGCCATTACCATCTTGCCGTTATAGCAGTTATGTGAGTTTATTACTGAAGTTTAGACTTTCTTAGTGCGATTTTTGTGATTTTTGCTGGTCTTCACATAAGATTGGACTATTTATTTGCTTACAGCGAAAGTTTGCAAGAGCCCCATTGTGGGCGGGGAGAACCGTCACCATAGAGTACAAAGCTCACCCCTCCGCACGATGGTAAGATATCGAAATAAAGTGGCCAAAAATTAGTGAGAAAAATATCATCAAAAATCATCATTTTCAACCTTTAAAGCTCAATTTAAAACTTTCCAGTAAAATTTCTTGACTTGAATTACTTTGTTAAGAGTGTTCTCTATGATTAAAATTGGTCTTGTAAGGTTTTTAAATTGATGAATTGATAACAAATTTACTTCCCGAGTTTTGGCAACTTTTTGACCATCTTAGACCATAGTGCGCCGAGAGTAAGTGCAACCCGGCTTACGATATTGTTTTTTGTTTGTTTTTGTTTTGGTTTTTTGTTTTTAGTTTTTGTTTTTTTACGTATGATTCGCAAGCACGTGCTTTCAGTTAAAGCTCAAAATACCAAGCCGCGATTTGTGAATGAATTTGCTTTTTAAAAAAAGATGATACTTATAGTTAACGCAATACACAATGCACACCTGCTTATCAATAACAATATGATGTATTCAGTACTGATCCGAGTGAGCAACATTCTCTTTACCCCCTCCCCCTCTCTCTACGTATTTGTTTACAATGTGCCAGCCAACAAAAACACTGACCAGACGTCACATGATTCGGCGCGCACTCGAACCGGTTTCGAATCGAGATCCACGTCGGAATTCTCTGTTATTTTAAAACTCGAAGGCTTGAAATGACCGGAATTTCCGCTAATCAAACGAGCCAATTCTGAACGCGTCATAATAAGAATAAATCCACAGAAGTATACGGATGCACTGTTTGAAAAAGTTATCGCCCAAGCGAATGCGAAAAAGAAAAAAGTTTGATTACTCGTGAAATTTCGACACAAAGTTCATCAAAAGGAAGTTCTTAAACAAATAAATAAATCAGTAAGAATCCTGAAAATAATTTATGCAAGCCGACTTGTTTACAAATCCGGTTTTTGTAGGGTTAAGAGCATAAACAACACATGTTTTGGGCCACCGATTAGAACTCCTCTCTTATGAGGACCCTACATTTCACTGTTGCAAAAGTGATTTCAATTCCTTTTGGAAAGTTTAGGAATCGCCCTTTCATAAACATGTTTTGAGAACCCTGTTCCCCTACTCAATTTTATTTACAAGGGAGCACGAAGCCTAAAAAATACAAAAAAAAACTATCCCTCAAAGGGGTGCGGATGTCAGTTCCTTCCTATTCTTTAAAATACTAGAATAATCCACTCTATTACTCTAGTTAGTCGCATTGAATGATTTCCCAGGTCAAGTCAACATGTAAAATGCCTCTATCTCTGTCCACTAATGCGTATATCATCATACTAAATAAAAGTCATACATGTGTGCTCCGCAAATCAGATTTAACATCATTCACCCCTTCACCCTTTCAGGGATAGTGGGGCACATCTGGCCCCACCTAATTTAACATGGGATTAAACATAATTTTAAAGGGATATTTTGAAAAAAGTAGAGTGACCCATCAAAGCTCTTAAAAAAAATGTATTCTTCAGAAAAGTTTTATAAAATCTAAAAGGAAAATCATACCCCAAAATTCTCGCATGAAAGGGTTAGGTGCTTCCAACGTACGAAAAAAGAAAAAACAAAACAAAACAAACAAACAAACAAACAAAATAGATCACTGTCCAAAGTTAAGGGGTTCTCCGTAAGCGTTGGGTCCACCCCAATGATTACAGTGGAAATATGAGTGCTTAGTGCATGGAGCGCAAGTCTCCGGTGTCTTCTGACAATAAACAAACAATCTAAAACTATCTCTCTTTGACTAGCTACAGGTGGCTGTAGGCTCCAATCAGGAGCATAAACCATTAAACCCCCCCCAAAAAAAAAAAAAAAAATGTCATTCCTGCAATCAAGGAAGAGGACACGTGAGTATTATTTTTAGAGGTGTTATCTGCGGGTGTGTTCGTAAAACACTTACTTGCTAATGAGGTCAGCGAGTATTTGATGGCCATATTAGCGGTCTCCGCTCGACATCCACACTAACACAAATACACTCACACACACACGCACGCACACGGACTAGATGAAAAAGTTAGATAATAGATTCCTTTTGTAAAAAAAAAATATGTATATATTTCACACACGCACGCACGCACGCACGCTCTCCGATCGAGAGTATACGAGTCGTCACTGGTCGCCTCGACGAAAACTCGAAGCTCTCAACGGCTGGTCGATCGACGACAACATGATCAAGACACTGGTGGCGCGGACCGAACGGACTGGTGACTGGTGAGACTAGCGGCTGATGGCTGGTGGCTGGTGGACTCGGGCACACGACAGCGCTGATGTACCACGGGCAAGTTTAAGTTGATAACTACCAGACAGCCGGTCGGAAGAGAGCGGAGCGGAGGACTCTCTGGCAGATTCTCTTGTCTGTTTTCTGTTTCTCTTCTCTTAGCGCGAGCGGTTCGTTGGGTTTCGCGAGTCGAGTTTGAGCTTGGCAGAGCAGAGAGAGAGAGAGAGAGAGAGAGAGAGAGAGAGAGAGAGAGAGAGAGAGAGAGAGAGAGAGAGAGAGAGAGAGGTGACAGACAGAGAGAGAGAGAGACAGAGAGAGAGAGAGAGAGGGAGAGAGAGAGATAAAGAAAGAGAAAGAGAGAGCGAGAGAGGGGGAGGGAGAGAGAGAGAGAGAGAGAGAGGGTTTTCCACCTCCACCTCCGATTCGCGCCCTCTTGCTTCTCTGATGTGCGCATAATTCTCCTCACTCCTCTCGCGAGGGGGAAACCCGGACCTGCCGATATGAGGAGAGGATGGCCCTTGACCTTAGTTGCACGCCGCGCCGGTGTTCCCCCCCCTCTCTCTCTCTCTCTCTATCTCTCACTCTGTAACTCTCTCACTCTCGCAAACACACTCCTCCGTCATATCACTCGCTCGTTCGCGGTCCTCTTCGCGCGCACATTCAACTGGACTGACAACGCGAGTTGAACCGTGAACGGGAACCTTTATGGATCTATTCTCGCGGCTAGGAAGAATCGTTCATTCCTTCATATATAAAAAAAAAAAAAAAAAAAATCCTGCAACTTTGAACTTTTGATTTTAACTTGATTCCAGGCGAAACTTTTTCAGATTTCAATCCGATGGATAGCGCCGCTAGTCGCTTTAAGGGATAAGTCATGTTTTAACCCTTGTGAGCCTAAGGGGGGGTACATTTGTACCCCAGGCCAGTTTTTTTGACGCCATTTTGTCAAAACTGCTCAAAATTTGTTGGGACTTCATGACATTTTAAGTTAGGATACTTAGAACACGTCCACCAAATTTCATTAATTTTTATGAAGTTTTGTCGATATTATAGAAATTTATAGTGTTGGGGAACAAATATTCCCCCCCTTCGTCCTGCCAGTTTTAAGTTTGGAACCATCTATTAAAGTGAATTTTACGGAAATTTTATGTAGATTAAGAATATTAAGTCAGATCATTGAAAAAAAATTGGAAATTTATCAAAAATGGAAAAATAAGATGGTACCTCATTTCATTTTTTCCATTTTTTTTATTTTGACATTTTTTTTAAAAGTAGGTGTAAATTTGGCAACATAGCAAAAATTTACTCAAATTTCACATAAATTACTCTCTTAGGGTACTATGTACATAATCCATCCATTAAAGTTTCAAAATTATTGATACTGACTGTGCTGCATGAAAATATCCATGGGGTACAAAAATACCCCCCCCCCCCCTTAGTCCTTTATGTTACCGAAATACCTTAGGCTCACAAGGGTTAAGCATTTTGAATGGAAACCAATGAAAAAACGCACAATCCAGTAACGTCAGGCACAACTGAATTTTTTTTGACGGATTTTTTGAGCCCAAAACGAGCAAAATTGGGCTTAGAGTTGAAGCCGTAAATTGTGAAATTCATTCCACCTTAAGCTCAGTGAGAGCGATTGATAATATGTCTATCTGCCTCACTAGCACTCATCAAGGCTTATGGGAATTTTTGTACTTCATAATAACATCAGCACCAGCAAAAAAATTTTATGGACTTTTTGAGCCAAAAAAACGAGCGAAATCGGTTTAGAGTTAAAGCCGTAAATTATGAAATTCATTTCACCTTGAGCTCAGATTCTTATGCTCTGAGGCTTGTGGGTCTTTACTTCATAATTTCCGGCTTTATTTTTTAGTGTTTCAGCTTAAAACTTTCAGAGTATATTCCTGAAGTATGCTCGCAGGTGCTGACGCTCCTTAAATGTGTGCTTTTGGCGTACATTCGTTAATTTCAGCCCAAAACTGATGACTTTTTGAGCAGCGCGACGTGGTGTCCACGGTTCGAACTAATCGACCCTGAAATCACCTTAAAGCTTTCATCAATGAAACTTCAACGCTCAGATTTATTTTCAGTAAAATTCATTTTGTAAGATGAGAAATAATGGTAAAAAATTCCAAAGATTATAGGATAGGTCTAGTTATACTCCTACACTTCTAAACACGAAGGAAAAGTGAAGCCGGTCTTAGTACGAGCTGATGGGCAGGAGGCTGGAGGCTTCCCCGATCGGGGGGTATGAGCTAATTTAACATTAGCTTTTCTGGAAACTCGCGCTCTACCTTTTGTGAAAAGCAGTGTCGATCACATCTCAGGCTATCATTTGAACCCAAAACACAGAAAACAAAAACAAACAAAAAACAGGGTAGGTTGTACTGAAGGTTATAGATTAAAGAGAGATACGCTCATCTGACTTCGCGCCACAAATTCAGTGGCGCGCAGTTCAAAATCACTACAGAAAAGATGGCCGACAAAAGCAGAAAACGCATACTCTTTGCAGAAAACATTGGGCTGCCCTCTGCAGGAAAGCAGAAAACAACCCAATGTTTTCTGCACAGAGCCCTAGTAAAAATGCTCCATGTACTTTGTTCCAATTTTCCATGTGGACATGGAAATCATTGTGATTTCCGTGTAAATTTACACGGAAATCTACCTAATTTACATGGAAATCAAGGCGATTTCCGTGTCCACATGGAAAATTGGAACAGAGTTCATGGAACATTTTTAACAGGGAGTATACGTTTTCTGCTTTTAACGGCCATCTTGCCTGCAGTGCTTTTGAACGGCGCGAATTTGTGACGCGAAGTCAGATGAGCATACCTCTGTAATCTATAAAGTTGGGTTATACTAACGACGCCAACTCGACAAGTCATTAATTTTTGAGCTGCAACTATACTTTTGTGGGTTTAAATGGACGAAATGATCGTTTCAAAAATTCAAAACCCTGAAAGTATTGAAGTGAGTGGATTGGTATACACCCATTTAATAATTTTTTCAGTGAATGAAAGAGTGCAAAGTTAAATAAAATTGATGATTAAAAAAAAAAAAAAAAAAAAAAAAAAAGAAGAATAATGGTTCGTAATGGTTGGGACGAAACTATAGTGAAATCACTCTGATCACGCTTAATCACTCCTTTATCGTCTCTAGTCATTGAAGTCATTTTTTTCCTGCAGCCACAATTCTGAATTTTAAAATTTCTGTGGATTACAGCAGGGCTGCCGTTTTGCGTAGAATCAATGCTATTTTTCAATTCACCGATGATTCCACCGGTTGAGAAAAGATTACACAGTTCAGTTCAGTGCATGACTATGATAAGCTGAAATACTCGCATCTGTAATCTTTTCTCAACCGGTGGAGTCGTCGATGACTTTAAAAAACTTGCGGATATTTGAATTAATCAACGGAGTTTCCACCGATTAAGGAAAGATTACAGATCAGAGTATTTTCATGCATTACAGTCATACACTGAACTGAACTGTGTAATCTTTTCTCAACCGGTGGAATCATCGGTGACTAGAAAAATAGCATTGATTCTACGCAAAACGGCAGCCCTGGATTACAGTGACGGCTCGTACGATTTGGCAACTGTGCAACTTTCCGATTTAATACTTTAAACAGAATCGATTGTTTCACATTCGTTTAAATGGTTGATAACGCTGCACAAGCCGCCCAATTCACTGGTAGACTATAGCTTAGTTAAATGCAACAAACAACTATGAGGAGTGGCGTAGTAAGGCAGGGGTGGAGGGGGCACGGGCGCAGGCGGTCCACCCGGGTGGCGCTATCATAGGGGTGACACTTGCAGTAAATACCTACGCAAAAATAAAAGAAGAAATGGAGAGGAAAAAGAAAGAGAAAAAATAAAAAAAAATATTGGGAAAATAGAAAGATACTAAAATAATGATAGAAAATATGAGAAAATTGTGTGTAATAGGGGGTGTCTGATCAAATTGTGTGTATCAACTTGGGTAAGTAAAGGGTGTCACTTTGGAGTTGTACAGTTGCCACTCGTGCAAAGAATGTCACCCTGAAGCAGGGTGACAATTTGAACGAAAAGTGTCACCCTCACGAGGAAGAATTAAATTCACTAGACTTGTGTGGATAGTTTAAATAATGATTTTTGTTTACATTTTTATACGTATTTTATTTTATATTATTCGAGGAGATGGCAATTTACAGGCTCCCAAAAATATAAATTTTCTGAATGTTCGGGGGAGGGCCGGAGGGGGTGACACTATAGTGCTTCGCCGCGGATGCTACGAACCCTTATACTACACCACTGACTATGAGAAGCAGTGGCGGAGCGTGCATTTTGGCAACGTCGCATTGTGTCTATTTAAACCCACGTAAAAGGTCGAATGCGAGGGTGTTCACCGAACACCCGATAGTTCGATCTTTTTTAATGGTTTAAATGGACGAACTGCAACGTTGCCACATTGCACGCTACGCCACTGATGAGAAGCAATAGGAGTCGGCCGTTATGAGTCATTGGAAGACACCACGATAAAGATGGATAAACTAAACTGACTAAATTAATTAAAACATTTTGCTTGAACGAATCGAGTCAATCAAGAGAATCGATTCAAATAAATCAACGAATCCCCGCAACTTTATTTATTTTTTCCCCCGTTTGCCTCCCTTCTCTTTACGCGCGAATCGTGCGGTAATCCTCCCTCACCACCTCTTCTGGAATCCCCCTCACTGCGGACCGCGTTGGGAAGGGGGGGGGGGGAGAACAACGGGTCTCCCCCTCTTGTCACGCGTTTCCATGCTTATAGTCATCCAATCAAGTTGTTGTAGAGGATACAAATTGAATGATTTTTTTTCTTCTCAACTTCCGAAATCGTATGGTCAAGTTATAACTTTACCCAATATTAATCAGCAATTTGTTCTATTAGGAATGTAGCAGAATTAGGAGGTATTGTCATTCCAATGAGTAGGTATGCACTCCAGTGGCAGTTCGTACAATTTGACTGCAGTGTTTTTCCTATTTTCAAATCTATACAACAATCGAATACTGGTAAAGCACTGTTTCACTGTATTAAATCGATTTTTTACGTATAATCAAATGGAGGAAAAGCATTGTTGGCAGATTGCTCGATCCATCACTGATGCGTTTGTTATTTTACTTCTCCAAACGAGTGCTCTAACACACTGGAAAAAAAGACTGATAGAATTTCCATCTGCAAAGCTGATTTTTGCGTCTGGTGTCAAGTATGGCAAATTTCACCGAAATATGGTACATTAAGGTAACATGTTGGTGCATTTTACCACCATCTGGTGAAATTTACCATACTAAACTAGCAGACTCCAAAATCAGCTATGCCGATGGTAAATTCAACCAGGCTTGTTTTTCCGTGCAGAATGAATTTTATCACTGAAAACACGTGCTCAGTATTATTATCATTTCTTTCTGGCGATAAAATTCAACGTGTTTTTATTTCCTGGTTATTTCGCTGTTTATTTTCTTATCATCTCAAAATTGCTAATAAAAAAATATTAAAGATACATTCTTACCTCATTGACATAGTAATGATTTATAATTAAATAATTTACGAACCATTATTTCTTTTTTTTTAATCATCAATTTTATTTAAGTATGCACTATTTCATTCACTGAAAAAATTCTTAAATGAGTGTAGACCAATCCACTCACTTCAATACTTTCATGGTTTTAAATTTTTGAAAACGATCGAGCTATAAAATTGAGATTTTTTATAGCTGAAGAGATCATCTTCTTTTTCAATGTCTCTTCTTCCGGTAATTTTCTCAATTGATAATCCTCTCAGCTGGCAAAAACGATACAAAAAAAAAAAAAAAAAAAAAAAAAAAAAAATTGTATGAATTGTTATCAAAAGCCCTCATTTTTAGCGCCCTTATAATATTTTATATGATACTGGTCGGGTTTTAAAACACAAGTCATTGACTCATTCAATAGTCAAGTCTACACGGAACAAAGTACCGACAATGTTGTCTTATTTACGATCAAAATTATTCAAGTTTCCCATTTGACTCAATGTGAAATTTGGTTCATTTCCGTCGTAATCGGCAACACTGAGCATCGACGACACATCACATTCGACAAGCGTCAATGACCAGCGGCAATATGACGAATGCGGGTGATGCGAATTATTTACCCATCGGTCATTCGTGCGAATATTCCGATCACGAATATAAATCGATGCGTTTAATTTTCAAACGATCGTGATATATTTAATTATACTTACATATTTGGCGACGCCGGATGTTGCGATGGCAAAAGAAATTAAGTTCGCGGGTGGATAGGTCTATAGAAGTGTGTGTGAAGTGACTAGTGAGGAGCTAAAGTGGAAAAAAAATGGCTGAAAATACCTCACGGCGGGGATGTCAAGTTTATCAGAATATATACAGCTTTGATGCAGGTTAGATTCTCAACGTAGAAATTACCTTGCAAGGTTTGAGCACTGTTTTATGAATTATGAATCGTGAAATGATGAGTCTACCTTTTTCCTTGAAGCTCAAACTAAGAAAATAGAGCAAAACCATTTCTTCAGTTTCTTACTTTCTCACAACTAAGAAAGTTAGAAATTGAGAAAGTATTACTACGATGGCGTAGATGTTTGCCTGTCTATGTCTGTATCCAGGCCTGCCGTTTTGCGTATAATCAATGATATTTTTCTATTCACCGATGATTCCACCGGTTGAGAAAAGATTACACTATTTATAGTTTAATCTATTAATACTATAAATACTACTACTATAAATAATACTATTAATACTATAGACTGATTTAGTGAGTCGATATATCGTGCGATTATATGCGATATACTCGTCTGGACCTATCGAAGTTCCGACTGGTTCGATATACATGGGTTTTCCCATAAGGAATCGGAATGCGATTTTCAAGCGGAAATTTCGGCCTTTTTGAGACATTTTTTACACGTCGGAGGTTGCGATAATGGAATCTACGTATCCTCAAGTGCCAGGAACCAGCATAAAATAGGGCGATAGCGCAAAATTTAAACTAGTTATGCCGCATATATCGAACCAAGTCGTGAAAGTGAGGTTATGGCACCCCATTGTTTACATCCTTCCTTCCAACCTCTATGAACTGCAAAACTTCCATAAATTTCGACATTTAGCTGTTATTTCTTTAGAACTTTTGGAGGAATAATATACTAGAGTATTGTAGTTCACCTGCTTTGAAATTTTGAGCTCCAATATGCTTGATATTACTCAACAAGTTAGTGTTTCCTCATCACCGCAACGGTACAGAATCTAAGTAGGTACTTTATTGTCGTTTGCCTAGCCTAAAATTTTATCGCTGGGTTACTAACACATCTAAATTACAACAATAGGTTCTTACCTTCTATCTGTAATTCAAATCTAGACAAGTTAAAGGGGGAACACTCAAATAAAGCTAGAGGAAGGCTACAGTCAGGAACGTGTGGGAGGACGGTTGATTGATGACGGGACTGAATCACCCT
This sequence comes from Trialeurodes vaporariorum, assembly GCA_011764245.1. NCBI lineage: Eukaryota > Metazoa > Arthropoda > Insecta > Hemiptera > Aleyrodidae > Trialeurodes > Trialeurodes vaporariorum. Next base: position 14,989,190 of record VMOF01000320.1, read on the forward strand.
GCCGAAAGGTTCTTTACAGTCGACAATGTTTTTAGAAGTATGTTATTGAAGGGTAAGAGGTAAATGAAAGATACAAGCATCAAAGAAACGAACGAAACACCGGCAGGTTGAAGAATATGACTGAAAAATTCAAACGAAGACTCGGGTAGAGTTACGGAACATGCCTTTTTCTAAAATCTGTGGTAATGTCAGGCATTACAGGACTCAAAATGTTAGTGCAAGTGTGCTACTATACTCTAACACATAATTCCTCCAAAAGTTTCGAAGAAATAATTGCTAAATGTCGACATTTATGGAAGTTTTGCAGTTCACAGAGGTTGGAAGGAAAGATGTAAACAATGGGGTGCCATAACCTCACTTTCACGACTTGGTTCGATATATGCGGCATAACTAGTTTAAATTTTGCGCTATCGCCCTATTTTATGCTGGTTCCTGGCACTTGAGGATACGTAGATTCCATTATCGCAACCTCCGACGTGTAAAAAATGTCTCAAAAAGGCCGAAATTTCCGCTTGAAAATCGCATTCCGATTCCTTATGGGAAAACCCATGTATATCGAACCAGTCGGAACTTCGATAGGTCCAGCCGATTCACTAAATCAGTCTATATCTATTAATACTCCCAAACTTTTTCAAATTAGGGTAACCATTCTTTAGGTTTTTTTTTTTTATATTTTTTTTATTTTTATTTTAGCGCTGGCAAGGGTTTCGTTTCAAGAGGTGTCTGAACCATACGTTGGACAACGTTGCCAAGTAAATTCTCACTAATTTTAAAAAAACGGACGGCTCTACAACGTAGGAGTGAGATTGGAAAATAACAGGAAATAGCAAAATAAATTAAACTTAAAACATACGAGTGAAATAAGTAGGAATGTTTGAAAAGAGGAAAGGAAAAAGCCCATTCGAATAGGCAACATCGGCGAAGAATACGGAATTGAATCGAGTAACTGATGATATCAATCTCAGTCAGTGTTGCCAGATTGGGGTGAAAAAGCCGTATGTTTTCCATTGATTTAAATGGGGGACGATACGGCTTTTTACCCTCGATCTGGCAACACTGATCTCAGTATCACCTCGGCGCGCAGTACATCAGAATACATATTCCACAGGACTTTAGCTTTAAGCTCCAAAGAACTTTCCTTGTTTATTTATTTATTTATTTTTCTTTTTTTAATGGGAATCGTGTAATATTGACTCATTGATTGGATAATGTGCTATCTCCCCCGCGTGAGACCTGGGTTGCTCTGCCATTTTAAGAGCAACAATGGCGGAGCCATGCAGGTATTGCAGGTATCACAGAAGATTTCAACCTACACTGAAAAAAATGAAATTACTAAAAAAGCAATTAAGTTTTGTAAAATCAGTAAAATAAAGTTATTTTCAGTAAATCCTACTAAACTTTTGGCTAATTTTACGATTTGAACTGTAAATTTTGCTTAAGTTTTAGTAATTTTTCTATTTGGATTGCAAATTTTTCAATCTAAGTAGTACATTTTACAATCCAAATCATTGTGACTTTTGCATATTACATGGCTGTCTTGGCGTGACAGCTATACGACTTGCAAAAATTGCAATGCTTTAAATTGTTAAATTTACAATCCGATTGGTAAAGTTTATGATCCAAATTGTAAAATTAATCAAAATTAAGCAAAATTTACAATCCAAAACGTAAAATTAGCTATATGCGTAGTCAATTTTACTGAAAATGGCTCCTAAAATTAGCCTTTGCTTCATTTTACTGATTTCACAAATCTATTTTTTTCAGTGTAGTTTGGGCCTCTCTCTACAAAAACACACAGAGGAAAGTATCAAATCAGACAGGAATCTCCCTTGGTAACTGCACTTCATCATTACACCTTAACTTTAAAGTCATGCTGTGAGTCTGCGGGTGAATTTCGTACTATTTTAATGTTGTTATATCCTAATTATGTTGGTAGTATATGTTATCAAGGGGACTATAGCCCCATCAGGTTGTCACGCTTGACTTCTGTACTACAAGTTCGAATAGACAATGATCTACATAACAATAACATGGACAACATGTGGTGTCTATTTGTCCTAATTATGTATCCTTCAAAATCCTCCCAATAAAATATATTACAAATGTGTATTGTTTTTGCTGGTTTTTACGCAGGAATTAACTATTTAATTGCATTTAGCAACCATTAGCAACAGACACATTCTGATTTTATTTTTTCCCCGTGACGACGGCCAGAACATTAATTCTTGTGTGTCTATTGGTATATCTGGTTGGTTGTTGTAATCTTAGTTGTGATCTTGGTGGTTATAATTTTCATTTTCTTTTTTTTTTTATATGCGAGGATGGCCAGAAGATTCTTTTGTATCTACCCACTGCGCGTCGTTGATTTCGAGCGGTAAGATGTGGAAACTGTGGTTAACCTTCATAATTCTAAGTTCTGGTGGCACAGTTCTGCCGCAACAACTCATAGCGCGGCGGCGTTAACTTAGAATATATACTATAGAGATGTACTATTTAAATGAGCCACAAGATGGTCAGCAGAAGCGCCTCGCCGAGTAAACGTCACCTAGCGTGACGTAAAGTTGTAGCGCAAGATTGCCGTCGCGTAAGCTTTATGTGACGTGCGCGCGAGTTGTAACTGAAGGAACCGACGCCAACGTATAGAAACGATGCGCTCATAAATTAGATCAACATTTCGATAAAGGCAGACGCGGTGTCACGACGCATCGAGTTTAGAAACACAGAGTAATACAATCAGAATGGAATTAACACAGAATAATACAATCAGAATGGAATTTCCTATATAAGGGCCAATGGAAAAAAAAAAAATTGGTCGGTCTCTTTCAGTGTCGATTCAAAAAGGCGGACATAATTCTTCGTCCATCTGACGTAAATGCGTAAGGTGGAAAGTTGACCAAATGATTTTTCAATCGATCCCTACTCTGTTATAGAAATGTTCACTCCGACTCTGGTTACATAAAAGCTATATGATTTCTTTCATTTCGGAGTGCGAAATATTTTCAGAGTGAAAAGTAGTGCGAAAAGGCTGGAAAAAGATATTGCGGTGATAATTTTTACTTCTACGGAGTTACAAAAAGTATACGACATTCAACCAAGAAAGTGTACATAACTACCCTCTTCGATATTTTTTTCTGATCTCTGGTCTGTATGTATGTGGATTGAGCAGTCGTGGGGAGTCAGCGGAACTATATGCGAAGCGCCACCCTATGGTCTGAGACAGCGGCGGCTCGTGCAATATGGCAACAACGTAATTTCTCCACTTAAAGGTATGTAAAACAATCGATCTTCAGGAGGTGCAATTGCACCCCCAAGTTATAGATACTTTAGCATAGGTTTAAATGACAAATAAGCATGGTTGCCAAATTGCACGCGCCACCACTGGTCTGAGATCGTCAAAAAGTAGCCAAATCAGCTGTTATAGTATTTGTTAATTCAGGAAGGAAGGGAGGGCCCACAAGTAGAGCTGATACTCCCATAAGAAGCTCCTCTCCTATATTTCAATGGTCTGTGCTTTCGGCGATTCTGTGTCGAACTGCGCTCTCCAAGTCTCTATATAGTCTTATCTACCTATCTCTCCATCACGAGCGTTCTATTTACGTCGTTTTGATAACAAGCTTTAGTGAACTTGTGTCGTTGTAATCACCCCTTTTTACTCTAAATTAATATACATTTATCACCCTGCATCGTTGTATTGATATCTTACCCTTTCAAATCGTTCGCCCTCATTTAGCGAAAACAGTATTCATTAATTTATCATTGATAAACATTTAAGGCTAATTTTGCTGCAGAAAACAGTTAAATAAAAGTAACCTAACCGTAGAAATGTCACTGGAAAGTTTTAAATTAAGCTTCAAAGGTCGAAAACGATGATTTTTGATTACTTTTCTCCATTGATTTTGTGTCACACTTTCTTTCAAAACTAAGCCATAGTGCGCCGCTTCAGCAAACGAATTTTCAAATGAAAATAAAAAATAATAATAATGAAAAAGAAATTAATAAAAAATAAAAATAAAAATGTTTTTTTCTTCTACCATTTAGATAACCCAGCCATCAACTTTGTTTATTTTTATTTTTGGGTCCCTGACCCCTAGATGTCAAGATCCCAGCACTTTTTTTGCGTGTTATTTTTGGTTCCTATGAAAAGATTGTTGAGTTTTGAATGTCACGGGCGCAAGGGCGACGTTTTGAGAATCAGTAATCAGTTAGCGGCGGGTGGGTTCGATCGATGGTTGATACGAGCTCCGACGAAGGTGCGCCGAGCCATGCTAATCGTGCCATGCGATGACATGCCACTGGGAAACTATTTTCATCTCGTTCCTGCGACGCAGACGTTGCGTTGCGTTGCGTTGGTCGGAGTCGAAGGGAATTCCCGGCAGCTCCATAAAGTGCGGTCGATTGTCGCGTAATGATACGAGCGATGCGGGCGGGCGCTGCGAATAATTTGCGCCGCGACGACGATCGAGATGAGACCGCCGAGTGCCGCGCCGACGCGACGCGACACCTGCAGACAGATCGCGCCACGTGCTACGCTTTGAGGTTAGGGAAACACATATCGTCAACCAGGATTTTTACGCCTTAACGACATAGTGTGTCCGGCTATTATGAATGTAAAACCAGGGTTTCTCATCTTAAGGTGATTCCAGGCGAATCTTTTCCAGATTTCAATCCGATGGATAGCGCCACAAGTCGCTTTTTGGAAAAGTCGTGTTTTTGGCGTTTTAAACTGAAATCATAGATAATACGCAAAATTCATAACGTCAGCACCTGCAAATTTTTTTAATGGATTTTTTAGCCCAAATTGAGCAAAATTGTTCAAAATTAAAGCCGCAAATTATAAAATTCGTTTCGCCTTAAGCTTAGTGAGTGAGAGTGAGCGCGAGTGATGATACGTCCATCTGCCTCACTCGCACTCATCGCGGCTTACGGGAAGTTTCGTTTTTCATAATTTCCGGCTTTATTTTTGAGTGTTTCTGCCTGAAACTTTCAGGGTATCTTCCTGAAGTATGCTCGCAGGTGCTGACGTTCCTCAAATTTTTGTTTTTAGCGTGAATTCGTCAAATTAAGCAAAAAACTGTTGACTTTTTGAGCAGCGCGACGTGGTGTCCACAGTTGGAACTAATCAACCCTGGAATCACCTTGAGATACCTCATAAGTTTCCACGTATTTTGACCCGCTGATTTCAAATTCGGCCTTAGTTTTCACTCAAAACTCATACTTTTCCTGGAATTTCGAATTTTTTGTGAAGAAGACGTAATTTGGAATTTACGTAAAATCTAGGCCAATTTAATGGAAACTGGTAGCATTTTTGAAATCAGCGTCTCAAAATATATAGGATAGCGATGATGAAGTGAAATTGTAGGCGGTGAATTATTCTAAAACACTAAAAATTAGTACAATTAACGCTGATGGATGGTGAATGTCGCGGACACATTATGTCGTTTTGGATGTTTCGCATTATCCATCTTGCCCATGTTCGCGCGCGCGGTGGCATTTTTTTTTTTTTTTTTTTTTTCGGGGTCTCAACAGAAGACCGCAAACATGATCCATAAATTGACTGATGAGCAATGTAATTGTTGAGGTTTTGTTTTCCAGTGAAACCGAAGCACTGTAATGGGTCTGTTGCAAACTTTTGCTACAGCGACAAATAAGTGTTTAATCCAATGGAAAATCGTCTGAAAAGTCCATTGGTGGCATCGTAAAGTCATGAAATACAATACTAAACTCACAAGAAGCGTTTATTGAAATCCAAGATGGCGGTAAAATATCGAGGAATCTGAATGTATGCACCGTGATCATCCAAGAATTGCCAACTTTGACAACCTCACCGGAGGTTGAGGTTATGTGTTTGTTTACGTTGTGATTGGTTGTGATGGATATTGTGATGTTAGCTATCCTTGAATGTTCGTGGTGCATGCATACAGATTGCTCGATATTTTGCCGCCATCTTGGATTTCATTAAACGCCTCTTGTGAGTTTATTGTTGCATTTCATGGCTTTCTGATGCCACCATGGGACATTTCAGGCGATTTTACATTAGATTATACACTCTGTAACGCTATAGCAAAAGTTTGCAACAGACCCATTGAATCAGTCAACGTATGGTCCGCGTTGGGTAGTGCTCCCGGTGTGCTCCTTATATTAATTCCTGTTGAGTTCTGAAAAATAAGTCAGCCACCGCACGCATGGCTAGTGCGTGGTTTCTAGTATACATGTAGTGTATATTGTCTCTCGTCTACATACTAATAACCCTTTCATGCACACATTTTTGGATTTGCATTTTTTTAAGATATTCTTAGACCGTTCAAAAGAGGACAGTTTTCTAAGAGTTTGGACGGGTCACTAAATGTTTTGCAAAATGGCAATTTAAAGTCCATTGAATCCCATGTTACATAAACTGGTACACATGTGAACCACTTCCCGTGAAAGGGCTAAAGAGCACGCACTAGCCCATAGGGATCCCGATTCACTATGATTCTGATCTGAGAGAATCGATCCGATTCAAAAATCGGCTCAAAAGAATCGATTCTTCAGAAAATCGATTCTCCCGATTCTTCTTTTGAGTGGCGCATTGAATCGTCACGTGACGATCTTCCAATTCGATTCCGCTCGCCAGAATCGTCACCTGACGATGCGATTCTTTAGTTGTTGTTTTAGTTGAATCGTCATATGTGACAGTGCGATTCTTGTGCTCTTGTATTAGAATCGTCACGTGATGACGCTTTACTTACTCGAATCAGGCCATTCGCTTTCAAACAATTCTATTCTCCTTCACTCAAACTCGTTTTTCCCGATTCAATGGCAGGATGTCTGGAATTTTCAGGGATACATCTGTTAAGTTATAAAACAGTGTTTTTTTTTGTTTTTTTTTTTTTGTTTTTTGTTTTTGTTTTTGTTTTTTTTTTTCTATAATAGTCAACATCTGGAAGAAATTCTAGATTGGTTGGAAAAATAATCATGAATTCATGAATATTACAGACAAAAATTCCGATTCAAATTCAGTGCCTGAAGAATCGATTCGATCCAAGAATCGGAGGGAAATAATCGATTCAACTCTTTGTCAGAATCGATCTCAAAGAATCGATTCGTGAATCTGGATCCCTATACTAGCCCATGTCGCGGTGACTAACTTTTTTTTTTTTTTTTTTTTCGGGGACTCGACAGAATAAAAAAGAGAGCAGCAGCCGAGTACACTTTAGACGGACGGACGGATCTTTGGGGGGGGGGGGACTTGCCCCAAGCGGCAATTCGAGGAGGCTGAAAAATGAGGAAGGACCCGACGAAAAGGTCATAACTTTTGACAATTTCCACCTTGGGCGGCAAAATCACAATCTTGTCCCTTCTCTCCCTCGACTCACCCAGAACCTAGATTCGCGCCTGAATGGTCCGTACGTTGACCGACAACCTACAACACGAAAACTCCGATGCTTAACTTTCATCGACTTTCATCGTCAATATCATTTCTCTAGAGAACCCCCCCCCCCCCCCCCCAAATAGTTTTTTTTAATATTCAGTTATTCTAATTCTTAATGTTAGACAATTGAATGTATATCAGATATACAATAAGCATTCGACATTCACAAATCTCGAGTTCCATGAGTCAGTATTTGAAATGGTATTAAAATCTATTTTTAATATTGATTTTTTTCCCCTTTCCCCCTTATCCTGATGGTATGTCTTGGTCGAGGACGAGAATAACTCCGAACAGTCGTCTCAAGTTTTCACCGATCGTTTAAAAATTTGAGTGAAATATTATACGCACTTTTTTCCTCCTACATCATGGGAAAGATGTCCAAGAGACGCTCACTTCCTGATCGCACTACAACGAATCACATGGCGCAAAATTTCAGGGAAAGATTTGGATTTGTCGGTTCCCTATCAACTTAGTTTGTCGCATAATAATTTATATGAGATGCTTGTTTTAATGCACTTGGTCAATTCTCATGAGCCACTGGGTATTCTCAACAGAAAATTTGAACTCGACCTTTGATTGCTTCTGCGATGGTTCGTATCATATGGCAAAAATGGATTCCTTCAGTTTAAACCTATGTAAAATGATCTATACTTAGGTGTGACTCTGAGCCTTACCTGGTATTAATGTTTTCGTATAGATTTAAATGGCGTGTATAAAATGCTTATGCGCGTTGTATTTTAATGGCGTTTTATGGCAAGCATACAACACTGAAAACAAGAACTAAAATTTTAACAGTTTCTAAGTGTTGTCTATATACTTTTTAAATTTAGCACTTTTTTCAGTGTAGATTGCATCACGAGCCGCCACTGGATTGCTAACGTTTTCCTCAAGTTCGTTCAAACTTGTTGTTTCTTTTCTTTGCCCACTTGAAGAAAACCTCCAATAATTTTAAAAGAAAAAAAAATAGCAGAAAACGTTTTTTCCCTCCCAAAATGATCTCGAAAATTGAGGGATAATGTATAGGGGGGGGGGGGGACAATATACAGTCAGCGTCCCAATTTCGTCTTACGGGATACCAAGGTCAAAAAATACGACTTAAAATTCTCGCCCCGGTTTATTTACTCAGTTCTGCTGAACCTTTCGTTTCTCTGAGATGGGCTTCGAGGGTTCTCCTTGTGCTTCACGGAAAAAAAATAAAAAGAAAAAAAAAAAAAAAAAAAAATGCCAACTTTGAGTATTTGCCTACTTAGAAGTATGGTCAAGACTTGAACATTCTTAGTTTTACCATTTAAATAATAGTTAAATCAACCCCGTGCTGCTTTCGTTAAACTATTTTATAAAAGGCGAAACTAAGAATGTTTAGTCTTGACTATACTTTTAAGTAAGTAAATACTTAAAGTTAGCATTTTTTTTCAGTGTTTGATTTCTGATCTCAGTATAAAGACAAGATCTTTCGAAAAATCGAAGCGTCGAGGGAAGATATAGGCCGACTGAGACGTGACCTAATCTTATGCAAGTTTTGCAGCCAATGGTGTACGTAGGAATTAGCCTCTCTCGCTCTTTTCCCGTTTGAGTTTGTACTATCGACGAATTAAATATTGTCGCGAGATTTTCACTTATTTTCAGTTATGGGTGTGAGTGTGGGACTGATCTGCAACGGTTTTGCCGCCCCACCCGCACTGGCCTCTCGCCTTCAAAGTGTGAGGAGTATGAAAAGTGGCCGAACCGGAGCCTTGAAGGCGAAACTTAAAATCTCGTGAAAATCTAGCGGCGATCTTTAATTCGTCGATAGTACAAAGGAAAGTGATTTTGGCTGAAGTCACGATCGAGCCCATGTTTCTGTCCTTTCCCAACTCACGTGTTCAAATGGGGAAAGAAAGAGAAAGACTAATTCCTGTGTAAGCTATTGCTTGCAGCTGTTGAGCATTATTTGTTTGCTTCATTACTTCAGTGTGGACTGTGGAGGGGAGATAGCATGCTCCCAGTGGCCCCAAGGATTTGAAGGCAGGTTCAAAAACGGAAACGAAGTATATTAATGAGCAAAAAAAAGTCATCAGACCCCCCCCCCCCAAGCCGAACGCGAAATGACACCCCTGCATGCTCCTCCTCTCCCCTACAACTTTCGGGAGCGATGGAATAATTCAGGAAAAAATAGGGAAGTTGAGGAAAGGTAAGCGATTCGAGACGAGCTCTCAGCGCAATATTTGGTCGTCCCATGAAGATGTGGCGGGCCAGATTTCTGCACCCCTGATTTTTTGTCTTTGTTTTCTTGTTTTTTTGGTTTTGTTTCTGTTTTTTTTTTTATAATTTCGGAGTTTTATTCCGCGAGCAAAAAATGCAAAGATTAAACATAAACAAAGTTTAGCTAAAGGCGAGCAAAGTTCATGGGCGGTCTTATCAACATGTTTCATTTACAGCTGATAGTAGCCGATTGAATGAAGGTCTTGTTCCAATAAAAAAGTGTACTGAGATTTCACCATAGTGCTTAAAACGCCCTAAAATGAACGTTTATGCAACCAACCAATACATGTAAGATGGAGCAAATGCATGTTTCACAGGCGCATGATGAATTTAATATGTGATGGAGTTAATTTCGATGAACAGATGCTTCCATTCGTTGTCAGAACAAATATCAAAATGTTTTCCATATTTGAACCACATAAACAGCATAAAAACATCTTTAAACATTCTTCTTCTTCAAAAAAAAAAAAAAAACAAAAAAACAAAAAAACAAAAAACAAAAAAAAAAATAAAATAAAATACAAAAAGAAAATAAATAAACAAAATATTTACAAAAGAGTAGTTTTTCGACCAAAATTTAAATGTGTCTCTTGGAAAAACATTTATAATACACAAATACAGTGCATTACAACGTTGCCGAACTGCACGCTACGCCACTGCACCAAACTAACATGGTTTCAAATGTATTTTTAAAGAAAAAATCACCGAGCACATCAAACTAAACGAGAAAAGTTCATTCTATTTATCGAGATTGATAAAGAATTTGTGAGAAGGGTTTGTAATAAACTGCCGAATTTAAGGAGTTAAAGTAATTTTTAAGCATATTTTGATGATTCAATAGGTACTTTTGAAGTTTATTGTTAGATTGTTAAATGAACATGGCTGAAGCAAGCGCAGTCAACTATTAATCATTAATACATTAATACATTAATACATTAATACATTAATACATTAATACATTAATACATTAATTCTTAATATATTTTGATGAACACCGTAAAGGTTAACGACCTGAATCATATTCGTATACCGGTGTTTACTGTAAATATTATTTCCGAGTTCTCATTTCCTCTCCGCTGGGTATCTGAAGTGCAGAGCTGCCGATTTGCGTAGATTAAATGACATTTTGAAATTCACCGAAGATTCCACCGGTTGAGAAAAGATTACATAGTTCAGTTCAATGTATGATTGTAATGCACGAAAATACTCTGATCTGTAATCTTTTCTCAATCGGCGGAAACGCCGTTAATTAATTAAAATATACCGGTTGAGAAAAGATAAAATACGCTAGTATTTTCGTGCATTACAGTCATACACTGAACTAAACTCTGTAATCTTTTCTCAACCGGTGAAATCTTCGGTGAATTTCAAAATTCCATTAAATCTACGCAAATTGGCAGCTCTGCTGAAGTGCGTATTATCAGGTGATTTAGGTGAGTGACCGAGGTAAATGCGGGAGCCGCGATAGACATATGTGACAGGAGCTTTACCTTACATCCGTCCTGACCTGACTCGATTACTGTTTTGAATGACCCGCAGAAAATTCGTGATTGGAATCAGAGCGGATTTCGTATCAAAAAGTTAAACACACAAACATACGAGGTATGTTGGGCATTAGGCGGATCCAGAAATCTGATGACTGTGAATTCATCCAATTTGAATGTACGAGAAACAATCGATTGATAAAAGGGTCGTGGCTCCCTCAAGAATCGATTGTTTTTCATACGCTCAAATGAGAAGAAAGCATGGGTATCAAATTGCTGGCTTCGTTTATGATGTAGGATAAGAAGTGGCTAGATCCGCAGTTTTTCAAACTTTCGGAAAAACGAGGAAATTTTGTAGTTCCTTTTTGGCAAGATGAAATTTCTTCGACCACTGCTCATATAAAAAGCTACCGATATAAGTGACTGTAGTCTTGCAATTTTCAAGAGCGCAAATTCAATAATGTAAGTATATTAGCATGATTTTTTTTTTTTTTTTTTTTTTTTTTTTTTTTGAAGTACAAAATGGATTTGGTTAAATACTTCTGATCTGAACAATAATGGATTTTGATCACAATTTTTGAAAGAACGTATAGGTATAGTTGAAACTCTGAGAAAGATAACAAAACTGTTTTCTCTTCCTAAGACACTTTTTCACAGAAGCTAGTTAATGCCTTAAAAACGCCTACAAGGAGACAGATATGCAATACCAGTCACCCAGATTGCAACTTTTGGGCTGAATCTAATCAGTCACTGCGCTGTAGACAAACGTTTTCTAATCGTGTCAATCTACTTAGCCACAAAAATATGTGAAAGTTATATGGCAGTTTAGGAAATATGTATTTTGGGTGTTTGCAATCAAATATGGAGTATTTTATGATTACGAATCGAAGCTCATTTTTTCACTTATCCGTGTATTTAGCGGATAGCCACTTTTGACCGCATGTGCATCATATTCATAGTTTCAATATAAAAATATTTATTAGTTGTTATTTTTAAATCCTCTTTTTAGTCTCAAGCAAACCACTGGCTGCTTTAGATTGCACGTCAGCAGCACCTTAAAATTGAATTAACGGAGAAGTATAGAGTACACTTTTGTCTATGACAGCAATGCGCTTGATTTTTGAGGTATTGTAGTACTTACAAAGAACTTCAAGTGAAATTTGAATACGAGAGGAAATATGCAAACAGAAATTCAACGCTCTTGTAATCAATATTGCATAGTTATCTGATTGCAGGCGTTAGGTTGAAAAAGTGGACACGGCGAGATTCAATCAAAGCAACGTCAATCAATCTTGATTCGACCAACCAAGAAAATTATTTTTTTATTTTGCTCACATGCAACTGCAAACGACGAAGCTTCACGCTATATTAGCAATGAGCGTTACTTTGGAAGTAAAAGTAACGTGCCGAAACCCGGGATCGAACCAGGGACATTTAGATCTTCAGTCTAACGCTCTCCCAACTGAGCTATTTCGGCTGTTGTAAATATTGACGACAATGAATAAAAGAATGCTATACGCACGAAGATGGGTTAGTATAATGGAACATTTCCATATCAGGTAAATCAGGTTGCAATAGACCTGTTTAGTGTGACGTCACGAAAAAAATTGGTTCCAAATAAATACTGCATCTCACTCGCTCTCGTGGGTTTTTTCCCCATAAGAAACAAGATCCAAATTTTCAAATGCAAATTCGTAACAGTAAACATTAGTAAACAACAGGTTTTTTTAGATTTTATCTCACCATCAGATTCCACGTACTTTAAAATGTGATCACATTACAACAACATTTGTGAAACATCGCGCATTAATTTACAATCACAGTTATTTCGAAGAAAGTCCGATGTTTTGTCATTGTCCCACTCACAGTTTCTTATGGGCACAGCATTTCAGGATATATAGGCTCATCAGCACCACCACACCACGAACAAATCTTTGGTACAATGAGACTTCATTAGGAACCAAAGGCATCTTTGTTCTCAGCTCATCAAATACTTTCATTTCCTTATTAAAAACAGAACATTTCAGACCCTTGCAACTGCCCCAATCCCATTTAAAAAGATTAATGTATTTTGGGCCAAAATCGCATCTTCTGAACCAGTGGCGCACACAAGGGGGAGGGCCTATCGGGCTAAATCCCCTCCCCCCCAAATCCTAGGTGCGCCATTGAAATGGGGTTTTGGAGACACCACTTTTTTGCCCATATGATGAGTCATGAGCTGCAATGCGTGATAGAGCCACAGTTGCAAAAGATATGGAAACCCTTGAGGGCGATCCACTCCATTTGCCAAGCTGAATCGATAGAGGGGTCACAAGGGGGTTTTTGGAGACATCACCTTTTTGTCTTCGGTCCATATGATGAGTCATGAGTTGCAATGAGTAAAAGGGCAACAGTTGCAAAAGATATGGAAACCCTTGAGGGCGATCGACTCCATTTGCCAAGCTGAATCGATAAAGGGGTCACAAGGGGGCAGTGGCGCACCCAGAGAGGGGGGGGAGATATCTGGCTAAAGCCTCCTCCCCCAATCCAAGAGTAAATTTCCGGGCTGCATGGTCTATAAATAACGCTGCACTCTGAATTTTGTGATGCTTAAGAAATTGATCAAGAATCGTTGACTTTTTTAGCCGCCCCCCCCCCCCCACCACCACCAATCCTGGGTGAGCCACGGTTCTGAACAATCAAACTTAGTTTGAAACCAAAGGCATCCTCGTTTTCAACTCATCACGTAATTTCATTGGTTTACCAAATGTCGACCCCTACATTTTCCCCTTTGGTTCTTCAATATTTATCAAAATCTCAAAATCTTAGACAATTTTTGTTATGATTTGAAAGAATGACCAAGAGATCATCGTCAAAGATTATTGATGAGCTCCACATTAACTTATTAAAGGAGCTCTACAGTCTTCCTCATTCGAAACCCAATACGGAGTCAATATCATTAATCCATTGATCCGTTGTGCCTATTCATATTCGAAAATCCGTTTTGGTATATATTTCTGCTTGCGTCATCCCACGAAAGTAATTTATTCGCCGTCGCATCATCAGACAGGAAAACAAAAGGAAAATCTAAATTAAAATTCGCGATCTCATCAACTGAGACTTCGCGCGCGCGGTCGATCCGTGCGCGGCGTGGTTGCGCGCGAAAAAACGTTTTAGCCGAGCGAATCTGGAAAAAACCGATTTGCAGAAATGATTGGTTCGCATCTCACGGTTGCCAAATGAAAGTTGCGCGTTCTTATATACGGACATGTATGTTGAAATTTCTCAAAGTCTATTTATACGTCGCGTCGAAAGGTCCCTCGCAAGAAGGAAAGAGTCTTGACAATGGGGCCCTAACAAACTTTTGCTGTGAGCATATGAATAGGCCTATCTGATGTAATAACCAGCGAAAATCACGAAAATCACACTGAGAAAGTCTAAAATTCAGTAATAAACTCACGTAATTGCTATAACGGCAAGATCGTAATATCGGTTCAACGCAGGTATCGTATGTATATGGGAGATTCCTGTCTAATGTATCACTTTCTCAGTGGACACACGGAGATGTGTCTATCAATAGATAGGATTAAGTCCAATTCTGAGAGCGATTTTTTTTATTTTTCAGTGTACTCATCGTCATTTTTACAGGTTTTTATGAAAGAATCAACTATTCAATCCTGCGTAGCAAAATTGTGTACACAGAAAAAAATGGACGTGCTCCAGACACAAACTTCCCATGTTCTAGACACGAACGTACACACCAGTATACGGGAACGAGTTCTGAGCGAAATCTATTTACGTTGAGTTTGCGTCTGAAACGCATCCCGTCGTGTCTAGAACCTGAAATGTTTGTGCTCTGAGCACGTTACGTACTGGTGTGTATATAGATCGTGTCTGGAGCACATCCTTTTTTTTCTGTGTAAGAGCCCTATTCGACTGGTGATCCCCAGGGCCCCAGGGGAGTTTGGAAGGGACCAAAAATGACCCTAGACTTTTTTTTTTTTTTTTTTTTTTAATCCTTTCATACCTGGTGTACATTTCAGTGCACATCTGAATAACATAGAATCTTATGAAGAAAATGAATATATGATTTCCATAACACTTTACACGAGAAAAGTGTGTCCTGATCAGCTTTGATGGCCCAAAATCCGTTCCTGAACAATAAGTATTTTCAGGTTTGAAAGGGTTAAATTTCCGTCTCCGTGACACGCAAGGAAAGGAAAAATAAAGTATTCTCATTCAGTGATAAACTAATGGGCTTGTTGCGTACTTTTGTATGAACAATATAGAATTTTGATTCTTACGTAAATTTTGGCGAAAATAACGATGCGCACATTAAAAAGTTCGAAAACCACTCATTGACTGATGTAATCATCTCCATTTCAAACAGCCCGCTCAACTCTAGACATTATTTGCATCGGCATGCATACTACTACATAGACGGAATCGCCGTGTATATGTAAACAACATTGTACTTGCAAAATAATGGAATTTCCTTCTGAATACATGAATTATTGGCTTTTTTGCTGTTTGGTCTCTTCTGAGTTCTGACTTATCAAAAAAATATTTAAAAAAAATACAAGAATTGTATGCACCTAAAGGAAACATTCAACTGTTTGTAAGTTCTGTTGACATTTACATACACGTTTTGTCGTTGTAGTTATATTTTGGGTGGTATTTGAGTCTAGTATAGTGCGGGTTGCTTGAAATGGAAGTGATTTCCCGAGTTAATGAGTGGATTTTGGAAGTTTTGAACGTTCGCATCGTTATTTTCGCCGAATTTTACGTTAGAATCAAAGTGTCATGTACCTGTTGCAAAAGCCCGTCACATACCCATTCGACTGGTGAGCCCCTGGGAAGTTAGGGGGGGGTCTGAAATGACCATGGGCATTTTTGTTTCCTTTTCTTCTTGCACAAACTCTAATTTCCTTTCTTTAAAAAAAAAATAGGACATTCAAAGAAATAAAACATAAAGTATTCATTTAGTGATAAACTGATGCATCAAGAGACATAAATATTTATTGTTTGCAAATCTCTCTTTCACCCTAGCTCGTTGCAATCATTTACCGACTCCTTCAATTTGTGCGTGTGCATTAAGCAATGCATGTGTGTGATGAAATAACATAGTTCAAGAAATGAAGGCGCTTTATTGACGGAATAGATATTAAAAAGTAAGTAGTCGGTGTATTCTGTTCTCATTCGCTGATGTCTTGTTTAGATCTATATGTCCCTCCGGCCTTCGGGCGTACTTCTACGGAAGAGAACACTTCTTGCTCTTTTATATGACCCGACCCCTTTTTGGACATTACCTCCAGTAGCGGCCCGTGAAATTTGGCAACCATGCATTTTTCCCACTTAAACTTAGGTAAAAAATCGATTTAAGCGGAGGCTGGCAGCCTCCTCGAGTTTCGATTGTTTTCCATGTATTCAAATGGGATAAAATCACTGTTGCCAAATCGCACGAGCCGCCACTGATTACCTCAAATTTTATTGTTTACACGACATACATTTTAAGTCAGTTTTGGAACTTTTTGAAGCTTCCAACTTTATTTTCAAGTGATTTTTCACTAAAACTGCCCCTCTCTATAGCCAAGCAAAAGTTTGCAACCTACTAGTATTATTTATCTACGTCTTATTGCGAAATTTTCGCGAGAATTTTTGAAATTGTTCGTATGTTTTCACTGCGAAAATCTATTGCTCGTCGATTCAATTCTCCCTTTTCTTTTTAGCGATTAAAGTGAATCTTCAGCGTTTAGCGCCGATTTCTGCCACCAGAGCGCTACCGTTCGATTAAAGTCAAATTACAAGCCGAAAGTAATTTATTGTTTACAAAACGGAGTGTCAGTTACTAGATAATCATCTGAAGAGGACTCTGCAAAAAAATCTCGTCAATAACTTCAGAAATAAAGCTGAAAGTACCAAAAAATGAAATATCGAGAATCGATTTGCGATATTTCATTTTTTGGTACTTTCAGCTTTATTTTTGAAGTTATTGACGAGATTTTTTGCAGAGTCACTCTTCAGATGATTATCTAGTAACTGACTATCCGTTTTCTTAACAATAAATTACTTTCGGCCTGTCATTCGACTTTAATCGAACGGCAGTACTCAGGTGGCAGAAATCGGCACCAAACGCTGAAGATTCACCTTAAGTTAGAAGACGTGGCAACAGTGGAACAAGTTCAGAATTAGTCGCGACGAATAAAGTAATAAGCAATCAACAATTCGCCATTATCTCGATGCAGACTTTATTGTTATACATTTCTGATTATCATTCAGCGAGGCTGCCTGCCCGGTCTGCATCCTGAACACGCGCGCACTCTGAACGCAAAAGCTGTGACTGCTTTTCAAATCTTTGTGCGGGCGCAAAGTTGATTAAGTTCCGTAGATTAGCAATTTTCACCCCCCCCCTCTCACGGCCACATCCACCTCTCTTTCCTCTGCTCGCCTCCTTCCCTTTCCCGATTCGAACCCCCTCCACAACACTATGATATTCATCAGAATCGTTCGAGACATCCCTGATTTGATTGACTTTGCGATCCAACACTCGGACGATGAGTCAGACTCCTATGCGTTGGGTGGTGACTCCTGAGTGACAAGCAGTGATGTCATATCTGTAAAGCCAGCAACAATAATATTCATCGAAGCATAGCAATAGAGGAGCTGATACATGCAGAGATTACTAAGCCTGAGAAATATGGCATAACGATTCAAACGTGTTGTTCGACTCCTACGAAGTATGCAATGTGGCGTACGCTGGTGACCGTAAAAATTGTTACTTCTGTTGTTGTTTGAAGTGAGGTTAGACAGCAACGCCACTAACTAAATTAATTAGATTAATAAAGTGTTTGGGAAGTTTAATGAGCTCTGAGTATATTTTGAACGTGAATCTGAAAATCTAAGTCACTTTAATCATCCCATCGGCCATTAAATGACAACAATTTAGATGCTGCAGAGATTCTAACCTCATTTCCAACATTCACATGAATAACAACAATGTTTACGGTCACCAGCGTACTGCTCGTTGTATCACGGCCATTCTGCAGGCGATTTTTACGGAGCCCGGCCAACAGTTTCTCAACACGGCGGAAATAGAAAATGCCATATCTCTTAGGCTTATGTTAGTAATCTCTGGATACAAGTTACAAGTCCTATACCAAAGTGAGGCTGCATGGACGATCTGAATCTGGTTTGTTTGCCTCATATTCTTTTACGTTTCAGTGAAAATTGTAATTAATCCATTGGAGATTGGTTTTAAACGAAAGTGTAAGTATTGTAGAGTGGCTATCTGGACAAAAAATTGTATTACAACTATCCAGGTGAGAAACTTTGCCTTTTTTCTGTTCTGTGTCAATTTCTTTATCGTGCAAATCCTTCCAAAAGAAACAGTTACATCGATGTCTGGTCTCGATAGCCACTCTAAAACACGCGCACTTTCGTTCAAAACCAATTTCATATGGATTCGTCAAAACACTTTTTTATTTTTTTATTTAAAGGTTGAAAAAAATGAGACAAACCAAGCCTGTGTGAAAAATGTCCATAAAATATTTCTATCATGGCTGCCACCGTGCTGCTACAGCAAGAATCGATTCTTTTCACTGGTTTAATCGGAGGAAATGCGTTTCAGCCGCTATTGATGTTACTATGGGTCATAATGTCAAATCGGGCCAATTGAGCATGCATGCTCCGACGGAGCATTGCTCCGTGAAAATGTCAAGTCAAAATTTAAACCCAATGAGTAATTTTTTATCTTCAGTACTACTAGAAAAGACTTTTCATCGAAGGGTTCTGCTGAATTTTCCATATTTTTCATGTACCGCGGAAACAGCCGGTAACGCATGATGAACAAATGGAAAATAACTTGTCAATTGTCGGTTACGCTGTCGGTTACGTAACCGACAATTTCAAACGTACTTAATAAAAACAATATTACTTGTTACAATAATTTCTGATGTTGATTTTTAAAGCTAATTACGGTAATTGAATTGAATTGAATTATAAATTACATTGCGGAACTTTACTGTATTACTTACCTACCTTTCTCGTACATTTAAGTGCCGCTGACTAGGACCATAGGCAAATCACGAGATCGGATTTGTTGGTGAAAATCGTTTTCAAATAAAATCCATTTGCGCAGATGTTGATAATTCCTGTTTAGAACGTTTGAGCGTGGTTGAGAAAATAGTGAGTTACCCTGTTTCACTTTTAAATAAACTTTTAAGACGTTGTAAAACAGTAAAATCCGTGCGTAACCGACGGAAATTTGGAACCGGGGGACAACCATTTTTAACAATTTATGACATGAAGAAAAATACTTTCGTAAGAAACGATGGTTTCCACGTGTTCAACGGAGTTTTTTGAACATTTCCATGATCTTCAAAATTCATTTCTGCCTCAAAATATGGTCAAAAACTTAGGTTAAATACCAAAATCTCGTGTGGGGGACGCGTAACTGACGGACATTTCGAACCATAAAACAATTAAAATTAGTATTTAAATAACTTTATAAGCAATTATTACTATTGCTCCTCATAAAACTAAGTTCCGTCGACTTAAAAATCGAAACATCCAACTCATTTGATCTTTTTTAAAAACGTAATCTTGTTGGGACTCCATTTGCCCCGTTTCGAAATTATGACCCTTATGCAGAAAATCCTTCCGATATAAAAATAAAGTAGGATAAGACACGAACAAAAACAAAACGCAAAATAACATGTAAGTACACGGAAAAAAAGAGAAAAAAAAAACAAGAAGGAACACAATAATAAGAGTGATGATAAACGAAAACCAGAAAAAAACCCCAATGTCTAAAAATAAAATAGATAAACGTAAATACGTGAGAAAAATAGCGATTCGACTAAAATGTACCTACCTGAAATTGAAAATTGAACTCACGAGTTCTTTGATGCCGAGTGCCGGCCGCGGTGTTGAAGGAAGTACCGGTTAACTCCAATTACATTTAAAGTAGATATGATTAATTCTCGGAGCGAGTCTATGCTCTCATAATAAATTGCAAAGTTTCTCGCCACTCCATCATGAGCCGAAATAGCTCAGTTGGGAGAGCGTTAGACTGAAGATCTAAATGTCCCTGGTTCGATCCCGGGTTTCGGCACAACTATTTTGTCATCGGTTGCCGTTTCATCCTCCGTCTGTAATAAACAACAACAATGACCACGTCTTCCACGGCTCCTCCTCCCATCACCGGCCAGTCAATTAAATTCCCTTGACACTTCTGCGTGAAGTTCTAAATCCTCGTCCGCTCAACGTAATGCATGTGGCACGGCGCGCGGCGCGGCGGGCGCAACATTGAATTAACGCCATTTACGTACTTCACACGATAAAATGGGAAAATAGACCTACCAGCAGACCTGACTTTTTGGTGGGCTCTCAATCGCTGACAAGGCGCAGAGCACTCAAAACGGCCCCTCTGCTCTTCCCGGGCACCGCCCATGCTTTTTTAAATGGGAAAATAGACCTACGAGCAGAACTGTCTTTGCGATGGGCTTTCAATTGCTGACACGTCGCTGCGCGGCGCAGGGTTCTCACAGCGTCCCCTCTGCTCTTCCCGGGCACCGCCCATGCTTTTTTAAATGGGAAAATAGACTTACGAGCAGACCTGACTTTTTGCTGGGCTTTCAATCGCTGACAAGGCGCAGGGCTCTCAAAACGGCCCCTCTGCTCTTCCCGGGCACCGCCCATGCTTTTTAAATGGGAAAATAGACCCACGAGCAGACCTGTCTTTGCGATGGGCTTTCAATTGCTGACTCGGCGCGGCCGCGGCGTGGCGCAGCGCAGGGCTCTCAAAGCGTCCACTCTGCTCTACCCGGGCACCGCCCGTGCTTTTTTAAATGGGAAATAGACTTACGAGCAGACCTGACTTTTTGCTGGGCTTTCAATCGCTGACAAGGCGCAGGGCTCTCAAACCGGCCCCTCTGCTCTTCCCGGGCACCGCCCATGCTTTTTAAATGGGAAAATAGACCTACGAGCAGACCTGACTTTTTGGTGGGCTCTCAATCGCTGACAAGGCGCAGGGCTCTCAAAACGGCCCCTCTGCTCTTCCCGGGCACCACCCATGCTTTTTTAAATGGGAAAATAGACCCACGAGCAGACCTGTCTTTGCGATGGGCTTTCAATTGCTGACTCGGCGCGGCCGCGGCGCGGCGTGGCGCAGCGCAGGGCTCTCAAAGCGTCCACTCTGCTCTACCCGGGCACCGCCCGTGCTTTTTTAAATGGGAAATAGACTTACGAGCAGACCTGACTTTTTGCTGGGCTTTCAATCGCTGACAAGGCGCAGGGCTCTCAAAACGGCCCCTCTGCTCTTCCCGGGCACCGCCCATGCTTTTTAAATGGGAAAATAGACCTACGAGCAGACCTGACTTTTTGGTGGGCTCTCAATCGCTGACAAGGCGCAGGGCTCTCAAAACGGCCCCTCTGCTCTCCCCGGGCACCGCCCATGCTTTTTAAATGGGAAAATAGACCTACGAGCAGACCTGACTTTTTGGTGGGCTCTCAATCGCTGACAAGGCGCAGGGCTCTCAAAACGGCCCCTCTGCTCTCCCCGGGCACCGCCCATGCTTTTTTAAATGGGAAAATAGACCCACGAGCAGACCTGTCTTTGCGATGGGCTTTCAATTGCTGACTCGGCGCGGCCGCGGCGTGGCGCAGCGCAGGGCTCTCAAAGCGTCCACTCTGCTCTACCCGGGCACCGCCCGTGCTTTTTTAAATGGGAAATAGACTTCCGAGCTGACCTGACTTTTGGCTGGGCTTTCAATCGCTGACAAGGCGCAGGGCTCTCAAAACTTTCTCTTTGCTGTTCCGGGGCATCCACATTCCTATTTTAAATGCGGAAAAAGAGACGTTTCCGATTAGACCCGTCCCATCTGATGTACTTCACTATTATAGTGGTGTGCTTTCAAAGCGTCCCCTTGGCGCTTCAGAGACGTTACGAATAAAATGTTAAATCGGAACACAGATTTAGAGCAGGCGTGGTCATTTGGTAGCATTCAAACGCCAACGGTAGAGGGCTCTCAGAACTTCCGTTTTGTTCTTCCGGGGAATGGCCTTTGTTATTTTGATCGGGAAAACTAACTTTAGAGCCTTTTTTTTCATCTCGTAGACTTTGTAGCGCAAACATGGTGAAAAAGCGTTAAAATTTCCTTGCCACTTATTTATTTAAATGATGTAAAACTAAGAAAATGTGGACTTTTCTTGCAGGGTTTGTATTTTTTTCCAGAATTTGATTGAGGGCAGGTCCAGGAATGACTAACAATAAGAGGGAATTGGCTCTTTGGTTATTGCCTCTTATGAGGTTTCCGCAGGGAAGGGGGAGAACAACTCCAGGAACTTTTCGGAAAATTCAACTTCTCCGAGAATATTACGGGAAACATTTATTTATATTTTTTTCCTATTTTCCTCCCCCCCGCCACAATTTCGTTTTTGTTTGTGTTTTTTTGCTGACCTTAGAGAGCAGCCCCTAGCTCCGGTGTGTGGTTAACACCCTACTTGCCTGGTCAAGCGGGCATTGCTGTGCTTACGGTTTTTTAGGGGGGAGAGGGGGGGGGGGGTGAAAATAATATTTTCAATCGATTCGACCGAAAACTGTATCGAAGTAATAACCATGATTATCCGATCGATTTTTCTAGCAGTAGTTTGGAGAAGACTGCCTAAACATATAATACATTCTCGTCGTATAATTGGTTAGACAAATCTATAGATCTAAACTCAATTTACTCCAGTTCAATTTTCGTTTCTCTTTTCATTCTGTTTTCTCAATCTATTTATCCTATTGGATATTTAGCGCTCCGCACAAGATCAAACAGGTTTAATCAGACAAGCAATTGATGAGCCAAAATCCGCACCATACAAACGGCAGTTGAGCCAACCGTTGCATGTTCAGTTATAATCTTTCCGTTCGTCCATCAAATGCAGAGTTATTTGACGATGAATGGTGTGCCGTCTGTTCACCAATTTTATAGTAAATAAAACTAACAGAAACCGTGTTTGAAGTGTTTTGGTCAAGCTAGTCTATGTTTGAATTTTGGAATTGTCAAGTTGGTATCCCTGAAGTTTGACGAAACCCTTTGAAACTGATGAGAGCGAAGAAAAATCTGAGTAAAGCAAATCAATTTGATCTCGAATTCAAGTATCGAAAATCAAAAAAAGTCAACCTTCCAAAATGAAACGAAACTAATTCAATAGTTTAAAAAAATTGTAGGTTATTTAAAGAGTAATTTTGAAT
The DNA here is from genome assembly GCA_011764245.1 of Trialeurodes vaporariorum. Classification (NCBI taxonomy): domain Eukaryota; kingdom Metazoa; phylum Arthropoda; class Insecta; order Hemiptera; family Aleyrodidae; genus Trialeurodes; species Trialeurodes vaporariorum. Next base: position 15,012,543 of record VMOF01000320.1, read on the forward strand.
AATTCAGAATATCTTATAGGGAAGATAATGCCTGCTTTTCTTGCTTGCTACAGCTTGCCCCAGAAAGTATTGGATTTGGCTCTTCTACGCCTTCATGAAAACATCATAATTCATCCTCAGATGGGCAACCTGACTGGTCAAAAGCAGTGGCGAGGCGTGCCATTTGGCAACGTTCCTTTTTCCCATCTAAACACATTCGAAGGGTCGAAATGCCTGGTCATCGCCGATGACTGAAGCGTTCGACTTTTTTCGCGAATTTAAATGGAGAAAATACATTGTTGCCAAATTTCAAGTTTCAGGTCAAAAGCGGTAAAGAAACTGACGATTTCATTCAAACCTACAGCTGTCCAGTCTAATTATTCTTGGGACAGTCTATACAGTACCGCACACCTCTGCTCAGGAGCATCTGTGCAATATTTTAGAATGAATTAGACAGACAAAGTAAAGGAATGTAACTGTATGAACAGTTTGTAAATAGAAAACGCCTTCAATTTACATCATATGCAATATCAAGTTGTTTGATCACGGCAAGTTGCAGCAGAAACAAACTACAGGCACTTTAATGAGAGATTCATATATACTTGTCAGATGTAGCGTGACGCAGTATTTGATCCATCCCGACTCTCAAAAGTGAGTTTTATTGTTTCGTTTTGGGTATGTTGACTCATTTACGCTTTAATAAAAACATTCGAAAGAGACAACGTCCCAATTTTTAATAAAGCTGTGAAATAACAAGAGTCTTCTTTTCATTTAAATTCCTCAAAATACAAATAAAAAAGAATACAAAAGATTCTTGAACGCATGTTTTCTTCATTTCAAAATAATGCTCGGAAGACATTTTGAATAAAAAAATGAGATATAGTCACGTATGATAGTTTTGGTTAATTTTGGAAATTCATGACTCTATTGTACAGTAAGCGGTAAGTGTACTTTGACTTGCAAGGGAAAGTCCTCTCATTGAAGTAAACTTCGATCCTGGATAGAACTTCCGATTGCCATATGATTTTTTTTTCTCAAAAATATCCTGAATTCCTCATTTTGTCCTTCCCAAATGCAACCAAATATATTCTTTGACGGACAAGGAAATGATCAAAATAATTAATCATTCATTTTGCCCATCAATCTCTTTAACTCAATGAATGCGTTAAGCAAACTTTCAAAATGGCAGCCGAATGAGTGAGTATGACAGTGGAAGTCTCGTCTATTTGCAGCATTTCTTATAATGAATCAGTTTTCAGATCACACAGAAATCTGCAAATAAGTCTATTGAGTACTTTTGCTTCAACAATATAAAACTTTAATTAATTATTAGATGAAACATGGCGAAAAGAACGATGTGCACATTGAAAACTCTCAAAAATCACTCATCAGCAAGTCAGGAAATCATGTCAATTTCAAACAGCCCACGCAACAACTCTTGACACTATATCTATACACGGGCAAACTGGAACCACCTTATTGTGTATGAGAACGACCTCGTAACCACAAAATTATGAAATTTCATTTTTAAGTATAGTATGAAATATTAGCGGCATTTGCGTCCTGGTCTTTTCTGGCTCTTTTCAAAGATTACAAAGTAATACAAGAACCGTATAAATGCATCTAAACGAAACATTCAAATGTTGATAAGTTATGTTTATGTTTACATAAACACGATGTTTCCCACTATGTCGTTGTATATGTCGGTGATAACAGTGTCTAGTGTAGCGCGGGTTGTTTGAAATACAAGTTATTTCCTGAGTTACTAATAAGTCATTTTTGAATGTTTTGAAAGTGCGCGTCATTTTTTTCGCCGAATTTCACGTTATAGATTCAATGTGTCATAATGTAGCAAAAATACGCAACAGACCCATTAGTTCTCCGCATCTTTTGTTTTTTTTTTGTTTTTTTGTTTTTTTTTTTTTGTTTTTTTGTTTTGTTTTGTTTTTTTTTACAGCCGTTTGGTTTCATAGCCTCTTTAAATCATTTACTCCATTATGATTAACCCCCAATAAAAACTTTTGAAAAAAAAAACTCTCTTGGACAACCAAAAAATTAACGACTCCCTGATTAAGAGACGATAGAGCGACAGACAAAGTAAGGAGGCAGACTGGTAGTGGTAGGTAGGTATCTGCGGGAGGTCTCGATATGGTGTGAACCCTGACAACCACAAGCTCCTACCTCTCTAGACACAGATATACAGAATCCTCGTAAATCTTTGAATTAAGAGCGGAAAATGGGACAGAGAGGGGGAAAGGGGTGTTCTGTGGGGGGAGGGGGGTCATTCGCATGATGAGGCAGTGCGCAAGCGCCACGGCCAATCACGCACCCATCTGTTTATCTCAAAATTCAAATCTCGGTGCGGTCGTAATATCTTGCACCGGGTATAACCCAAATATCATCTCTTAATCGCTACCCAGTCCCGTCCCGGTCAACTTGGCACGGTAGAAAATACCAATTGACAGTAGACATGAGCCTCCTGGAGGCGTTGCGTGGGGAGGGGGTAAAGGTGGGAGTCCGATGCGTCTAAATTTAACAACTAGTTTATTTACTGCTCGACAAGAGGACCTTAAAATTTAGGTTCTCTGGGTCTCTCTCTCTCTCTCTCTCTCTCTCTCTCTCTCTGTCTCTCTCTCTCTCTCTCTCTCTCTCTCTCTCTCTCTCTCTCTCTCTCTCTCTCTCTCTCTCTCTCTCTCTCTCTCTCTCTCTGTCTCTCTCTCTCTGTCTCTCTCTCTCTCTCTCTCTCTCTCTCTCTCTCTCTCTCTCTCTCTCTCTCTCTCTCTCTCTCTCGCCCTTTATCTCTTTTCGTGTCTTCTTTAGGTGTGATCATGCGTGAGGTACTCTCTTCATAACCGTAGCTAGCACATTATTGGCTTTCCCTCTCTTTTGCCCATTTGACCGCATGAGCTAGTAAAGGATGGATAGAGGGGCTGTCACATGACCTCAGTTCATATCCTTGTCCCTTTCTAACGCATGCAGTCGGATGGGCGAAGGAGAGAGAGAGAGAGAGAGAGAGAGAGAGAGAGAGAGAGAGAGAGAGAGAGAGAGAGAGAGAGAGAGAGAGAGAGAGAGAGAGAGAGAGAGAGAGAGAGAGAGGATCCTGGCTACGGTGCGATTACTCTCTTCGATATGGCGATCCTCCCGATTAAACGTTTTTCATATAACTTTCAGAATGGGTCAATTAAGGCGCCCGGGTTGACAAATTGGGACCCCTCGAAAAAAGGGAGAGGGTGAGATTTTATGAGCCCGAGATTGGAGAGAGGAATGAAAATAGAATCAAATAACCGGCGAGTAATGGGGTTGGAAAGGGCAAAGGGAGGGGAGGGGTTGATAATTCCCATGCTCAGACTTCTTCATTATCTCGGTCTATCTGCTGGATGATGCCCGCACACTTTGGATCCTTTTCCATCGATGCCGGATCAACACAAATCAGCATTAGAACAACAAAGCCAACAATTACGCTCTTGCTATCCCTGACGTAAAAATGTTCCATGACCAGTGGCGGCTCGTGCAATTTGGCAACCATGATAATTTTCCATTTAAACCTTTGCAAGAGTATCGATATCTTGGGGGTGCAATTGCACCTCCTGAAGATCGATTGTTTTCCATAGGTTTAAATGGAAAGAACACGTTGATGCCAGATTGCACGCGTCGCCACTGTCCATGACCAATTTTACATGGAAATAGATTATCATGAAAATTGCTCAAATTTCCATGAAAACCGAGAATTTTTCTATGGAAACCGGTGTGTTTTTCGTGGAAATCGACGTATAGTTTCCATGGAAATTGCATGCAAAATTTCAAGAATTGGAAATCGATTTCCATGTAAAATTGGTCATGGAACTTTTTTACCAGGGGAACTTCTGTTAAACGCGGTTGAATAGACTATTCTTGCGTCAAAAGCAGCGAAAATTACAATATGCACATCAAAAAATGACGAAATGAGGCACAATTAAAGGCGGAATGGCGGAGATACGCAGCACTATGGTTTGAGATCTTCGAAAAAAGGCCAAACATCAGACGGTAAATTTCTCTTCAATTTATTATTTAACAACTTTCAATACCAATTTTAATGACACAGAACACTCTTAACAAGTCGTTTAGATAGACCTATAAATGCCACTGTAGATTTTTTCATTAAAGCTTCAAAGGTCGAAATGATGAGTTTTGATTACTTTTTTCAATGGTATTTGGCCACAGTTTTTCAAGCTCAGACCATAATGCGCAGGTCCAGTGGCGACGCGTGCATTCTGGCAACAACGAGTTCTTTCCATTTAAACCTATGGAAAACAATCGATCTTCAGGAGTTGCAATTGCACCCCCAAGATATCGATACTCTTGCATAGGTTTAAATGGAAAATTATCATGGTTGCCAAATTGCACGAGCCGCCACTGCGCAGGTCAGTGGCGAGGCGTGAACTTCGACAACGATGTACTTTCCCCATTTGCAGTTACTGAAATAATCGAATGCTTCGGTCATCAGCGATGACCAAATGTTTCGACCTAATGTGTTCTAATGTGTTTAAAAAGGGGAAAGAAACGTTGCCAAATGGGGCTATTGCACACTTTTGCTATAAGCGATTTAATAGTCGATTAAGGCGTAAAAACCTCAAAAAATAACGATGGCAGCACTAAAAACTTCCAAAATCCACTCCTAAACTCAATAAACGCAGTTATTTGCGCGAGCGTAATGGTGGCCGAAGGCACTAACAATGGGAGATTCCTATCTTAATTTCGTCACTCTTTCTATGCTGACAAGGATGATTCACAGAGTAATTAGTCATCAGAGTGATGATCCACATCCGATGAATGGTGCCGCAACACCTAGTGACACCGGTGTCAAATGAAAGTAGTCTCTCATTGGTCACTTCTTGATGGAGTTTCAGAATTGTTAGATGGGAATCTCCCATTGTTAGTGCCTTCGGCCACCATTACGCTCCCGCAAATAACTGCATTTATTGAGTTTAGGAGTGGATTTTGAAAGTTTTTAGTGCTGCCATCGTTATTTTTTGAGGTTTTTACGCCATAATCGACTATTAAATCGCTTATAGCAAAAGTGTGCAATAGCTCCATTGCACGCCTCGCCACTGGCGCGGCACAGGTGTCACTGGGTATGTTTCCTGTCAAATTTGTCATTCTCTCTACATAAACACTCAGCGGAAAGCCTCAAATTAGTTAGGAGTCTTCCATGGTCCCTGCGTAGCTCCACCAGTACGGCAATATGCCTTTAACTTTAACGTCCTTTTGTGAGTCTGTGAGTAAATTTCGTTATTTTTAATAAGCTCATCGTAATTGTCTCTGGTTTTTATCTAAGATTCAACAGTGTAACCACTTGTAGCAAAAGTTAACAAGAGCTCCATTTAATATATACTAAGTGAAAATTAATATCAACTCTGTTCGTCTGTTATTCTCTTATTTTTTGTATTTGTTTTGTATAATCATCCATCATAGATCATTTACTTTTAGTTAATTTTGTTTTTCATCTGTGCATTTTCTTTCGAAAAATGTTATAGAAAAAACTACTGGAAAATGTAAACATTATGAGGTGTAATTTTGAGCAACTGTTGAACGAAAAATATATCTCTTTCACTACCGTCTACAGTGGAAGGAATTTTAAGTCACAGATTTAAGGCTGCAGTTGCCTTTCTTTATCAATTTTAATAAATATGAAATGTCTAACACTGGTGTCTAAAAAACGATTACTGATTTCTGAAAAGAAACTATAAGCTTTTAAAAACAAATTTTAAAAACATGACTAGTGGCGCTATTTATTGAGCCAGAATTAGAGCTACCGTTTTGCGTATAATTAATGGTAGTTTTCAATTCACCGATGATTTCACCGGTTGAGAAAAGATTACACAGTTCAGTTCAGTGGATGACTACAATCGACTCGTATCCGTAATATTTTCTCTACAGGTGGAGTAGTGGATGAAAAAAAAAAAAAAAAAAAAAAAAAAAAAAAAAAAAAAAAAACTTACGGATATTTGAATTAACTAACGGCGTTTCCAACGATTGAGAAAAGATTACAGATGAAAGTATGTTCGTGCAGTGCAGTCATAGACTGAAATGTGTAATCTTTTCTCAACCGGTAGAATCATCGGTGAATTGAAAGATATCATTAATTTTACGCGGAACGGCAGATTTGGCCAGAATCTTATTTCTGAAAGGTGAGGAATCACATTTTTTTCTTTTTTTTGGCCGCGAGCGTTAAATCATTTCGGAGACAGGCAGGCTTAGCAACGTGGAAAGTTTCCTCGACTGAACTGGACAACTGGCAGCTAAGCATAGTTAAGGTGTTTAGCGTCGAAACTTCGTAATCACGAAACATCGAGTTTTAACAGAGCGTGCGATGATTGAGACCTTCTTGACTCGCAGACCAAAAGATCCGACATGGAGGAGAAATATAATAATTGCTGTCACCTGCGGTTTCATTATGACACGATCATTGTGTCGCACCTCCAGCATAGCTCTTGTTTTCGGTGATATGAATTTGCGGCTCGCCTCACCGCGCCAGGCTCGCTCAAGGGTGGCGCTATGAATGATCCATGTTCGATATTTCAAATGATATGTCTTTGGATTCACGTTTTGACATGAATAAACTCCAATGGATGAGTTCCATTTAGTCGAAGCGTTTTCCATGCTGGAAAATTGATAAAGCGGTCGATTTTTTCATTTTTATTTCATTTTTATTATTTTTATTTTCTTTTTGAGGGGGTGAAGATTTTGGACGTTGCCCGATTGCCTCCCTAGATTCTCTCTCGATTCCGATTCCCTCCCACCGTCGATTAAATAGAAAAAAATGGCAACGTCGCAACAACAAGTTTAAGGAAAAAATAATAGTTTGGAACGTGAGTTGATAAGACGTACAAAATTAAGATGTCCGGATGGAGAAAATGGGTTCGCTCGACAGCGGCCGACGATGGTCTGAGATTGTCAAAAAGTGGTCAAAAATCAGAAAGTAAATTTCTCATCAATGTGCCATTCGGTGGCGAAGCGTGCGATTTGGCAACGTTCGTTTTTCCCATTTAAACACATCATAAAGATCGAAATGCCTGGTCATCGCCGAATCGGTGAAGCGTTCGACACTTTTAGAGAATTTGAATGAAGAAAGTACATTGTTGCAAAATTTCACGCCTCGCCACTGTTGTCATTTATAAAATTCCAAGACCAATTTTGATATCAAAGAAGAGGCCCTCCTTAAAAACATCCACACCGCTTCATACCGGAATTCCCCAAATGGGTTTTTGTGAATGTTTACTGTACGCTTCTTTATGTTTTAACGTTTTTGACGCACCGGGCTCGCGCACATACACCCGTAGAGTGATTTTAATGATTTCCACCCGAACTAATGGTTGTGCATTTTATCATCTCAACCCAAGGTATGTACTATATTAACAAGTATTCTTGGCTCGCTTCCATATCATCTTCAGCGGCGCGAAAATCAAAAGCAGAATTCAAGATGGGCGACATAAAAGAAGAAAACGATGGACAGTTATGTCTGTGAAAAAGAATTAACAGAGAGATGATAATCAAATCAACTAAATTCGACAAATCGAGAAAAAAAAAAAAAAAAAAAAACACTAAACAGTAAGTTTCACTTTCATCCATATTCATATTAAGCCTTCCCTTGTAAATGTCCCACGGCATGTCCAGTGTTTTCTTCTTTTGTCGGCCATCTTACGTTCTGCTTTTTTTTTATTTTCGCTCCTCTGAAGACGACGCGGGAAGCGAGTCGAGCATACCTGTTAAATGTAAATACCTTGATCTCAATCAAACTGTTTGTTCGGCATCGATGGATAACCGATACATGCTGTAACCAGTGGCGGCTCGTGAAATTTGGCAACCGTGTCCTCCTCCTATTTAACCAATGTAAAACAATCGATTCTCCCTGAGGCTATCAGCCTCCGGGAGAATCGATTATTTTACCTACGTTTAAATGGAAAACTTGCATGGTTGCCAAATATCACGAGCCGCCACAGGCTGTAACCGAACCTACTCCTCGAGGTGGTTTAATTTGAGCAGCCCCAGGGCACAAAAAAAGTCTATGCATATTAGTAAATTTACTAACGTGCACAAAATACACATTTAAATTTATCTCGAGCTTAATGTATAGTCAGTTAAATATAACCTTTAGTTGACTAATCTCTATAATCTATATGCTCCTCAATCTCATAGTTTTGCTTATGAACCATTCAAAATCGATGTATCTATACCCTCTATCCATATCTAAGATTCCAAATGGTTGATTTAATCTAATGAAGAGTTGAAAAAAAAATAGATAAATAAATTATTCGATCATTTTGTATCATGGGTTATTTACGACTAATAACGACTCGCAAAAACTACCTGTTCATGTGTAAAAATCTTGGCAGCCCCTTAAAAATTTTCTGCGCCAAACTCTGGAAGTTGAAAACTTATATTACTTAACATTGCGGTCTTTCTTTTCCTTTTTTTTTTTTCCACAGATCATCACTCATCGTATAGTTAAGACTGCAGGCTGTCATAGGATTCTTGCCAAGTTAGCACACTAACATTTTAGCGGGTTCGGATGTGGAAAAAAAATGAGAATGTTTTGAATATGTAAATAGTGTATGGAATTACGTGCTTATACATGCGTGCAGTAACCAGCGAAAAACTATTCGAGAATCGCTATTACAAATATTATTTCTGTGTTATGCTCAATGATAGTATAAAAATAAAACGACAAGATCTCACTGTTGAGCACGATTGAGATCCTTCAACGCTTGCTTGGTGGTTCGAGAGGAAATATTCAAACTGCCCGCTTATTGAACCCAAATCTGCGATTGATCGATTCTCCCGCTTATTTTATTGCTATCCGATTTGTCCCTTTGGATGTCCTGCTTTTCACGAAGTAAACACTGTCTATTTGATCTCAATTACTCTAGCACACACATAAGTCAAAGTGCATGTGTATTTCATATAATAGCATATCCGTAGCTAGGAAAATGTATTTTTTCTCTCTCTTAGCCAATTTAAACGGATGCGTTAGAAAATGATGGATATAGGGGCTGTCATATGGGACTTCAGATCCTCTTTCAGTCCTTTTCTAACGCATACGTTCAAATGGGCTAAGAGAGAGAAAGGCAATACCCTAGCTACGACTATGATACAGGGTACAGTTTCAAAATGAGAAAGACCGGAGAAATCCTGCGCAAGTGCCTCTGACGACAGGATGGCGCAAAAGTCTGGATATCCCTGAATCTGAAAAACATTTTGAACGGCTGCACATAAAATACGAAACTCGAGGGATGTTTATAAATTTATGAGACTTACTTTTTGGCGTATCCTAAACTGGGGGGACGCCTCTAAAGGGGAGCTTTGCCCCCTAACTCAAAATTTTCAAATGACAACCTTTATATTGTGATACGTCGGTTGAAGGAATCCTCAACAATTTTAACAGTTTTGCCCCTCAGAGGGGATATCTCAAAAGTTCTGAGGCACGACTCCCATCGAGAGACTCATGCCTCAAAATGGCACGCAAAACTGAGCATTTCGACGCAAACTACAGGTCGATATCAACCTTCACATTCGAGATATCGAATTTCGACATTGGGTGCATATCCAATTTTTTTCCTCTTTGACCCATTTCTCTGTATTTTTCTAACGCACGTATTCAAATGGTTGGAGAGCGAAACAGAGAGAGAGAGAGAGGGAGAGAGAGAGTGAGAGAGAGAGAGAGAAAGAGAGAGAAAGAGAGAGAAATACAAAATAAATAAAACAAAGGGTATGCTCGTTCTGTAAAATTAATATTTCAAAGTTTTGTTGTGTGTGTGATGAGTTAAACGGATTGATCTTTCCTGACAATAACTGAAGCTTAGACCCACTAATCAGATGAAAAGAATAACCCGGTTAACTCACTAGAAACATACGCATAGTAACGCACTTTAAATAATACTTTTTTTTGAACGAGCATACACCCACTGTTTTATAATTGTTTTTTCCACAGAAATCCTCAATCCCTGTATCCACCCACGGTTCAAACATGATGAGTTAGGGAGCAATTCAATAATCGAGGAGATCCCAAGTAGCAAAGATCTGCCGTTTACGGGACTTTCAATAGCGTAAATCAGGCGTTAAACGTAACGTTACGTAAACGGGACTTTTACGGCACTTCGTATGGCGTTAAACGGATGTTTTACTAAACGTGTCGGAAACGTGACTTTTACGGCCCAAATCCCTCGGATTAGCTCCCGTATTACGAAGGGAAAACGTCAGCGTCGTTTCGACGGCACTTTACCTTCAGTAAAAAAGAAGTATTGCGGAGGGAAAACGGAGCAACGGAAAGTTTAATAAAACGGGCCGTAAATTCCCGTAAAACAGGAGTTTTACTGCTGTAAAGCTGCAATTTAACGAACGTAAAAGTATCGGGGAAAACTTGAGAAAAACGTAAATTTTACGGATGCTAAGCGGCAGAAAACCCTAGGTGTTTTGGGCTCCGTAAAATCTTCGTAAAAATGAAGTTTTACGGACGCAATTCGCAAAAATAATTGGACAAGTCATGGTGCCGTAAAACTGGCGAAACACGTGATAACTTGCCGACGAAAACACGTGTGAAACTTTGAAGCAAACTTCAAGGAAGCCAGAAACAGGTATTTACGCAAAAATGCATGCGAATTTTTAAAATACATTTATTTTAAATTCTTTGAGTTATTATATTTATAATTTTATTTATTCATAATTTCTTATATAACCTACCACCATTTTATTATTTATACTATCCAATTCACATTCAATAGTTTGTTCCTTCCTTATTTATAAAAATATCCATAAGTTCATATCATTTTTCCTTCCACCGATCAATGCATATGTGTTATTCGTATGTTTATTCTTTAAATATCTAAATATTTATTTTATTTTTTATTTTTATTTTTTTATTTATTTTTTTTTTTTTTATTTTTTATCTATTTTGACCTATTTCTTATTTGTTTTCTCATTTTTTATTAATTTTTTTTTAAATTTATTTATTTTCATTTTTCATTTCTTTTTTAATTTTTTATTTTCAGTTTTTTCATTTTTTTTATTTTTTATTTTCATTTAATTTTAATTATTTTTAGTTACTTTCTTTAATTTCTTTTTATTTTCTTATTTTTTATTGATTTATTTATGTTTTATTTATTTTTTTTATTTTTTATTTACTTTCTTTATTTTGAATTTATTTTCTTTATTTTGAATTTATTTTCTTTATTTTGTATTTATTTTCTTTTTTCATTTATTTTCTTTATTTTCATTTATTTTCTTTATTTTTTGTTTATTTTCTTTATTTTTCATTTATATTCTTTATTTTTCATTTATTTTCTTTATTTTGTATTTTTTTCTTTATTTTTATTTATTTTCTTTAGTTTTTATTTATTTTCTTTATCTTTTATTTATTTTTTTATAAATTTTCTTTATTTTTTTTTATTTTTTTTTATTTTTATTTGTTTTTTTTTTTTTATATTTTATTTACTTTATTTATTTAATTTATTTTTATTTTTTTATTTATCTATTTATTACCTATTTATTATTCTTTATTTACCTCTACTTTTACAAATTTATCTTTTTAATTACATTTCACTTGTCTATTCGTGCCGGTATGCGCTACTTAGTTTTAAACAACCTTAGACTTTTCCCTAAAACCGAATTGAGCCTTAAGCTGATTAGCTGTAACTTTATAATTCGCTATTTTCGCCTCCTACACTCGGCAGCAGACGTGGCTCATCGGTAAGGTGCTCGACTCACACCCGGGAGGACCCGGGTTCAAATCCCAGAGAATCAGGTAACTTTCCGTCTTCATAATTTCGTTTCATGTATCCATTCTATGTACCACCATGTATTCCAGTGTCTAATAACCATCTCTGAGTAGCGAAAGTTGAACATAATGAGTAAAAAACACCCAGATAATCGATTTAGACAAGCGAAAATTTCTTTTAATTTTTCTAGTAAAGCTGTGGTATTACTCCCGTAAAACAGTAAATAAACGTAAGTTTTACCAACGTATAGTTTACCCGGGTAAAATACGTTTCTTTTTGCTTTACGGCAGTTTTACGGCAAAGGTTCCGTTTAAATGCCGTAAAACCTCCCGTAAAAGTTCTGTTTTTGCAAAAAACGTGAGTACTTACGGCAGTTTTAACTTGAGTTTTCCCAAGGGATTTCTCCAGTTTTACGTCCGTATTTGTTGCGTTTTAGGTACTTTTTTGCTACTTGGGATACAGCACATTTTTTCCTATGGCTCCCTACCCCAAACGGGGCACATTAAAACCCTACAAAATATTGTAAGGAGGTCGATAGAGACACGTTGTTGGACATCTATCTATAATCCGAGGCATCGATAGCAAGATATCGAATTGTTTTGATATCTCATTCGGGAGATGAGATGACTCACATCTAATTGTCAATCTCGAAACCGATCGGGCCGCATATGTCTCTTTTTTATACCTACCTCGTTGTTTCCTTGTAAAATCTGTTGTTGCGGGCTCTTTATCGGCTCTTGAATCAGCGGACGGACACGGGTCGAATGGGACAACACAGAGGTCTCGGATTTGTAGACGAGCTAAAGCCAGTCTTGTAGACTAATTTCGACATTTATTGCGAGCTGCTTTGGAGTTCGGATGCTCCTCGACTGCCTGCTTATTCATTCCGCGATTTATGGCCGTTTGATGGTCGATGGTCAACCCTCCCCCTCCCACCCCTTTTATCCTCCCCCCCTCTTTTCTCTTCTACCTTTTACTCATTTAATCCCACCTTTCGTCTCCAAGCTGCGGACTTCGGACCCCCAAGCAACGCTCCAGATCCAGATTTGCTCCACCCCCCTTTCTTCACCCCCCTTTCTTCACCCCCCTTTCTTCACCTCCCTTTCTTCACCCCCCTTTCTTCACCTCCCTTTCTTCACCCCCCTTTCTCCGCCCCCTTTCTCCGCCCCCCCTTTCTCCACCACCGCCACAATCGCTCTTTTCATCCACTCCAAGAATTGAGATGCGTGTTTGTTTCGAGTTTTATCACCTTTTTTAATTTTTTTTTCTTGCAATGAATCTCGACGGATGCCAGTACCACAACATAATGTGAATTGCACCATAGCACTGTGGTCAGAGTTCTTTAAAAAGGGGGGGGGGGATTAAGTGAAAAAAAAAAAAAATTGTCATAAGTCATCGTTTTCGACCTTTTAAAATTAACTTTAAAACTTTCCAAGGACATAGTCGAGGTTTGAATAATAACTATTTAAAAGAATTCTCTGTGATTAAGATCGGTCATGAAAGTTAATGTAAATGATAAATTGATGATAAATTTACTTTCTGATTTATATTGTCACCATTTAACGATCACGCAGCCTTTATTAAAGCTCGTAGTTCGGAAGAGTGAATTAAAGTCGAAGTTTTCTTTTATTCGGTTTTGTCATTTGTGGGTTGGAAAAGCTTCGAAGGTACTTCATTGGAGACAACAAATTGATGTGTCAAAAGTACATGACGTATACTAAGAAAAAAGTTCTATCACTGAAAAAAAAAATTCTGATGAAAAGTTTCCTGAAAAAAATGATGGAATTTTTTATGGAGCATTGTTCTGGTATTTTTAATTAGAGTTTCTGGCCTGTTTGGTCAATAACCCTGGCAGTGACATCCAGGTTGTTTTAGGCATGAATGTCAGCATATTCTGGTCAATATAATGTCAAAATATTCTGGTAAAAAATGTCAGAATTCCAGTTAAAACTTCCAGAATGTGTTTAAGAAATCCTATAGAATTTCCTATAGAATCCTATAGAATCCTATAGAATCCTATTATAGAATCCGGGATTTTGTTTTTACTGAGATTGTGGACATTATAAGAATTTTTTTTTTCTCCGTATAAACGCAGAAATTTTTGTGATTTTATTCGTTAAAATTAAAGAAGACGCTTATGACGGAATAATGAGTTTTCATTGAAGCTTATGATTGCAGCTTTTATGCAGTCATGAGAGCTCTCGAGTATATAGAATCACTGTAATGAAACATATTTCAAAAGAAGTGAAAATTGTCCCCTGAGGAGGATTAGGGTCGATTAGTTCGAACCAAGGACACCACGTCACAACGTCAGCACCTGCGAGCGTACTTCAAAAAGATACAATGAAAGTTTCAAGCTAAAATACTCAAAAATAAATCCGGAAATTATGAAATACAAAAATTCCCACAAGAAACTTCAATGGGTCTGTTGCAAACTTTTGCTACAACGATTAAGAGTGTATAATATAATGTAAAATGACCTGAGAAGTCCATTGGTCGCATCAGAAAGTCACAAAGTGCAATAATAAACTCACAAGAGGCGTTTGATTAAATCCAAGATGGCGGAGAAATATCAAGCAATTTGTATGCATGCATCACGAACATCCAAGGATGGCCAACTTTGACAACCTCATTGGAGGTAGAGGTTATGTGTTTGTTTACGTTGTGATTGGTTGTGATCGATATTGTGAGGTTGGCTATCCTTGGATGTTCGTGGTGCATGCATACAAATTGCTCAATATTTCTCCGCCATCTTGGATTTAATTAAACGCCTCTTGTGAGTTTATTACTGCATTTTATGACTTTCTGATGCCATCTATGGACTTTTTAGGCGATTCTACATTAGATTAAACACTCTAAATTGTTGTAGCAAAAGTTTGCAACAGACCCATTAGAGCGAGTAAAGCAGATGGACATATGTATTATCACTCGCACTCGCACTCCTTCTCACTAATCTTATGTCGAAATGAATTTCATAATTACGGCTTTAATTCTCAAGCAATTTTCCTCATTGTTTTGGGCTGAAAAAATCCATAAAAAATTTCGCAGAAGCTGACGTTCTTGGATTTTGCGGGTTTTCCTTGTTTTCAAATTAAAATGTCAAAAATACGACCTTTTCTCAAAGTGACTAGCGGCGCTATCCATCGGATTGAAATCTGGAAACGTTTTGCCTAGAATCACCTGACTGGGGCTCTTGCAAACTTTTGCTATAGGGGATTGAAGAGTTGATTCTTGCATAAAAACCTGTAAAAATGACGATCAGTAAACTAAAAAATCACGACATTCACTCTCAGAATCGCGGGCTTAATGGCGGAGAGACGCAGGAATCATGGGAGATTCCTATCTAAATTGAGACATATATCTGTGTTTCCGTAGAGCGAACGTAACATAATATACAGGAATCTCTCATGATACCTGCGTCGAACCGCCATTTCAAACTTGCCGTTATAGCGCAGTTATGTATGAGTTTATTATACTGAATTTTAGACTTTCTTAGAGTGATTTTCGTGATTTCCGCTGGTCTAAACAACTAGATTGGACCATTTATTTGCTTATAGCAAAAGTTTGCAAGAGCCCCATTATATCGTTCTCTAAAGGTACTATATGACTTTCAAAAGAAAAACTCCTGAGGGCCGATCTTTTACTTCATCGTTAAACCGATCGTTATAACTGTCTACGAGTGATGCTATTGGTCGAATATTGTAAAACTTAGCCGTTGCTATGGTAACCATCGTTATAGTGTCCGTTTTTTAAAGGTTACTCATGAGTAGCCTTTATAAAACGAGACTCTTAACGATGGTTACCACAGCAACAGCCAAGTTTTACAATTTTCGACCAATAGCATCACTCGTAGACAGTTATAACGATCGATTTAACGATGAAGTAAATGATCGGCCCGCTGGTCGAAATTGATACTCTTTTAAATCTCGGCAACCTTTAAACAATTTTGCGGCTTTCAAGTGTTTAAAGACTTATCAGAATGCCCCTTTCAGAGTACGTAATGAAAAATCGAAACTTCTACTGGAAGCAACGCGGAAATTTAGCGAAAAGAATTTCGACCAGGGTTTTTCTTTTGGAAGTCATAGTACATGCACTAAAACAATGGACTTGATTGGCCTAGGGCCCATTTTGATCCTCGCCTCCTTACCTTCGATAACACTTTGATTTCGCTTCGTTTTCTCATCTGACTTTGTTAATTGTTTCAGTTTCACTCACATCTATTGATATCAAGTAATCCCAGGTCTGGCAGCGTTGTGCCGCAGCGTGCAACACATCAAAATGAACCAGTTGTAGGCGAAAAAATAACTCGAAGCCAAGACACAGATCTCAGGTGTAATTTTCAGCGCTTCACCCAGTGGCCATAAATCTTGCTCTGCTCCTGCGGTAAACGTAAATTATGCATACGTGTAAGCTCGGCTCTGAACTTGTTTCAATTTCCTTGCAAACGATCTTGTGTTTCAAACTAAAAAAAAAATAAAAAATAAGAACTGATCTTTGTGCAGTTTGAAAAGAGAAAAAGAAATTCCTTTGCGATGCCTAACCTACAGGGGAGCTCAAAAATGTTTAGTTCGAAGTAGTTTCCATCGTAACATACATTTTGTTCTAAATTTAAAGTGACTCTTCACACGGAAAAAAAGATTAGAGAAAATAACCATACGGATACCTGATTTTGGCACCTGCTAGATGTTATGGTAAACTTGACCAGAAGTATGGTACATTTACCGATACTTAGAGTAAATTCGACATGCAATCAGGTAACATCACCTAGTACCTAGTCAAAACATAGTATACTTCTGGTTAAAATTACCATAATATCTAGCAGGTGCCAAAATCAGGTATCCGTATGGTTATTTTCACCGTAGTTTTTTTTCCGTGCAGAGTCTTCCATGCCTTAAAACCTGAATCAGACAATGGCTCTTGTAAACTTTTGCTATGAGCGAGTGAAAAAATGAATCTGATGTAAAAACCTGCGTAAATCGTCACGAAAGCCACACCGAAAAGTCTAAAATTCAGTTATAAACTCATAGAAAACATCAGTGGCGTATCGTGCAATTTGGCAACTTTATAATGTGTCCATTTAAACCCATTAAAAGGGTCGAACTATAGGGTGTTTGGTGATCACCTTCGCATTCGACCTATTTCGTGGGTTTAAATGGACACATTACAACGTTGCTAAATTGCACGCTACGCCACTGGAAAACATCTGTGACGGCGTGGTCGTATAATATTGGAGCAACGCAGGTAGGATGTAAGATTCCTGTCTAATTTGTCACTTTCTTTACGGAAATACAAAAGTATGGTTCAAATGGATAGGAACTTCCCTTGATACCTGAGTAGCTCTGCCACTAAGCCCGATTCTGACAATGAGACTGAATTTTGTAATTTTTTAATGTAAACTCATCGTTATTTTTAAAATTTTTTCTGCAAGAATCAACTCTTCAATGCACCTGCAGTAAAAGTTTGCAAGAGCCCCATTGAAAGTGACACTATAGTCTTTCGTGCGTTGAATCAGAAGATCACTAATTTAAAAAGGAGAAGAAGAAAAACAAGTTGTGTTTTACTGGAAAGACAATGATCTTAGCAGATGGACCAATCATTAAACCTTGTATTCCGAATATGGGGACAGAAGAAGTCCCCTTTAGATATCTGGGGGAGACCCCCAACCCCCCATTAGAATTCTGGGAGAGACTCCTAGACTCCCATCAAATTTAAAATATTTTCACCTCTGGACATAATTCCGCCTTCAATTCGAAGTATTTGCGATTTTGCAGAGAAGCTGTACGAATAGTTGCCTACTTCATCCTTTGAAGGCCACTTTAGATCATTCTAAGTTTGCTTTCGACAAGTTTTAGGGTGATTCCAGGTCATAAGAAGTTTTTATTTCTTGAGTTGCATTCATTCTATTTGTTCTTAATAAACAAGTAAAAACACTTTTTTTAAATTTGTTACATTTTTAAGAGACTTGCCATCTTTACAGCCAAAATATCCACAAATTGGTGTTATGTGATGACAAATTTATCTTATAAAATGCCTTGACATGTACTCAATGACTTATTTATTTTTTTTTTATTATTTATTTATTTTTTTTAAATACTGTTGCATTCTAAGGTGCAAAACCGTTTGGGGTCCTTCGAGACACCCCCTCTTTTCCTTCTCGGTACCTTTGGTGGTCAAATACGTTGTCGTTAGGCTCACAAGGGGTTAAATAAAAAAAGCGCACTCAGTTGTACCGTTTGCACGC
The DNA here is from genome assembly GCA_011764245.1 of Trialeurodes vaporariorum. Taxonomy (NCBI): domain Eukaryota; kingdom Metazoa; phylum Arthropoda; class Insecta; order Hemiptera; family Aleyrodidae; genus Trialeurodes; species Trialeurodes vaporariorum. The sequence continues at coordinate 15,030,513 of VMOF01000320.1, forward strand.
TAGACACCTCAAAAATGGATGTTTGTTGACAACTTTGTTGACAAAGTGTGTGCCTAATATGATACGCCCCTTTTTTCCCGCTCCAAAAACTTTGTTGACTGATCGATGATGGATCGATTGATCCGTATAATTTCATAATTTAAAGACGTACCCAATCAGGGACAAAAAAGTGTCGCCTTCCTTTATTAAATCAGGCCTAAAGATCGGCCGTCTTGGTCTCGACAGCGGGCGTGCCCTGGTGGGTCCCTTGCCAGTGCTGCCAGATTTGGTATCGAAAATGAACCGCATATTTTACATTGATGCTTATGAAGAATTTATGGTCCTAGCAGTGTTGCTGAATTACGCGGGAAATTCAAAAGTTTTACATTGAGCCGAATGCACAAAATGCGTAGGTTTTACAGAACAGCATGGGTCTGTTGCACGTACACCTTTGCCATTAGGCCAGAAATAATTGTAAACTGCTTTGAAAAAACTGATGGAAACAACAAAAACTCTTATATCCTCTTTGATTGGGAAAAAGTAACAATTAGTTGAAGCTCGCTGTAAAACGAATTTGAAAATGACAGTATTGGCGCGAAACTCGACGACGTCATAGTTATAGGTTCGGTGAAGCGCTCGAACTGAAATATAATCACTGCTGCCAGCTAAAGAACTATGCAAAACTGTGTTCAGTACAAATCAATCTGTCAAAATCCATCGTAATTCGACAAGTAGCATGAATAGTCAGTTGGTTGAAGGCGTTCTTGTTAGAATAGTAAATAAGCATTATTATAAGAAGCTATTTGATTTTGATTTTGAAGTGAATTTTTTTCGCTCCGCCACGGCCGGACCTATGCTATGGCGTCATCAAGTTTCTTGCAGAAACGGAACCGTTTCCATCAATTACTCGAAATTTTTGCAGCTTCAAAAGTGTTTTAGTTCACGTTTTGAACGCCAACTTGGAATTTTGTTAAATGCATTGGTTTTGATTGTCAGTCGAAGGAGGTTTCTAATGCTCCCAATATTATCCCCAACATTTGCGGATACCGGGGTATAGGGCGAAGGGGTTGGCCACTCCACTCGTTCTGCCAAAAAAGGGGGAAAAGAGAGAGAAGGAGTAATGAAAGAAAGAGAGATAATGAAAAGGAAAAGGGGTTAACCTGAGCGCGAAAATCTCAAGTGCATGGGCGTCATTTAGGGGGGGGGGGTGGGGGGGACTATTGTCCCCCAAGGATTTGAAGTCAAGCTCAAAAACTGGCACGAATTATATTGATGAGAAAAAAAAAGTCATCCGATTATTGCCCACAAAAAGATCGGGTTGGCTCTAAAATATATTGATGGCGGAACCAAAAAAAAAAAAAAATGGACCTCCGAATTTTGCCCCCTCCAAGCCGAAAAGTTAATGGAAACGACTTAGGAAAGGTCATAAGATTTTTTGCCCCCCCCCCCAACCAAGCCGAACTTGAAATGACGCCCCTGCCCAAGTCCCTTCCCTCCAGTTCTCAAGACTGAGGGTTCGATCCGCCAACTTTCCAAGTGATTTTCCACCAGAATAGACCCTTTTTTTAACTGTAGAAAAAGGTTTTGCAACAGGACTATTGCCACATTCTGTGCAAAACGATTGCCCTGGGCTCGCGGCTATCGCAGTCTGACAACCGTGGTCCTCTCGGACGACCGTGCATTTCGCGTTTTTTTTTTGTTCCCCCTTCCCCCCTTCCCACCACAGAAGATGACCGAAAGTGATCGCGAGCGGTGACTTCTAGTGAAGGGGGGAGAGAGGTTGGGGTCAGCATGGGGGGCGGGCTTGTTTACCATTGGTTGAAATATTGCTCTCATTAACGGTGAAGACAGCGACCGATGCGCGGCGGCGGGTCTTGTTGGGTGCGCCCCCCCCCTTTTAGCCCCCGACCCACTGATTTTTACCCCTTTTCCTCACATACAACCCTCTCTCTCTCACTCTCACTCTCTCTCTCTCTCTCTCTCTCTCTCTCTCTCTCTCTCTCTCTCTCTCTCTCTCTCTCTCTCTCTCTCTCTCTCTTTCCATCCCTCCCTCTCTCTTTCTCTCTCACGACGCACTATGATCCAAGATCGTCAAAAAGTGGCAACAATTCAGAAAGAAACTTTCTCATCAATTTATCATTTACAAACTTTCAAACACAAATTTCAATAACAGAGAAAACTTTTAAAAAGTAATTTGAGTCTATAAATTTGACTAGAAAGTTTTAAATTAAGCTTAAAACGATGATTTTCGAGGATTTGTTTTCACTGAATTTTGGCCACCTTTTTATTCGAAATTGGACCAGTGTGTGATGGGACGGTCACGGTGATACAAGGAAAAGATCACACGCGCCGTTGACTTCATTGACTTTGCATCATCGAATCATGAGTCGCATCGTTTAAACAAGGATGGCCGCCCGCACCGTGTCGCATCGCGCTGGCGCTGCCTCGACGGCAGCGCGGCGCGGCGCGGTGGTCGCCTGCTTTTTCTCCGAATCTATCATCACGCAGCGAGGCCACTTCTAAAACAATCGGAAAAGGGGGGTGGATAAATGTATCCAAAAAAAAAAAAAAAAAAAAAAAAAAAAAAAAAATACATTGAAAATTATAAAATAAAATAAATAAATAAATAAAGAAAACAGACGACAAATTAAAAGAAGGAGAAGAAGAAAAAAAACACAATGGGAGGCCATGCGGCCGGATTTGTGGATAAATCTGATGCAGATATGTTTGCCAGTGGCCTGCACTCGCGCAGTGACTCGAAAGGGATTTCAAACCAAGTTTACTTTACTCACAGTGTGCCTTCAATTTCACGATTAGGCAAATCTAGTACTTCCATGTACGAACAGTTTGCTTCTATAGAAGTTTGACTTGTTCTGTTCTTGCATGATCGCTATAACTGCAAGAAGGTACAATCTACAACTTTTTCGAGTTTCTTGGGCAACGAAAACAGTATTGCGATGTATGGTGAGTTTTTGGGTGTGTTCTGTACTTTTGCTTCTGCAATATGGTACATTCTCAAGGAAGGAGCAAAAGTAGACCGCCAACGTAACGCAAGGAAAGCTTGCGTAAAACGGTCAAAGTTGAATCAGCTTTTTTACTTGAACGGAACTTGTACTGAAGGTTTTCCTGCGGTTAAACGGGCTTTTTTTGGTAAAGTCGCTAAAAAACAAAAATAAAACTTCAAAATAACCTTTCATAAACATTATCGGTATTCTTATTTTTAAAGAAAATTAAAGAAATTTGTGTATATTAATTTATGGTTATCCCGAATTTTTTTCGTTTTTTTTTGCTTTACCGGAAAAGTTCCGTTTAACCGCAAAAAAACCTTCCGTGGAAGTTCCGTTTACATAAAAAATACGATTCAATTCGATCGTTTACGCAAGTTTTCCTGGGGGATTAAACTAATTACTCTCGTCCTGCAACTGACGTACAGGCGTAAGTCGATTTTTGCAAGTTTTCAGGAGAGCGGAAACAAAATTGTCTTATTCTTTGGCTCTTCTGGTCTACACTTATCTACTTTTTCCATTATAACTTGAAAACTATATTGACGATTTTGCATTTTTAACGTCGCAGATCGAAAGAGCGGAATTTTTTACATTGCAATCAATGAAAATGTCTAATTGTTAAATTTCCAACTTACGCATACACGTAGTTGCGGCTCGTGCAATCTGGCAACGATGCTAATTTTCCATTTAAACAAATGCAGAAGTATCGATATCTTGGGGGTGCAATTGCACCTCCTGAAGATCGATTGTTTTACATAGGTTTCAATGGAGAGAATCCGTTGTTGCCCGATTGCACGCACCGCCACTGCCTATACGTCAGAGGGACGATGAAAATTTATTCAGAAAGTGACGCAATCCTCAGTTTTAGTATGCTTCAGCATGTGTCGGGGGTGGAGAGGGTGGGGTGTGGTGGGATGGACTTTCAGGCGGTGTGGGGGGGGGGGTTAAAGGGGGAGGTGGTTAATGGTTCTTAGCCGTTCTACTATATAGTGTCCGTTCTCCGCCATATTTTGCCATACAATTCAAGACGGTGCTTGCAAACTCCGATCATTTATTATCCCATACGATGTACCTACTTATACAAGATAACGATGCATGCACCCACGCAATGTAAAATGCGATCTATCGCCAATACGCACGCACTCACACACACACACGTCAATCGATTTAACATTCGCATGTATTTATACTCACAGTTATTCGCCGGAAACTGGATCCAAAGTTGACCGTTTTCAACCAATCATCAGCAACCGCCCGGATTCAAACCATCCTACCTCCCCCCACCTCTACCTCCTTCCTACAACTCGAGCAAAAGCTCGGTTACTTTGGCTCCACCTTCTTCAATGCACAAGAGCAGAGCGTGCTGCGGCAAGTCCAGAAAACATTTCGCCGAGGATTCGAGCTTCTTCAAAGTTCAAGATCGAGCTTATATACAAAGTTTTAATGATCGATAATGTGACAACGCATCACAGTGGGCGGGAATGACTGACTTGGTGATCAAAAAATATGAAAACGAAATTGCACTATCGTTTAAAATCTTCCAGGACTATAGGGCTCGTTTCAGATGTGTAAGCGCTTTTGTTTTACTTCAGGAATTGTAAATTTCATTGAAAGAAATGCGGCTTTTTTAGGCCCATTAGGCTAATTAATTTGTCGATCAAAATGAGTTCAAAACGTGTTTCATAGAAAATTGTAAAAACAATGGAGCTGTTGCACACTTTTGCAGTAAAGCGCTTTATTAGTGGATAATGGTGTAAAAACCTTAAAAAGTATAACGATGGTAGCACTAAAAACTTCCTAAATCCACTCCTGAACTCAATAAACGCTGCTTGCGCGAGTGTAATGGTGACGCATAAACAATGGGAGATTCACATCTTAATATTTTGTCTTTCTCTCTATGCTGACACGGATGATTCACAGAGTATTAGTTAGCAGAGTAGTGATCCACCCAATGAATGGTACCGTGACATCTAGTGACACAGGTGTCAAATGAAAGTCGTCTCTTTATTGGTCACTTCTTGATGGAGTTGCAGTATTGTTGGATGGGAATCAAAATCCCATTATTACTGCCCTAAGCCACCATTATACTCGCACAGATAAAAGCGTTTATAGAATACAAGAGTGGATTTTGGAAGTTTCTGGAGCTCCCATCGTGATTTTTGAAAGTTTTTACACCAGAATCGAGTATTAAAGCGCTTATACTTACTCGTACTTGAAAAAAACCAAAAAAAAAAAAACAAAAACAAAAAACAAAAACAAAAAACAAAAAACACTTCTCAATAGAGAAAAACAGTTAGTTAGGGTTTTTATTTTTTATTTTATTTTAGACCCCCCCCCCGATCCCTTGGGTGGACATGGACTAAATTATCGATTTGTTTGATAGCTTTCGCTGTACGTGTAGTAAGTCGTGAAATTGCGTTCTATGAAATTGAAGGCGCAACCAAAAGAAGATAAACAATAGTATTAAAACCAAATGTTTGAAAACGGTATTATTGCAAAATGCTTGTTTACTACGTAGCTCGTTTCTGGTTTTGTAAAACTATGATATTCAATGTCTATAAATGAACGAAAAGGTCATATTTAGACACTGAAGAACAGACATTCAGATTTCAGACCACGGTTAGGTTACCAGTAGGTCAAAGATCCTTGGCCATAGGATATGCAATAGTACCTAATAAAAACCTAATAAATGTAATGAATGGCACACTATGAATTGCGCGTTGCATACCTTGGTCAGATATATTTGTCCCCGCTACTACGTAAAGCGAACATACACGAGTGATCCAACCAAATTTTGAGCCTGGTTTTTTTTTTTTCTCTACGCGTATAAAGTGAGGTTTTTAGTCTTTTTTACGGTCCCATCATTATTTTTGCGACGAATTACATCAGAATTGACTGTCCATTTGCGCCTACATGCAGCAAAACCGTGCGATGAAGCTATATACATTCCTTAGCTGTAATGAAACGACCTGCCCCCCCCCCCTCCATCGCTTAACTCTTCAACTCCTTCGCATCGAACTAAAGCGTCGTTTTCACTTTTATTTTTATCTTCCTTTTTTTAATTCTTGATATTGTTCCTTTTTTCCATCCTTATTACGCTCGTTACTGGGATTATTGATGACAGCCGCACTCCGCCCTCTATCATCTCTGTATACTCACACGTGATCTGCTAAGTCATCGAGATATTTTAATGGCGGTCTGATGATGATGTGAACAAGGGCGGATCCAGCAATATGGCAACCATGTATTCTTCCCATTTATGAACGTATGAGAAAGAATCGATTCTCGAGGGGGCCATGGCCCCTTGACTAATCGATTATTTCTCATGCATTCAAATGGGAAGAATACACAGTTGCCAGATAGCTGGATCCGCCCATGGATGTGAACGAGCCTCACCGATAGCAGTGGCGGCTTGTGTACTTGTGTATAGTTTGGCAACATTGTTTTTCCTCCATTTGATTCTTTGTAAAACAATCGATTCAATAGTGAAGCAGCGCTTCACCAGCATTCGATTGTTTTACATTGAGTCACATGGAGAGAAAACATTGTTGCCAAATTGCACGAGCCGCCACTGACCGATAGAGAAGCTATGCTCTGTTATAAGTCCTATCCCAAAGAGTGACAGCATGGACTGTCTAATTCTGGTTTGTTTGCCTCGTTTTTTTTTAACCTCAAATAAAAAATTGTAATTAGTTTGTTGTGGAAATTGGTTTTCAATGGGAGTGCGAGTTTAGAGTGGCTATCTTGGACACAGACTTTTTATGTGATGGAGCTGTTGCAAACTTTTGCTACAGCAAACTTATTGAAAGTTGATTAAGTGGTAAAAACCTGTAAAAATGACAATATGCGCACTGAGAAATCACAAAATCCACTCCCAATTTCATAAAATGAGACCGCAATGGCGGTGATTACCACCTTAATCTTATAGTAATTGTATTCTTCTTCTCTTCTTCTTCTTCTTTTTCTTCTTCTTCTTCTTCTTCTTCTTCTTCTTCTTCTTCTTCTTCTTTTTCTTTTTCTTTTTCTTTTTCTTTTTCTTCTTCTTCTTCTTCTTCTTCTTCTTCTTGAAGGTGTCTCGAGAACACCTCTTGACTCGTGAGGATGGAGCTGATCGAGGTAGGGAAACCCATAATGTAAAAGGCGCAGTGGCGGCTCGTGCAATTTGGCAACAATGTCATCCTTCCATTTGATTGTGTGTAAGACAATCGATTCGAAAGTGAAGCAGCGCTTCACCAACAATCGATTGTTAAACATAGATTCAAATGGAACGAAGACATTGTTGCCAGATGACACGAGCCACCACTGAAAAGGCGGTGATCCATTACGGTCTCGCGTGTGAAAGCATTTCATGAGTTTAAGCAGTTTGGGCAGTTTGGGCCCGTGAGATTTGGCAACCATGCATTTTTCCCACTTAAACTTAGGTAAAAAATCGATTCAAGCGGAGGCTGGCAGCCTCCTCGAGTTTCGATTGTTTTCCATGTATTTAAATGGGATAAAAACACTGTTGCCAAATCGCACGAGCCGCCACTGAGTTTGGGAGTGGATTTTGTGATTTTTTTAGTGCGATTATCGTCATTTTTATGAGGTTTTCCCCCTTGATCAACTATTAATAAGCCAGGAGCAAAAAATTGCAACAGCTCCATCATCCAAGTGAGAAAAGTTAGCTTGTTCGCAAACTGATTGCTAATTGCCTAGGACTACTATTTGCCTGCGACGTGTATCTAGGTACATACACGGAGGGCGGTTCATCTGAACTTCGAGCAATGTTTTCTCAGCGAGGAGTGAGTTTTAGACTTATTTGAAGGTTTCAATGTTGTTTTTTCAGCATTTAACACCATCAACTAATAACTGATAGTCCATTAGTCTATAGCAAAACCTTGCAAGAGCTCCATTTTCGCGGTAGCTTTTGTCATTGTTTGGTATTGTCAGTCAGGCAGCAGCTTATTTATTTCAGTTGCGGTGAGGTAAGAGTGTTTTCTTCATCACTTATTTTTTGTTAATTTTTTTCATTTCCCGCCAATTTCAGTGGCAGCTTGCAAATCACGGCGTGTTTTGATATATCTTTAGAACCTACAAACATATACCAAGGTAGATATGGAGAACATAAGGATAGCACTCTGAGGTCGCCAGCTACACGGACTTTACGTCCACTTTTTTGACGTCCACTGGCTTTACGTTCACTGTTTTTATGTCCATTACTGTAATGTCCACCGCTATAGGCGTCCACAAACATATATCCACTTATGTTACGTCCACCGAGCTTCATTGCTCCACAATTCAATAACACACGGAAAAAAAGATTAGTGAAAATAACCATACGGATACCTGATTTTGGCACCTGCTAGATGTTATGGTAAACTTGACCAGAAGTATGGTACATTTACCGATACTTTGAGTAAATTCGACATGCAATCAGGTAACATCACCTAGTGCCTAGTCAAATCATAGTATACTCCTGGTTAACATTACCATAACATCTAGCAGGTGCCAAAATCAGGTATCCGTATGGTTATTTTCACCGTAGTTTTTTTCCGTGCAGCATAAAATGGGAAATATTCGATAAAAAGGTGCGAAAATAGATTTATTTTTGTGACAGTAACATAGGAAAACCTGGTACTTTATCATTCTTTTCCTTTAGCGGCGCATAGTTAAACAGTTTGTACGTAGTTAAAAAAAAGCAAGTTCTGGGTTATAATGCTACTTACTCAGGGTTATTTGGAGTTAAGAGAAAATGCCTCAGGAAGTCGAATCAACATCTCTGAAATGTCTCAATACATTCCTGGGTATACTAAGTAAACTTATACTGCGAAAAAAAGAAGGAAAAATCATCTCTTAAGAAAGAAGAAAAAACAAGTGGTCCAATTGTGAACATTTAATGTTATAACGATGATGGACGTTTGTTTTTGTGGACGTTTAGTTAGGCGGACGGACAATTTTGTGGACGTAAAGAAGCGGTGGACATAAAACTAGTGGACATAAAGTCGATGGACGAAAAGTCCTGGAACCGGTCGCCTCTGATTGGTTTGCCGAAAGAGCGACTGCGCCGCCATTTTTCTTGCTGCTCAATTCAAACTGAGAATTTGCACGGTAGTGGAAGTGGCGGTAAACCTAACCTAATCTTCGTCACAAAATTTCGATCAGTAATCTCTAATTCAAATAATGATATCTAGCTGAGAGATGAAAAAGACACACTTACTAAATTCAAAATTATGCACAATCCCCTTTAAAAGCTACAATGACTTTAGAAAAAACTTAATGAGTCGCAAAATCAAGATGACGGTGAAGTCACTTTTCAGAGGTGGCCAAGCCCCCTGAGCTTAGTACTGTCCATACCTGTTCTACACCTACCTTGCAAATCTTGTCTCTACACATTGAGAAAAATCGACTTTTTGGAGGCTCCCATTAATCTTTAAATGGGTCTGTTGCAAACTTTTGCTACAACGATTAAGAGTGTGTAATCTTATGTAAAATCGCCTGAAAAGTCCATGGTGGCATCAGAAAGTCATAAAATGCAATAATAAACTCACAAGAGGTGTTTAATGAAATCCAAGATGGCGGTAAAATATCGAGCAATCTGTATGCATGCACCGTGAACATCCAAGGATGGCCAACTTGACAACCTGACTGGAGGTAGAGGTTATGTGTTTGTTTACGTTGTGATTGATTGTGGTCGATATTGTGAGGTTGGCTATCCTTGGATGTTCGTGGTGCATGCATACAAATTGCTCGATATTTTACCGCCATCTTGGATTTCATTAAACGCCTCTTGTGAGTTTATCATTGCATTTTATGACTTTCTGATGCCACCAATGGACTTTTCAGGCGATTTTACATAAGATTACACACTCTTAATCGTGTAGCAAAAGTTTGCAACAGACCCATTAGAATCGATTGCCCATTTGCGCCTCCAGCAAAACCTTCCAATGAAGCTACATTCCTGCAAATGAAACGTCCTGCGGCCCTCCCCCCCCCTTTCAAAGCGTTGGCAGCACCGCCGTGTAGTGTTGAGTCTGAATTCTCTATTGTCACTCAATCCTCCTATAATAGACATAAATGCATTGTTGTTGCTTGCGCGTATGCTTATTTTGAGTCATGGATTGCAGCCGCACCGTTTAAAGAAGAGAAAGAGAGTACATATTCATTTCCTCCTCTCCTCTCTCTTTCTCTTTTTTTCCTACCCTTTCTCATTCCCTCCTCCTCTTCCTTCCGAGAAACGATTCAAACCGCCATAAAGGGGTACGTAAATTTAGTTCCATGGAAGGGGGGTTAAAAGTCACTGAATGTCAAAGTCTCATCGAGAGACCCTCTCTTGAAGAGCAATGCAAGATATTTTATAAGCGGGCAATTTTTTTTTTTTATTTGTTTTGTTTCGTTTTTTTGAATTATGTCCTTTGTCTTTGATGCGTGCTCCCTCCCCGTTTCACCCACTAAATTCTCTATTTTCTCTTCTCTCTCTCTCTCCCTTTTCTTGTCCTTTACTTTCTCTCTCTTCCTTCACTAGACTTTTTTCATACGAATCATCATTGTTACATGATTAATCACAGGTTTCGCTCCATCATAATAAACCACCTCCTCTCTTATGCTCGCGACCTCGCGTCTTGCTTGTCATGTTTGATCTCCTTCGCACGGACGACACTCCCCCCTCCCCTCCATCAATACCTCCCCCCTCCCCTCTGGAGCCCCAAAGACCTGCCCCTCGACCTCCCCTTATACCTCCTCAACCCTCGATTACTGGTATATAGAATCGATTGTCTTACATAGAATTAAATGGAGAAAAGACATTGTTGCTGAGATGTACGAACTATCACTGACCAAATCGTTCACCAATAGACGATTAATTGTTGAAGCTCGAATCATGAGTTCAGGGTCATCCACCAGCCGCGTGCACGGAAAAAAAGGCCTGGTAGAATTTACCATCTGCAAAGCTGGTTTTGGAGTCTGCTATCAAGTAGAATCAATTTTACCATCACCTGGTAAATGCAACGTACCTTGTGGTAAACTAAGATGACCTGTTGGTATATTTCACCACAAGGCACGTCGCATTTACCATTTGATGGCAAAATTTACCATACTTGATAGCAGACATCAAAATCAGCTACGCAGACGGAAAATTCCTCCAGTCTTTTTTTTCGTGCGTCATCGCGGTTGTGAAAGATATGTAAAATTGAAACAAATATCGCAGAATAGGAAGCGGTGGAGAAGCGCGACAAACCAGTCGATAGACTGATAACTAAAAACATAGAAAAAAACTTTCCTTGCTTTGCGGTTTTAATCAAGTAGTGTTGCATCGAGACGTTCTGAAGGCGTTTTAAAACTTTTTGGATAACTTGTTCTGATAGCTTTGAAATTTCAATCGTTGGAAAAATTCCTTTTCAAATTCAGAGAGGGAACACCATAGACAAACTGTTCCAATTTTCCATGAGGACATGGAAATCACTGTAATTTCCATATAAATTCACACGATAATCAATGATATTTACATAGAAATCAGTGCGAATTTCCTTGTCCACATGGACAATTGGAACAGAGTTCATAGAATATATTTTACTAAGGTACCCCTTTGCGTCTTTGAAAAAAAAAACGTTCCCTTCCGCGATATGCACCAATCAATAAACTAAAGATGAAAATTTCAGCCAACGGGGATGAATTAAAAACAGTTTTTCTTTCATTGTCTAGCATCATCCGTAGTAAATTGGTATCAACAGTGACTTGAGTTGAAGATGCGGTTCACACGACAAACGAGAAGGGGTGTGAGGGGGAGGGGGTAGGGTAGGTGCACTAGCTGCAGCTTAAGATGAAGTCGGCTTCGGAGTTTTTGATCGAAACTCGGGAATGTTTCCCACCGGTGAGTGAGTTATGGACACAGAGGGGTGGGGAACTAGAGAAGGGGGAGGTATGGACTCTAGGCCCCTGGGGCCGGTCGTGCACTATTGCGCTCTATAATCGTACCGGTGCTTGCTGGTGTTTTTTTTTTTTTCTCTTTTTTCTTTTTCTTTCTCATAGACTCTGAACGCCAAACGTTGAAAAAGACCATAAGCCACCGTGTTTGTATATGTGTATACACATGCATACACAACACATAGTCATAGCCAATGTATTCCTCTCTCTCTCTTAGCCTATTTGAACGCATGTGTTAGAAAAAGATAGAGATAGGGGCTGTCAAGTGACTTTCAGCCCTCTGTTTCTGTCCTTTTCTAACACACGCAGTCAAACGGGCAATGAGAGAGAAAGACAAACTCCTGGGATACGGCTATATGTATGTGCATACCTATATACATATTGCTCGTCTTTCACCGCTAATTTTGTGCCGTGGACACCGAGTCTAAAGAGGTGAGTGGAGCCGAGAAAATGGCCAAGTTTCACGCATGCGCACAATCCATTTGAAGTTTGTGCTTGGACATAGGGATAGGGCGCATCGTATGACTCCCTTTTCAATTGGGAAGCCGACACGCTCGCCGCACGAACGGTTGAAAACAGGGATCCAGGAATTTTCTCTTCTCTCTCATCTCCCATTAGAACGCGTGTGTTAGATAGGACAGATTAGGGACAGTCACATAATTTTCGCCCCCTTTTCTTCCATCCAGCGGCGACTCGTGCAACGTGGCAACAATGGATTTCCTCCATTTAAAACTGTGTAAAATAATCGATTACTTGGTGAGGCGCAGCGCCTCACCAAGTATCGATCTTTTTGCATACGTTTAAATGGAAAAAGTACACGGTTGCCAGATTGCACGAGCCACCACTGCTTCCATCGTTTTCTAACACAAATGCATTCAAATGACGATGACCAGAGATAGAGAGAACGAATGGGGCTGAAGCGCTTTTTTGATATCAGCGATTTAATAGTCGATTGTGGTGTAAAAACCTCCACAGATAACGATGACCGCTCTAAAAACTTCCAAAATCCTTTCCTAAACTCAATTAACGCCTTTATTTGGGCAAGTGTAATGGAAAAGTAGGGCAGTAATAATGGGAGATTCCCATCAAACAATACTGTAACTATATCAAGAAGTGACCATTTGGGCAAGTGTAATGGAAAAGTAGGGCAGAAATAATGGGAGATTCCCATCAAACAATACTGTACCTCCATCAAGAAGTGACCATTTGGGCAAGTGTAATGGGAGGGTAGGGCAGTAATAATGGGAGATATCATCTAACAATACTGTAACTCCATCAAGAAGTGACCATTTGGGCAAGTGTAATGGAAAAGTAGGGCAGAAATAATGGGAGATTCCCATCAAAAAATACTGTAACTCCATCAAGAAGTGACCATTTGGGCAAGTGTAATGGGAGGGTAGATCAGTAACAATGGGAGATATCCATCTAACAATACTGTAACTCCATCAAGAAGTGACCAATAAGAGACGACTTTCCTTTGGCAGTGGTGTCACGGACTCACGGTACCATTCATCGGATGTGGGGATCACTACTCTGGTGACTAATTACTCAGTAAATCATTCTTGTCAGCATAGAGAGAGTGACGAAATTAAGAGTATCTCCCAGTATTACTGCCCTACGCCACCAATACGCTCGCGCGAATAAAAGCGTTTAATAAGTTTAGGAGTGGATTTCGGAAGTTTTTAGCGGTGCCATCGTTATTTTTAGAGCTTTTATTTCACACCAAAATGGACTATTAAAGCCGCGCTTATGGCAAAAGTGTGCAACAGTCCCACTGTCTCCTTAAGAACACATCATATGTATTACATGCTTGAGTCCCTATATACTATGAGAGTTGCGCCTTGCCGGAATCCGTTTCTGATTTGCTCTCAGATTTAAGCTCACGTCAGAAGAACCATCAAGAAGCGAAATGCAACCGGTGGAGGTTGTAAAAAAGAAACGACTTCTAATTTCAAAAAACGCTGAAACATGGGTCCCATTATTTCAAAGGATACACCATTTCTTGGGGTCGGCGATTTTCAGACCCTACAGGGGGGGAGGGGGGGGGGGGGGGGGGGGGGGGGGGGGGGGGGGTGGGGGGTGGGGGGGGTCACATTCCTCAACATTTGAAAATTTTAAATGATTACGCCCCAGGCCCCTGCTTTGTGATACATCGTTAGAAAGACCGTTACAAGTCGAACATTTTGGCGCAAACCGCGGCTCGATATCGTTTTTCGTTCTCGATTAATCGAAGGTCAAAGTTTGATAGCGACCTAATGTACGATATGAACGATATCAAACTTTGACCTTCGATTAATCAAGAACGGAAAACTATATATCGAGCCGAGGTTTGCGCCAAAATGTTCGGCTTGTAACGGTCTTTCTAACGATGTATCACAAAGCAGGGGTCTGGGGCGTAATCATTTAAAATTTTCAAATTTTGAGAATGTGACCCTCACCCCCCCCCCTGTAGGTCTGAAAATTGCCGACCCCAAGAAATGGTGTATCCTTTGAAATAATGGGACCCATGTTTCAGCGTTTTTTGAAAATCGAAGTCGTTTCTTTTTTACAGCCTCTTAAAATTTTCAATTTTTCAAAAAAAAATTTAGGGGCCCAAAAACCCCCTTCAAATATTTTTTTTGGAAAATGCGTGGTTTTCTTTGAAAAGACCTTGCTCTTTAGAGCAATTTAGACCCACAGTTTTTTTCAATTCGGACCATTCAAAGGGGAGTTACAGATTGTTGGAGACGGGTCCATATCGAACTTTGACCTTCGATATATCGAAAATGAAAAACGATATCAACTTCCGGTTTGCATCAAAAGTCTTAGAATTTCATTTTCTTTCCAAATATCAAATAAAAATTGGGGCTCCCCATTTGAAGTATGGGATTTAGGGTCCTGGAGCCCCCTTGGGGGCCCCCCAGGGTGGGGAGCCACAAAATCGGCGACCCCCTCAAAAGATGTCCCCCTCAAAAATATTTTACACGTGTTTCAGCGATTTTTGATATTCGCGGCCGTTTTCGAAAAAACCCGAGTGGAAACTATTTCAATCAACATACCCTGTATACTATTATACTATGTAGGAAGCATTGAAAGATAAAATGTACCCTTTCTTTTTTTCCGAAGTGCACGGAAAAAAAAAACTACGGTGAAAATAACCATACGGATACCTGATTTTGGCACCTGCTAGATGTTATGGTAAACTTGACCAGAAGTATGGTACATTTACCGATACTTTGAGTAAATTTGACATGCAATCAGGTAACATCACCTAGTACTTAGTCAAAACATAGTATACTTCTGGTTAACATTACCATAACATCTAGCAGGTGCCAAAATCAGGTATCCGTATGGTTATTTTCACTAATCTTTTTTTTTCCGTGTGTGTGTAAATCTACAATGGGGGTAAAAACTGGCTCCGACAAAAATACGTTAAACAGGATATATATATCTCACTTACACACACCCTCTCAGTCTCATATTCTCACAGTCTCCGACGCCGAAGAGAGTCAGGATGCAAAGAAAGAAGCTGAAGTAGGAGCCTACGGTAACTCACGGGCGCAACTTGAAAGTACAACTTGCACAATTTAACAAGCGATCGTAATTCTATTATTAGCCATTCCTTCTCCATCGGTTTTTCGTTTCGTTTCGTTCGAGCGATCCTTCTTCGGGTTATTCACCTTCAAATAACTCCCACTCACACCTGAATCCCAGCCAGAGTTTGCTTCCCGCGCGTTTGCGCATGCGCTCTTCCGCACAATGGTCTGAGATCGTCAAAAAATGGGCAAAAATTAGTCAGTGAAAATTTCTCAATCAATTTATTATTCATAAACTTTCAAGATCAATTTTATTCAAAGAGAACATTTTTAACAAAGCAATTCAGACCCAGAAAACGTTTTGCATGAAAAGCGTCGAAAAATAATAATCCTTGATGAAATTTGTTTTCTTTGATTTTTTTCGATTTTTTTCGATTTTGGACCATTGTGCTCCGTCAGGCGAGAGACTCGCGAGAGACTCGCGGAGTCAAGGAGGAAGGATATTATAACAAGCGCGGACGGATAGACGGATACAAAACTTTGGCTGTCTCTCTCTCTCTCTCTCTCTCTCTCTCTCTCTCTCTCTCTCTCTCTCTCTCTCTCTCTCTCTCTCTCCTCTCATTTGAATGCATATGATAGACAAGGACGGAGATTGGGGCATTGTTGCAAGATCGAGAGTCAAAAGCCGTAAGGTCTCTATTTAAATCAATGTAAAACGTACTGCTTTTTCACCCCAATTTGGCAACACTGGATTGGGGCTAAAGTCACGTGATGGCCCCCTGTCCTATCCTTTTCTAACACATGCGCTCAAACCTGAGGAGAGAGAGAAAAACCAAGTTCCTGTATCCACCCATATGTGAAATGCGGATGAGGGGACGCAGACGGTTAAAAGCAGAAGAGAGATGGATTGAAAAATCGTCGGAGAGGATCCTAGCTTGGTGTGGAGAGTCATGAATCCCATTCCCGCGTCAATAAACATCCAACTCACTCACACACACAAACACATACATAAAACGTGACAAATTCACACCGATTAACTAAATTGCGAGCAGAGATATTTTATTGGCTGCGGTAGGTTTTAATGTAACACTACTGCAAGAGAAGTAGGTACGGTCGCTCTCTGTAGCTCTGTCCCACAAGACTTTGGGTGCCGATTTTAATGACAGAGCTTTAAAGTGTGAGTGGAGTTCATAAACGCTCGAGCATTGCACGACGCGTGCGTGGGAGCAGCGTACGCGCATTTTTAGGGAATGAATCTTCCTAGTTAGTCGGTTACACTACAGGGCTGCCGTTTGGCGTATAATTAATTGCATTTTTCAATCCACCGATGATTCCACCGGTTAAGAAAAGATTACACAGTTCAATTGAACGTATAACTAAAATGCACAAAAAAACTCTGATCTGTAATATTTTCTCAGTCGGTGGAAACTACGTTAATTAATTATAATATCCGCAAGTTTTTAAAGTCATCGACTACTCCAGACTCCACCGGTTGAGAAAAGATTATAGATGCGAGCATTTTCATTCATTACAATCATACATTAAACTGAACTGTGTAATCTTCTCTCAACCGGTGAAATCATCGGTGAAACGAAAAATGCGATTAATTATACGCAAAACGGCAGCTCTGGTTATTCAATACACATAGTACGAAACATGTAGCTTCCTACTTAAAAGTAGAGAGAGATGTAAACAGGAGGAGGTGTATCAGCTGACAGCCGCGCAGTGTTTCCCTAGGCGGAAAAAAACCCCATTTTACCTACCCCTTCAAAACTTCCCAAAACTTGACAAAATCCATTTCTGACGGTCTGAACTAATAGATTGCGATGATAATTTTTACATTTTTTGCACTTACATTGGCAGCGAAGCTCGGTTGTTCCGGAGATAGTTAGAATGTTTGTTTTTTCGCTAAAAACTAGAATAATACCAAAACCTTCGTAAAGAAGATATTTGTAAGCTTTTTCATCCCCAATTTTAGCTCAGTGGGTGCGTTAGAGTCTACAATTGGACATCCTTGATTTTGGCTATTTTTTTTTCTTCTTCATATCCATGAATGTTTTGAATTTAAAAAGATAAAGCTTAAAAATGACGTTTTTACCGGTTATAGGACATTTTGTCAACGACTTTTTGTCCGGATACAAATTCGTCCAGGCGTTTTACGTCCACGCAAGTATGACGGTAAGAAAAGATAGGTCCATGCGTTTAGTTTTGGTCCATATGTTTGATTTTACTGAACATTAAACATTTTTGACAACAGTTATTAACATGTATGAAAAATAATCATACTGCAAGGAAAATAATTTATGGTAACATTGAAAATAAGAAAATGGAAGGTAGATGAAGGTGCTGCAATGGTAACTTCATTTTCGTGTGGAGTAATTCTTGTCTTTACCGATGTCATTCTATTTTTTCTTTATTTTTTTCCAAATTTTTTCTATTGCCAACATTTGTTTAAAATGTCACAATTTTTGTAAAACCCGCAGCTGCCGCTCATAAGGCTCCCAAGGAATGATCATGTGAGTTTTATCAAAAATTATACCAAAATTATGATGTTTCCCAATTTTGGCAATATTTCCTGTATGGAGTTGGTGTTTTTATTTGGATCAATAAACTTTAGATATTATTTACTAAGTGGACCAACATGGTGCTGCCGAAAAAACGCAGTGACGTAAACAGTTGGATGAAACATGCGCGCGGACAAAAAGTCGTTGACGAAATGTCCTGATACCTTTTTACAAATACATGGACCTGTAACTAAAGCGTCAACGAGCGTCACGAGTCTGTTGGCATTATTTGCGGGCCGAATATATGGACTAACATCCCTGAAAATTTAGTCAGCCCCGATTACCCTTCGCAAAAGTTAAATCGAGTAAAATAAATTACAATAAAGTGGTGCGCGCTGTAGGCATCACGGCTACATGTACAGCGGATCCGCAGCGGCTGGGCACGACACGAGAAACAGCTAGGACACCTTGCAACGTGCAGAGGAAAACCCGGGGGGATCTCGAACCAAAGCTCCCCCCCCCCCCCCAATCGAGAGTCGATTTCCGGGCCGGTCTATAAATGAACGCCGCACTCTGAATTTTGTGATGCTAAAAAAATTGATCAAGAAGCTTTAACTTTTTACCCCCCCCCCCAAATCCATGCTGCGCCACGCAACGGGGGTTTTGGAGACATCAACTTCCTGCCCAAATGAGTTGCAAAATGAGTTTAAGAGCCACAGTTGCAAAAGATATGGAAATCTTTGAGGGCGATCGACTCCATTTGCCAAGCTGAATCGATAGAGGAGTCACAAGGTGGGTTTTGGAGGCCACTGCAAAGTTGGCAAATTTGGCAGTTTTTTTTTTTTTTTTTTTAGGGGCCTCAAATTCAAGATTAAGAAGAGCCTTACCAGTGGCGTCGCGTGCAATTTGGCAACAATGTATTCTATCCATTTAAACTCATGTAAAATATCGAATTCAGGGGGTGCACAGTGCACACGGAAAATCTCTATATATATAATTTCCAAGCTTAATGGAAATTCCCGTCGATCCTTTAGACCGTTCCGGACAAGTGCGGTATCGATCGATGCGGCTCAGTACCAGGATTGTGGGAAAAATACCAGCGGTGCTGTTCAGAGCCATCTTTGCCCTCGAAAATGCCAAAAACTATGAATCCCATAGGCGTAATGAGTGGGAGGGAGACAGTCGCTGTACCCCCGTGATGTGTGCGAGAGAGAGAGGTGTAATATTTGTTTTTAAGCCCTGGTCGGTCGCCTGGCGACGCTAAAATTTGGTTACGTCGACAGCTGATATTTTGCTTTTTGGGTGCATCGACACAGTAATGCGTAGAGAGGTGATTCCGTGGACTGTAGGATAGATTTTTAGGCATGACCTTCATTTTTAAGGTAATCCCCCCCCCCTTGATCATTGGTTGACATACATTTGTTGACTCTCTGAGCTAAGCTGATTGCGATTTTGTGCGGTAGGTCGGTTGGTCGCAAGCTTTGTGCTGGGTCTCTATTTTCTACGTATGGGGAACTTATAGGTTAAAATTTTCAATTCTGATCAAATTTTAAAACGTATTTTTACTATCGATTTCCCTAACTCATGACAATTCAAAAGGCCATGAAGCGGTCAAATGCCCCTATTTACATCTAAACAGCAGGATTATCTTCAAAGTTTTCCATTTTTTTTTTTTTTTTTAATTTTCTCATTTTATTCTATGTACAAGTGGGGAACTGATAGGTTAAATCTCTCAATCCAGTTCAACTTCTACCTAAACGTCCTTTTTCCGATTCCACTTACGATTCCAGTTTCGATTCCATTCTTTTACTGATCGATCTGCTTGCATGATCTTTGATTTTTAAGGTTATCTTTTTTCTTTGGTCGATGGTGCGCGTTTCTTGATACTCCCAGCTGATGCGTGTGATTTTGTGCGGTAGTCCGGTCTGTACCATTTTTATGTCGATGATGAGTCTTTCATTTTCGTTCAAGTTTTTTTTTTTTCTTCGGACATTATCATTCAATCAGCTGGGTTGTCAAATTTCAATTTTCAGTTTTCTTTTCTTCATTTTTTTTACATTTTTATGTGCAAGTGAAGAACTAATAGATTAAAGCTGATGCGTGTGAACTAAGAGAAGAACGGTTCTTCGCTCCAAAAATGGTCAAAATTTAAAATGGTCTATAAATGCATGCGTTATATACTCTTAAAAGCTTACATTTTTAGGTTTAAGTGGTGTTTACGAGTTATTCCTTTATAAAGTTAACCAAAATGAAAAACCACCAGAGTTTAACATCGTAATCGCTTTCATTTCAAAATTTTTCCAAACAGAACGAAAGAAAGAAACAAATGTAACACGAAAACATCTAAAAAAAACAAACGAAAAGGACCAGGAGGGGCCGCGAAGCGGCCCTAGGCCCCTAGTTCGATATATTTAATGAGTTCAAATGGAGCAGCTGCATTGTTGCCAGATGGCACGCGACGCCACTGGATGTAAATCCACCCCTGATTCTTGAAAACACTGTAGATCCACCTTGGATAACGTTGGCCTAAAGATCAAAATCTGTGTCTAGACAGCCTCCTCAAAAAATATTAACCATTTCATTTCAAATCCATTTCAAATGAGCATTCAATTATTTTAAAAAAAAAATAAGAGAAATACGCAAACCAAGCCCGTGTAAAGTGTTTATAAGAGATTACCGTTGTGCCTTTACAATTACGGTCCAGATCGCCCCTCGATGGTTATAGCACGTTAAAATAAAAATACTATCAACAACACTATGATTCCGATTTCTTCTGATGCAATTCTAGAGTTCCTAGAACCTCTCTATCATTTGACTCATTTTTATCTCGTGGTTGAAATAAGGAAAACGCAGACTGCCGAAGTCCTCCGAAAGAATCATTCAAAATTTTTAAACGTTCTTGCATAGCTTGAATGCTTAACATAAAAAAACCCTTTTTTTTCTTCATTCATATTCGAGAAAAATTTAGACCCATTGATGAATTACCCAGTTTAGACCATCAAAGGGTTATTAAAAATCCTTTGAATGTCGTTTGTACGAGGTCTGATAATAATAAAAAAAGGAGAGACCAAGTGAAAAAATGAATGAAAAGGATTAAAAAGTATAGAATGAAAAAACAGACGTTAGCTTGGATGCGACGTTGCCAATTTCCACGGATTAAATTTGGGAAGCAGAAAAATGTCTGAAGCTCTAAATAAGGAAGTTGCATTCGAAAAAGATGGCAAAATTCGTTTGAGCTGATTTTATCCCAATCTCTTTCACTGTCTTGCTTTTCGGGATGTGCGTAGAGTTATTCGTGCCCTAAAAAAAAAAAAAAAAAAATTCCAGAAGCATGATGATGTGTGAACCAATGTAAAAGATTGTACAATTAGATCTCGTTTCACGAAAGAAGGCCGATGACAGATCATGCGGCTCGCTGCGCAAAAACATGTTTGCGTTCCTTGCGCATGCGCAAAAACGCAAACTCGTCTCTGCGCAGTAAACAAACCCATCTGTCATGGGCCAACTTTCGTGAAACAAACTCTACCAGAGTTCTAGGGTTTGTTCCATAGTTCTTGAAATTTTTTAAGAAGCTCTAGTTCAGTTCTATAACCATATTCTGATATTAACACCATACATTTCTGGTCAAAGTACACGACTTTCTGTGGTTCACATATCGTTGTGGTTCTGGTAATATCACTAGAGATCAGGAATCATTTTTTAGTGTAATAGTTACCTATAAGAGCTTATTGTAAGTGACTGAATATTTGTTTGTTTTCTTTCCCCTCTCTTTTTTATGTTCATATTTATCTTTCAACCATTTTTCCAGAGCACATCGAGGTTGTAAAGTTGTCTCATTTACGTTGATTTTGCAATGGGTTAGTTTTAAGATGTTAGGGATTTCTCTCGAAAATTTGGCACCTCTGCGTATTTGATGTCGTCCGCCTTGCGTTACATTCTAGCAGTGGTTAAAGAATCCTATATTATATTTGTAAGAATGAAGCTAAGTTCCGGGAGAACCGTTGCACCGTTCTGGAGGGGCCTGGTACCGATCGGTCGGGCTCGGCTCCAATGCTTCGGGAAAAATATAAGTTTTTCCGTGCGGGCCCCGCGTCCCTTTTTAAAATGCTAAAAACTTTTCTCTCAAAAAGTTGTGCGAGTGCGAAAAGGATGCGAATCAGTTCGTTTTGCAAGGGTGGGACAGAGAAGCGAGATTTTGTCGTCCTTTTTTAAATGCATACGTGCGGAAGAGCATACAATTTTGTACGCGTGTGAGCGAGAAACGTGATGCTCAGTCAATTTTTTTTTTTAAATTTGATCGAGCGATTTGACGTTACCGTGGCGATTGTCATCATATGTTTTTTGCGCGGAAGGAACCATTTGGTTAGACACATTTTAATAGCGACTTTATGATATCGACGTATAGCTTCGACTTTTTATCCATTTTTTTTACGTAGATAATGCACGATGGGACAGTCACAGTGCTGCTAGATGTGTTGAAAAATATACAGGCACTTAAGACTTAATGTAAAGTATGTGTATTTTATGTTACATCCGGCAGCACTGTACAGTCATCGATTGACGATGGCTTGACGAAGTTGCTGTATATACGCGATGCATAGAGCTTCGATACTTATCATATGTTCAGATTTACAGAATAGTACAATCAACGAGTGATGACTTGATGAGATCGGTGCATTGATTCGATACCTCGATTGTAACCCAGCAAAGAGCTAGGTTTCGAGAATTTATAAAGAAACTAAATAATTAGGGTTATTATTGATAAGTGGTTACATTGATACATATTATTGATAAGCGTGGTGGTTACACTTTTCTTATTAATAATATATTTTTGAATGTTCCTGAGTAAAGTAAATAATTGGTTTCCTGTTAAAAATGCGTCGTTTACTTTAAATGTTTAAGTGGCTCATCCAAGAATACTACCAACGAACCGAGAATATGGTTACAGATTTGTTCATTTTTAAGTTGGCGATTTGAGCTGTTTTCGTATGTTCCTATGTCAGTTCGCATTTTGGCGAGGTTATGATGTTTTGAAGGTCTGTTTTTTCTTATTTAAAAAAAAAAAAAACAAAAACCAAGTTTTGATAGATCTCTTGAGCCTTGAGTATGTATAGTTTTGTATGGTTCATTTGATTATATACACGGAAAAAAAAACTGTACGGGTGTGACAACCATCCACGCCGGTTCATTTACTAACCGTAAAAAGACAGCTAGGGTAGCCGTGTTTCACAGGCCATAGCCAGAAAAACACGGTCGGAATGCCCGTAATAATTATGGTCGTGACACCCGTAACTTCACGGTGGCACAACCCGTGAAGTACGGTTACTCGAGTGCTTCGGTGCGACTGCCACCTCGCGACATCTGCTTCTTTATATACTGGAGTTTCCTCTCCCTTCTCCATGCGGTCAGCGCGGTGTAGTGGACAAGACACTGGACTGCGAAACGGAACGTTGCGGGATCAAATCCCGGATGAATCATCTTACCTTTTTAACCCACGGCGCCCGTGAAAGTACGGTTTCGCTCTGAACCGTACATTCACGGGTGTCGTAACTGTGTCTGGACGGCGTCCAACTTTTACCCGTGATTCACGGTTCCCGCGCCCGTCTTTTATAGTAACCGTACCCGTGAATTTTTTTCCGTGTACCTGTTATTTTTTTAAGCTGTGCAGTAATATTAGTGGGCCAGTGCTACGCTTATTTCATAATAGACGGTTTTTTTAGTGATGACTTGGTGATAACGTCGTCCGATGATGAGCGCTCCAAACAAAGACAAACTGTCTCTTGCTCTCACATAACCCCCATGTACTGATTCTCTAATTTTAAAAAAAAAAAAGAAAAAAAAAAGTGTGGTGAGACATCTTTTGTGAAATATTTTTTGGCATAAATGAATTCCTCGAGTTTTTAATGCTATTTTGATACTAACAATACAAACATGTCGTAAAACAAGGCCCTGTGTACGAATTACGACTCTAGAAATAGATGGATATACATGGGGATCAGTGGCGTAGCCAGGAATTTTTCTGGGGGGGGGGGCGAAGGTCCGAAAATTGTCAAGGGGGGTCCAAAGATACTAATTAGGTCAAATTTGTCTGAATACGCAAAAAATGACCTTTTTTAGGACAAATTTTGGTGTCAATGGGGGGGGGGGGGTGCGATAGTTTGGAGTATACGTTGTGCGAGTTTTATCACAACCGAATGCGACCGATGAGTTCATTTTTGATGTAATTTTTGGCTAACCGTTGACTTCACACTAAAACTTAATGGTGAAGTTGAGATGCCTGTCGGAACTGGGTCCAATAGACCCGTCGCGTCGTACGCTAAAATCAGCTGCCAGCAGCTGTTCACTGGTCATACAAACTTAGGCTTCATGACGTGGTCAAAAAAAATTCTCAAAAATGGAAATTTCGTCATTTTGAGGGGGGGAAAGGCTACCATTCTAAAGCGTCAATCCCCAAAAAAGATGAGCCAAATCGCTAAAAACATACATCACCAAATGCGCCAAGGAATTTTTGAAAAAGTAGCCAAAAAACGGCAATTTGCTCCAAAATCTATTGTCCAAAAGCGCTAAAAGAATGACCCCAAAAGTCCCAAATAAAATGTAGAGAGAGAGAAAGAAAGTTAGTTAGAGTCCTCACCAGTTATTTTTGGCTAGGATGTTAATGCAATAAGTCGATGAAAGAGGAAAGTGGTTGACAAAAAGTTCCCAAACGTAGCTTCATACATGCAGCAGTAAAGTTTGGGAACTTTTTATGCCTCTGTCTCCTTTTTAAACGTGATTTGCGCCAGTACGGCAAATGTAAGAGGAAGATCATGTATTTATCAGCATACGTCAAAATAATTTAAAAATTTAAATTTTTGACTATAGAGATAATAGGGAGTGTAAATGACCCCACGTCCAAAAAACTAAAAAATTTAAAATCTTAGATGAAGTTTGCTTGAATTTTTCGAACCAACCTCTTTTAAAAAATTGTTGTTGTTAATATAGGGCTGTTTGAAAAAGGTTTACTTTTCTCGCACAAAGTTTATCTTCTCTTCTAACGGACAGATTTTTGATTTACTGAAACGCAAATGTCATACTGTCACGTCAGTTCAATGATAGGTGATCGTAGGTATGCGATCTCGATCATATGCGTATTTGTTTGGTTATCCCGAACTTCTCATTTGATTGTGAATGCAGGTTTTTCACTCTCTCTATCTCTTTCTCTCCCCCCATTCTTTTCTCTGTATTGTTTTAATCGTATACTCTACGTGCGCTAATACGGTGCATCCAAATGCGCCGATTCTGGGGGTTATGGCATTTCCATGAGCGCCAAAAAAAATTGGCGGTTTTGGATCGGACCCTTTTGAGAACGACTAGCCTTAGAAGTTTTCAGTTTCATGAAAGGGGTGGGGGGGGCATGCTATTTATGTGCCTCCAAATGATGACTCCTGATGTTTTCTAAATCAAACAAAAATCACGCGCAAGACGCGAAACGGATCGCTTGGCCGCGAAGCGGCCAACGGCCACTAGTTAAGTATATTCTTCATTCAATTTCGTCCTATCATTGAACTACATTCATTCGTCGAAGGAAAATTGCAATAAAAACTGAATTTGCGATGAAGAGGTGGTGGACCGTGTTGGGGAGGGGATGAGAGGGGGGCTATGGAAAAATTTAAGCTCATGGAAATATGCCTATTAGTTGGGTTAACACTCGTTGAGCGATGAATGATGGTTGAGGGACCAGTTCAAACGACGCACGCATCCATGTAACATCGCGTTGAAAGCATTCGCCAGCCAACTTTGAAAGCCTCGTTTTTCTCCACCTTCAGCACATAAATATCGATAAGATTGACGCAGTCAGCTCACGAAGAACAAGTGTTTATTGAATGGTGAAAATCTTCCTTCCCCGTATCTCTGCAAACAGTAAACACAATTATATATCTACTTGTTTCCAAGAAAGAAAAAAAAAACAAGCAGGGAAGCTCCGATACATTGCATGTATTGGAAAAGCGTGCCTGTGAATTGTAAACATAAAAATCTGCGCATAAGTTGTTTCATTTGGTCTTCTGCTCTGCTGGGTTTTGCAGAAATAAGTTTTGCATAAAGGCTTACGCATACATGGTTTAAATATATTTATTATAATGTAGTTCATGGGAGAAGATTTGTCAATTTATTGTATATTATTTAAACCATTAGATTTCAATTATTTTACTCATCGGACAGTGATCGTACAGTATCGTGATACCACTTTGCACTTAAACAATCAGACAGAAAATTGACTCCAAATTTTTCATTTCTGATATTTTCATAGGCTCCTGACAACCTCTTGGGGTGTATTCTGGGGGGTTCAAACACATTTTTCAACTTTTCTCGAAAAAACCCTCAATGCAGATGTAAAAATTCATTTATAATCTAAAAGTAGAGAAAAAAATTCGTTTTTTACGTTTGAAAAATAGGCGCAACGTAGAAATCTGAACAAAAAACTTCTGTGAAGAAAGCTGATTTTATAAGCTTTCAGATGGCGCAAACCGCGATGCCGAAAAACGTTTCGTTCAAGAGTTATGACCGCGCAAAGTTTCAAATCTAGGCCAAAAATAGGGTTCCGACTTTCGATTCTACAAATAATTTGTTGCTCCACCAATAATCGATGAAATTCATTGAAACTTGGTGGAAGCGGGTTTTTTGGGTCGCTGAATTTATTTAGTTTTTATTATTTATTTATTTAGTTTTAGCTGAATTTAGTTTTTCAAAATTCTCAAATCATATATGGCCGCCATAGTTTTTCGTTCAGATTTCTTCATTGCGCCTATTTTTCAAACTCAAAAAACGGATTTTTGGAAACTTTAAAAGTAAAACAAAATGCAAAAAAAGGGTCAAATATTTTTGAACTAAACACTGTAGCACATCAATCGAAAGATCTTTAAAATACGCATCTTTTGGTGCAAAGTTCACGTCAATATCTCTTTTCGTTCAAAAGTTATGGAGCATTGGAGGTTTTGACTTTGACCCCCTGCACTCCCGCTCGCAGTTGACCAAATTCAAAAAACTGCAGATATTCTGAAAGATGATGCTTAGCTCTATCATCCCTGAAAGTTTCATCCATTTTTGAGGGGGGGCACTCCTAATGGTAGCTGGATGGACCCCTTTTCATCAAAACAAATACCATTAATTGAGCCTGTCTCGTCCTCTAAAAAAAATAATACAAAAACCATAACTTCCCTTACACTTTCGAACAGGCGTTAATGTTGTAACAATTCCCGAAACTAAAAAATTAAAAGAATACTGATCTAATTTGTTTATTTTAATGAGATCCATTTTCAACCCATAAAAGATTGATTGTTAAAAATTGCGCTAAAAAAAAAAAAAAAAAAAAAAAAAAAAAAAAAAAATTATTTATCAGCTGATCAAATAAAGGCAACAAACGTGACTACTTCATTCCGCGCTCTCTAGCGGGTTCTTCTTGAAGCTTTACTTTTGTGAGAAGGTATCCTATAAGTAAAACCATAATCTGTATCGGTTTTATTTCGCGCCTTCTATTCGAAAATATCAGCTGACTCTAGACATTCACAGAGAAAGATTATCAAATTAGTGAACTAGTGAGCCGCAGTGCAGCCAATGCAGCCAAACAATCACCGGCTGCAAAACAATAATAAATAAAAAAAAACATCACACAACGACTCGTTATCGGCCGCCCGGACGAAAAAACCCCGAATGTACTTTAAAAATCAATTATATATTCAATAAACGTAATAAAATAACACAAAAACAATGTCCAATATAACAAATTAATCATAAAAACAAACAAAAATTTATTCATCGTAAAACCAACACAGCAGAGTAAAATTACAACGAAGTTGGCAACATAAAACGCAAAATATTACCTCACCGCACTCCACTTACCCCTCAAAAGTGGTGAGTCCGTCGTTTTATTGGAATTAAAAAAACTAAAGCATTAAAATGAATCCAACTATTTTTGCTGCAAACTTTAGAAGGTACGATTTCATAATTGTACCATTGCAGTCTCCCAAACGCAACAGACACGACAGGAAAAATCACAAAATTCAAAACAGCCGATTTTCAACTTTAGGCCACTCAGCATAGGAATACACGTGGAAAGCATAGGCTGCCTTATTACATTGTATACATTGTATTATATTGTTAGCAGAAAAACGATCGGAATAAGCGTGCCATGTTCCATGGGCACGCTTAATAGATTGCACATTATCGTTCTTTTTTTTTTTTTTTTTCAATTAATAGAAGGGGCGCGAGCTACCCACAAACCTATTTTTTTAATTTTTTTAAAAATCCGAAAATTATCTTGTCTCGTGTTTTCTGATAAATAATTATTGTTAGTAATATTTCGTTTTTTTTTTGTTTTTTTTTTTTTTCTCTCTCTTTGAAATTTTGGCCCTTGGACCTCATCGGTTAACCCTTTCTAGACCGAAAATCCATGTATATTCATTTCTGTGACTAGATCTGCCAACAAAATTTCAAACTTTCAACCACAAAATCACAGAAATTGTCACTTGAAGATTGTTATCTTTAAAAAAAAGAAAGGGTTTCCTCAAGCGCCTTCAATCAATTGTGTATAAAAAATCAGCACCATTATGCGGGAATTTTAAGCCCCCCTTTAAATTTGAGCAAGTGAATATTGATGTGTCTTCGTAACCTGGGCAAATAAGGATCAAATCAAGAAATGTACATATTTACAAATGCCACAAACAATGTTTACGTAATATTAAAATGTAATTCTGGTAGCACCAATCATACTTTTTTTCCTCACATAATAGGGCCCAATATCACAGTGAATATTCGAGACAGCGATAAATTGGCTTCGCACTGCTCGCTATCGGAAAATATATCGAATTACGCGAGTTACATATCGTACAACTGGCCTATTCATTTCTACCCTTCTTGGCGTGTATTTAATTCCGTTTCAGAAACTGGTAGATCTGCGTTAGATTCAAAAGGCGGGCTGCTCGACCACGATGACAAGGAGGAAAAAGAGTGTATAGCGGGCAAGGTAAAAATAAAAAAGAAAAACAAAAATATTGTTTCGCGACAAGAATAATAAATTATAAGATGAAAGAGAGAGGGGAGGGGGTTGTGAGGAGAAGGGGGTAAGGTGTCCTCGTGCCTGTCCCTTTAAGCTTTGGGGGTATGCTAAAAGAGTAAAACATAAATAAGATATGAGTGGAATGTCATCAGCAAATAAAAAAACGTAAAGTACTACATTTTTTCTCTCTCTTTCTCTCTCTCTCTCTCTTTCCTCTCTCTCTCTCTTCTTTTCTCTCTCTCCCTCTCTCCCCCTCTCTCTTTTTCCCCTATCTCCCTCTCTCTCTTTCTCTCTCTCCTCCTCTCTCTCTTTCTCACTCAGTTTTTTCTCTCTCCCTTCTCTCTCTTTTTTTTGTGAAAGAAAGTTAACTGGCTGATGCGAACAGTGTTGTACCGTATGCTATGGCTGAGATTTGGGTTTGGGGGCGAGCTGTTGAAGGGCCCCCGACCGCTTTTCCAAACGTCACCCCTAGGTGGGGTATAATGCTGTAATGAAGGTATTCGAGATTCATAGAGACCAAAGGCATGAAGAAGTCAGAGGCAACACGATACAAGTTTAGAAAGAGAGAGATAGAGAGAGAGAAAGGGGGGGTAGGGGCTCCCGCGTAATCCTAGCAGTGCTTGCTTTCTGTAGCATATCCAGGGAAAGTGTTCCCTCTCTCTCTTCCTCTCTCTAACTCTATTTTTCTTTCATTCTCTCTCTCTCCCCCCCTCTCTCTGTATCTCTCTCACACACTCTCACTCCATCTCTCTCCTCCTTTCCCCTCCGCCTCCCTATCTCTCTCTTTGCTCATTTTTGATTGCGTTAGAAAAACGGATTTGGGAAGGTCACGTGACTTTCGGTCTTTTTTCCCTTCTTGACACAAAGCATTCAAATGGACAGAGAGAGAGACGGAAAAAGTTTGAAATCCGCCTCTGATAGCTCTATAAGCTCTTACTGCTAAGTTTTGCTCTTCTACGTTGTCAAAATAAAGGCTCGTCTATAGGTCGTTTCAGAGGAGTTTGTCCTTCGAGGCATTTTCTAGGCATGCATGTAGGTAGGGGCATATTTTCGTCTTCTGCGGAGGCTGTTGTGACCGAAATCTACCCAAAATTTGGCATATTTAAAGTTTCTGCAAGTTGCTTTGACGGGAACTTGCGGAACTTGCGGGAGAATACGGAAATGCGCCTCTTTAATGCATGCGTGCGAAGAGTTGTGAATGGCAAACTCAACTGAAACGTCCCCGTTAGACAGAGCTGCCGATTTGCGTAGATTCAATGACATTTTGAAATTCACCGAAGATTCCACCGGTTTAGAAAAGATTACAGAGTTTAGTTCAGTGTATGACTGTATAATGCACGAAAATACTACACAGAAAAAAAAGATTAGTGAAAATAACCATACGGATACCTGATTTTGGCACCTGCTAGATGTTATGGTAAACTTGACCAGAAGTATGGTACATTTACCGATACTTTGAGTAAATTTCACATGCAATAAGGTAACATCGCCTAGTATACCTAGTCAAAACATAGTATACTTCTAGTTAACATTACCATAACATCTAGAAGGTGCCAAAATCAGGTATCCGTATGGTTATTTTCACCGTAGTTTTTTTCCGTGTAGCGTCTTTTATCTTTTCTCAACCGGTATATTTCAATTAATTGACGGCGTTTCCACCGATTAAGAAAATGTTACTGATCAGAGTATTTTCGTGCATTACAGTCATACACTGAGTTGAACTATGTAATCTTTTCTCAACCGGTGAAAACATCGGTGAATATAAAAATGCCATTAAATCTACGCAAATCGGCAGCTCTGCCGTTAGACCCCTTCGGCTAAAAATTCTCAGCACTCGAAGGACGGTGATTATAAATGATCGAATCGTAATCATATCGAGTCAGTATTGAATTGAAAGCTTGATAATCTAATTAATGGTGTTTATGTATCGTTTGGCCATTTTGATTTAAATTTTTTGCTACGCACTATGTGTGCGCTTTGTAGCTAATGTGCCATCAGCAATATTCCGAAGAAATTTAAGGGTTGCTATTGGAATGACAGCTCGCAATGTAAATTATCCGCAAGAATAACAAGCACTGATCCATACAACAATTCGAAACTATTACGAAACGGTTTGTCTATAATAACCCTCCTTCTCGGCACAATAAATACAGACAGATTTTACTGAAATGTCACAAATAAAATTGGATTCTAACGAATTCTCTATCACATTCACTCATGGCTCACGATGTTTCTCCAAGTTTCCTTTTATCCGATGTTTTAGACAGAAAAGGGGCAGTCAATCTACTTCGTTTAACCCAGCGTTCAAGTCCCTACAGTCTATACAGTATTTCCTCACTACACATGTCTCCCGATAACGAGGCTGTCACACACTTTTGCTATAAGCAATTTTTAAGTTTAAGTCATGCACTGAGTTGAACTGTGCAATCTTTTCTCAACCGGTGGAATCATCGGTGAATCGAAAAATAGCATTGATTATACGCAAAACGGCAGCCCTGTTTATAATGGGAGATTTCCATATAAAATACTGTAACTTTATCAAGAAGTTATACCCAATGAGAGATGACCTTACTTTGACAACGGTGGGTGTCACCAGGTGTCATGGTACCATAGAGATTGATACCCCATAGTAGATTTTGTGAGTTTGTTGTACTACAATCGTTATTTTTAGAGGTTTTTAACTTTAAATCAACCCTTAAATCGCTTTTAGCAAAAAAGAGCAACAGGCCCATGTTACCACCCCTTTATAAGCGATCAAATAATTAATTTTTTAGAGAGAAAAAAAAAATAAAGGTACGAAAAAGTGTCAATTTTATCTTCATTTGCCATTTGCTCGCAGAAGAAATTTAAAAATAAAGTGTGGTCATTTGAAATACGGAGGATCATAAAATGCCGTGAAAAGGAAAAACTCAATTTTTAAAATGTGCACAAATATATAAGTATAAAGTACTTTCTCTCCCCTATAAGGAATGAGAAAGTGAAAAAGGTTTAAGGTTTGCGAGAGATTTTATCCGTCAAACTTTATGCTCTCCCAAGTATTTTGTTACAAGTTACCTGTTTTCCCTTATAATATTTATGTTCGCTTTAAAACAATACACACAAATTAATCTAATTTGAATAATTTTATTTTCTGTCCTTGACAGCTTTTTGACTTTTTTGCATCGTACGGCTGCCCGACGTGGGTGGGCGATGTGTGAATGGGGATGCCGGGATGCAACCATGGTAACCAAAGAGAATATACCACCACGACTAAGGAATTTCTGGTCAATTTTTATACCAGCAAACCGCGGTCTGCACTTTATCCCCATCGTGCTTTGTCTTTTGTGGTATTGAATTACAAGGTAGAGTACATTTTTGTCCTTTTTTTGCTTTCGGTGAATTTTCGTTTCGGGAAAATTCGAGGTGTAGCGTCACTCCGCTCCGTCCATAATCGAATATGGAGTTAATTGTTTTGCGTCATCGGCTCTTTTTATACTGAAATGTCGCCATCAACTGAGCATCCACTAATTTTTGGTCTGAGCTCATTAAAACATTAGAGCTCCCGACGTCCCATTTATGGAACAAACCAAAATTCAATGTTGTCTCACATGCCTCCAATTCAACCTAGGACTATGAAATTTTCTGACTATTCATCATTTAAGCGGTACCTCCTGACCACCAAAATTCATCGAAATTCGCCGATTCCTTTAGGAGAAAAAAAGTGGTTCCACCTATAACGCCCGGGTCCCAATTTTGGGACAAACAGTTGCGTCTTTTGCTGATTCAAGGTAGTAATAAGGATATCCATAAGCCTCAATAATGTGCGTAGCTATGACAAACCGTTTTTTCATATATCTAATGGGGCCCCTCTCCCTACCTGGGAGCATCAAAAGTCTAAAAACTGTCATCTAAACCCTAAAAATTGATCATTCATCGATTCAGCATTTCATCCCATCTCGTCATCATGAACGATCAATATTTTGGGTTTAGACAGGCCCGTCACATTTAACTCCCGGGCCCTGGTACCAACTGGGCTTTCGGGCCCCTTTTGGTGGGTCCTGGGTAGGGGTTCTGGGGGGGGGGGGGGGGTATGGGGGCTTTAAGGTTCTCCCAAGAGAAATTTTTCGTGATTTCTCTGACTAACTGCCATTTTCAGCTATTTCAAATTGGTAATTGTAAATTAAACCAATGCGTTATAAAAAATTTGAACAGCTCCAAGCGTAAATTTTAAAATTGAGGAAAAGAAGAGAAATCATTTGAAAATTAGAAAAGAAGAGAAATTCTTAGAAAATGAGAAAAGGAGAAGTTTACTTGTAAAACATTTGGGTAATAAAAACGGAAAAGACAGAGATAGTGGTTATATAAAATGAGGTTTTTGATCAACTTCATAACTATATTACCTTACCTTTAAGAGTTTAAAATGCTTTTCTGGCCTTCTTCGCAGCAAACTGATCAATGATATTGCAGAAATCTACTGTTAATGCTAATTCGTGCTCTTTTGAAAGTAGAGCCAAAGAATTCAACCGTTCTTGACCTGTCGATGCTCTCTGCCATGTTTTTAAACGGTTTCCTAATGCGCTGAAAGCTCGCTCCGCTTCTGCCACGGTAACCGCAAGAGTGCAAAATAAACGTAAAGCAATGCACACGTTCACGAAAAGTGTATGAATTTTTCTTTTATACAGTCCATTTAATAAAGACAGCGGCGAAAGTTCAGAGGTTTCTTTGAAAACTGAAGTATGGATTTTCCTTAAATGTTTTAATTCTTCCAACAGATTGTTAGTTAAATTTTTATTGAGGTTTTATTAAGCACTGAGATAGTAAGATCTGCGCTATCGTCGACTCATTGCTTTTCAACAAGACTTGTCTCGCTAAAATTCTGTGCCGGATCGGCGAAGGCCCGGCCCGCTAGAACAGTTTTTCATTTTCTTAACAGAAAAATGAGACTTTTAGTCAGGCTGCCGCGCCGGGCCCCTCTGACGCCCGGGCCCTGGACCTGTGGGTCCCTTGTCCCCCCCCATGAGATGAGCCTGGGTTTAGATGACAGTTTACAGACTTTTAAGGGCTTAGACGCTTCCAAAGAGACTCCAGTAATGGTTTATCGTCCACTTCTTGATGTAAGGAGAGCTCTCGTGGAAATTTCTGTAACAGTAATTTTCGGCAAATTTAAAATTTAAGTCAATTCTGGATCAAATTTCGGTGCTTGATTTATTTTTTCCCTAAATGTGCTTGTTCAGTAGATCATTTTGCACCCATAGTTTCTTGAATGTAGACCAATTTAAAGGGTGCAACGAATTTTTTTGGATGCTGGGCGTTCTAGTGTTAAAAAGGGGCAAAAAATCAGAGAGTGTATTTCTTTTGTACATTTTTTTTCTGGAGAGAGAGAGAGAGAGAGAGAGAGAGAGAGAGAGAGAGAGAGAGAGAGAGAGAGAGAGAGATAAGATTACGTATGTTACTATATATTTCACTCACTAAAAAGATACCACTCGGCACTCGCAATATTAAAAAAGGAGAAAAATGTTGGTCTTCCAGAGCGGGTCAAGCTCACTGGGGACTGTGGCACGCTCTCTATTAAACGACTCAAAACCTCGGTCAGCAGTCAGGGGTCCATCCAGCCACTCTGCGGTCATTCGGCCTGCCTCCGAAAACCGTTCTAAAAATATAAGATAGCTGCAAAGATTACGTATGGTCAGACGAGGCGTGGTGCAAGGGGGGGGATACTAGCTGCGCAATACGTGATCGCGAGAGATGATTAGTCCCATAACGAATTAGTTGCCATAGTAACTGGTGGCTATATATATATATATATATATATATATATATATATATATATATATATATATATATATATAATATATATATATATATATATATATATATATATATATATATATATATATATATATATATATATATATATATATATATATATATATATATATATATATATATATATATATATATATATATATAAATGCGCGCAGACTCCCGAGAGTGAGAGCATAGAGAGCGAAAAACAGTCGTAATAAAATAATGAAACAATAAGAGGGTGGTCGGAGGGGAAGGGTAGAGGGGTGGATGGGAGGGGGGGTTTTGGAGGATGAATAAGAATGAAATTCGGAAGTTGTTGGAAACCTGTGAAATAAGACGCATGTGACTTTGATGAGAAGGTGCGATAATAGCTTCGGGTCTTCTGTGTTTGCCCTGCTTTGGGTACAAATTTTGACCTCCCACGAGGCGGCAATAAAAAAGTTGTTTTCTCTTTTTTTTTCTTTTTTTTTTCACCTGGTGACACGCTGAGCCCGACTGAAAGGGCGCCACGGTGCGGTGTGAAGCAAGTCGCGTAATAACAAACGGAGTTGCCAAATATAATAAAAAATAGGACGTGAATAGTTTGTTTTTGATCAGCTGGTCGATATAGTTGAGACTGTCTATGAATGACGCTATATTGGTCTAAAATAGAGTCCCTGTATATGAAAGAGTCTCACCATACAAGGTTCCATCTCTGATTGGCTGCTGAAAACTGAAGAAGAAGAAGGGGTCTAGATGAAGCCTTGAGGCGCGTCCCTTGTTTACATCTTCATGGAACCATCTTCTCCGCCGCCCAGCTTTGAGGAAACTCTCGGCATTTTTAGCCTGTATTGATGCAATTTTTTATTGAAATTGTGTATTCAGAACAGAATAAACTTCGCGCAATACTCTTCACTGTAAATTAAAACAGGTTGTGAAAGGAAAGGAAGGTAAACGAAGAAATATTTCTGCAGAATATTTCCATTCAGCAATTTCTACTAAGTATAATGGACAGTAAATTCAATAAATCGGTGAAATTTTATAGCTGGTTAAGAGTCAAAATTGGCAGAATGACCTGGCAAAATGAGTGTACAACATGAGTGCGATATGAAATGAACACAAACATTAGCTAAGGAGACTGTCTTGAAAGCGGTCCTTGCATGTAACATGCATTAGTAGCATAGAGTAGCATGATATTTCACCTAAAAAGTTTGGCCAACTGTATTTTAAACTACACAACATTAAGTTTACCCTTTCTTTTACCGAAAGTCTTATACACCTATCCAGTATACATTCATCTTTGATAAAAACCTGAAAATATTCCTTTGTGGTCTGAGATCGAAAAAAACTGGCAACAATTTAGTGAAAAAAAATAATAAAAAATCATAGTTTTTGACTTTTTTAGTTTATAGTTAAAAACTTTTCAGCGACATTTCTAAGTATAAATTCCTTGTTAAAAGATTCTCTGAAATCTAAATTTCTTATTGAAAGTTTTTTCATGGCAAATCGGTGATAAATTTACTTTCTGATTTTTTTGCAACTTTTTGATGATTAGTGGCGTAGCGTGCAATCTGGCAACGTTGTTCTGCGTCCATTTAAACGCATGTAATAAGTCGAATACGGAGGTGTTCACCGAGAACCCAATAGCACGATCTTTTTCATGGGTCTAAATGGACGAACTGCAACGTTGCCGAATGGTACGCTACGCCACTGTTGACGATCTCAGACCAAACTACGTCCATAAAGTAAAATGACTGAAACGATGTAAGATATGATCATAAGATGTTATACTTAGACCAAATGAAATTTCAAATGGATAAAAAATGAGGACATATATCCAAAAAAGTTCCCATACAACAATGGGTATGCTCGTCCTAAGCATTGCGCATTGCAAACAAACGAAGGTTTTTAGCTGAAGAACACATCTGTTGTTTAATGGACGTTTCCGGAGGAAACGTCCTCAATTAAGCATGCTTGAAACAAAGTACGCGAATTAGGCTCATAAGTTAGGCTTAGAGTGGTGAAATATACCTTTTGAGAAGGCATTGAAGGATTACCGTCGGACTTTATTTTTTTTATTTTATTTTTCTTTGAATATTATTTTTTTTTTTTTTAAAAAAAGGGGAGGGGGTGATGAGAGTTGAAAAAGGAGGGGGGATTTAAATAAATCTTGATGGTGTCGACGTGTGCAAAAAAACCGCGAAGGAAAACCGCAAAACATAAAACGGCTCGAAATCCACAAATGAAAAAAGAAAAAATATTGGTGATTTAAGTATACTTTTTATGGCGGAAACAAAGAGAAAATCTTTTAGTGCGGTGGCTGGAAGTTGAAATATGAAGCGTGCCCTCGTGTGATTTACATCAGCCTTTCATCGTTTCATTAATTTGTTTTCTTCTTTTTTTTTCTTTTGCTCATTTTCTTTTCACCGATACGGTGTGATTATTATTAAAATCTGAAATTGTGAGGCCGTCAATGGACTGTAACTCAGGGCTTCGGACAATTGGACCTGATCATTTGAATAACGGGTCCGGGTTCAAGAGAAAATGAGTCCTTAAGGTCCGGGCCAAGGTTCGGTCCAAAAAAAAGTGAGTTCCAGGGTCTGGATCCACCAAATAAAAAGCTTTGGACCCGGTCCGGAACCAGTTCTTGAAGGGCCCAAGGAATTTGTCATAAAAGGGCTTCATATAGTTGAACTTTTGTATGCAGATTTTTCTGTTTGTGTAAAAGTGAACAAATGAACAAGACAGGAAACTCGAAGCAGTTTGTTACCTTCTGCATACAGTCATTTAAACAATGATATGGCAAACATAGCAAAGGACAGACTTAATTAAATGATAAAATGGAAACGGTTTTTGTTTTTGTTTTCATAGCATTGACTGGTATCCATTGTGGGCAATGGAGCATTGATCACGATGAATGACGGCACATCACCTCACGTTGATTAAAGTCCATTGATACGGTTGCTTTCATAAAAAAGAGGTAACCAGCAAACAGCGTCATAGGATCCATGCATTTGAGCATCCAACGAACGGATATCCCTTTCGGTTAATTGTTAGAGCCCGCTCTAACCAAACGACCAAAACCACACCTTGAGGGAATATTTGCAATGCCGTCGGTTCCATTCCGGAAGGAATCGAATCTATTTGTTTTAGCGACTTCACGGTAAACAGAGCACTGGTCTCTCTCTCTCTCTCTCTCTCTCTCTCTCTCTCTCTCTCTCTCTCTCTCTCTCTCTCTCTCTCTCTCTCTCTCTCTAACACATTTTCTTTTAGACGGGGCCGCACGATCGACGTCATTTCCCTCGGCGCGCGCTTGTGATTTCCTCTCAAATTAGGCCGAAGATCAGTGTTGCCAAATCGAAGGTAAAATTCCATTTATTTATCATTGACTCTTATGAGGTTTGTTTCAGCGGATGTAGCAACAAAGCAACGCTGTAAGAGACGAGACGATTCAGACGAGAGAGAGAACAGAAGACAAAGTTTACACAATCGATTGTTGTGCGTCCACGGTCGGGGCATGGTCGGGGCCGAAGGTCGGAGCGAGGAGCCGGTCTCACTTCTTTATGGCTATATAGATAAAGAGCGCGGGTGATTATCAGGTACAAGAAAAGAGTGATGCCGCGGGAATCTCGGTTTCTTTGATGTTCGGTGTTGTTCCGGGACCACGAATAAGAGAACGGCGCGTGGTCTGATCTCTCGCGGGCCCTGTGACGAAGCGCGCAGTCTGGCAACAAAGCGTTTTGTCCATTTAAACCCGTACTGAAGGTCGAATCCGAAAGAAACCGCCGATTCTTCGGTGACTCGATATTTTTTTATGGTTTTAAATGGACCCTCTGTCCTATTGGACGAGTTTCGAAAAAAAAAAAATCAAAAGTTTTCCTTTCATTTCTTCTCTTCTTGGACCCCGTTGTCTCTCCTTTGAGATTGCTAGGCAGACTTGAGCAAAATAAGTTTGAAACTAAGTCGCCGAAAAACGACTAAATTGTCTAGTTAGTCCGGTAAGCAATTTTTTTTTTATTTTTTTGTTTTTTGTTTTTTTTTTTTTAATAAATTAGTCGTAAGTTGCACTCTGGACAGGTATAGAAAACTTGATGATGAAAAGTAAAACAAAAAGCAAATACAAATACAATCGTAAATTATTGTTTTTGTTGTAAAAAAAAACAAAAAAAAGCAAAAAGGAATATATAATGACGCCTAGAGGTACTTTCAGAAGTGTAGGTACACCTAGACTTGTAATCTTTGGAATTTGTCAACATTATTTCTTACAAAATGAAACAATGTTAAAAATTTGTTACAAAATAAAAATTAATGAAAATGAATTATTCAGTGATGGCTTTCCGTAAAGGAACGCTTTAAAATCAAACATTTATGGTCGGAGGCAAGTTCTGTTTTGATTTGAAGGAATGCAAATTGAAACTTCGCCAAAGATTCCGGTGCAGGTGCTTCTATACACTTCTGAAACGTGTCAGTACCTTGGATATCACAGAGTCCCTAAATTTAAGTTAAAAAAATTCAAGTTTTACACACACAAAAAAAAGACCTGGCCTGGGGTAGTTTAAAACCCCCCTCTCTACTTTGGAACGAAAGAATAGCCTAATATAAGGGCCATGGAGACAAGCTGGTCCGAAAAATCTTGCCCGAGCGAGGTGATCTCAATCAACAGACGACGAATATATAGGAAAGGAGAGCCAACATCCAGTATTATATTATCCTTTCACTTATACAGAATCTACACCTATACTACATAGTATACTATCAGGCCATAAATTTAAATTTTACGGATGCCTGGTGCTCCTGCGCGGTAAATTCAACGTACCCTGTCTGATCCACCGTCCAGTCTAAGCTTCCAGTGATTTCGTTCTTCTTTTCGGCTTCTATTTTTTTTTTTTTTTTTTTATCCAATTTTATGAATGGATAGGCGGAAGATTATTATGTGCTCACCTTTGCCACTCACTCATCGCACCGTAGGACACTAATATTTTGATGATTGGTGGGTTATAGTCAAGCGGTTGTTATATGGAGGACGAGACAGGGGCACGTCCTGGGGCACATTGACTCTTAGAACCCTCCACCGAGAATATTCTTCTTTCGAAGTGATTTTCACCGAGAGTTGAGTCCATCTAGATTTCAAGACCGTAACTTGAGCGGCGATTTACCGATTTCAGTTGAATATAGATTTTAGCACTGTTTTCTGAGAATGTATATACGTCAGAACGCTAATCCACTGAGTATTTGGACTTATCTCTGCAGCCAAAAAATGTCATAGTAATGGGTCTGTTGCAAACTTTTGCTACGACGATAAAGTGTGTATCATCGTATGTAAAATCGCCCGAAAAGTCCATTGGTAGCATCAGAAAGTCATGAAATGCGATAATAAACTCACAAGAGACGTTTAATGCAATCCAAGATGACGGTAAAATATCGAGCAATCTGTATGCTTGCACCTTTAACATCCAAGGATTGCC
The DNA here is from genome assembly GCA_011764245.1 of Trialeurodes vaporariorum. Classification (NCBI taxonomy): domain Eukaryota; kingdom Metazoa; phylum Arthropoda; class Insecta; order Hemiptera; family Aleyrodidae; genus Trialeurodes; species Trialeurodes vaporariorum. The sequence goes on from VMOF01000320.1 coordinate 15,070,680, forward strand.
AACGTTGACAACCTCATGGCTTCAGAGGTTATGTGTTAATTTACGTTGTGATTGGGTGTGATCGATATTGTGAGGTTGGCTATTCTTGGATGTTTGTGGTGCATGCATACAGGTTGCTCGATATTTTACCGCCATCTTGGATTTCATTAAATGTCTCTTGTGAGTTTATTATCGCATTTCATGACTTTCTGATGCCACCAATAGACTTTTCACACGATTTTACATGAGGTTGAACATTCTATAGCGCTGTAGCAAAAGTTTGCAACAGACCCATTGCGTCAAACAAACACCTTTACCTGCCACTTTGAATGAATTTTCTTTGTTGAAGGAATTTCTTTCAGCAAGTTTTATACACAATAGGACCGTAAATGCAATGAAGCGTAGAAATTATAATGCTTTTTAAGAGTCAAAACATACGGAATGACCACACAAAATGATTATTGTCATCAATGAAAAAAAAAATGCTGTATTTAATTTTTTACATTATATATATAAAGCTGACGTCCCTCCAAAATGTTTTTTCTATTTCCCGAAAATTGGCCGAAGCGATTTCCCTCAAATTTGACACGATGATTCCTTAGGGTATTTAGAAAAAATCTGTCGAATTAGTTTTCTAAAAAGTTGTCAGTGAGCGCCGCAAATTGAATTTTAAAATAAGAGTGAAAACTCATTTTCGCACGACGCACTGACAGCGAGGTGACGTGATGCTCCGCGCCATCGCCTGAGCTGGATTCTCTGATCTGCCTCTCCCCTCCACTCTACGCTCGGCAGAGTCTCACCTTATCAGTTGACGAGTCAGTACAGCGAGAGCGGTGAAGGGGGGAGGTTCGTTCGTCGGTCATCTCTTGCGCACTGATTACTTCGTTCTTTCTCCAAAATTTTTCTGTCGCTCGCCCGTACCCGCAACCTTATCTCTCACTCCTTACGGACGCTCATCTCTCTCGACTAACGCACTCCCATTCTTCGTATTAACCATTCGTTTACCTTTCTTCTTCTTTCCTCTCTTTTCATTTTATTCTTTAAATTTTTATCATTTCGACTTATATCACTCGGGATCGTTGAATAACGTTCCTAATATTTTGCAGTATGGTCTTGATTTAATTTTTTTTTTTTTTAAAGAAAACATTCTTAGCGCATTGTGCATTTATTTTTCCGTGGATTGTCACCGTTATATGTAACCTTTAAGCACTCGCTTCTCTTTTATAATTCCTCTTCGATTTTCAACGCTTTTATTTTGGTATCCTCCGCGTCTTATTAGTTCTTTTTACGCATTGCCCGGCAATATCTTTTTTTTTTTTACTTATTTAATACAAGAAAGTGCAAGCGCTTTGCGCTCACATTCTTACTTTTTCATCTCTTTAATTCTCAGCACCAATACTCCGTTTCATTTTATCATTTTTTACCAACTACCAACTAGCACGTAACCCTAGAATGCTGGCCGTGGAGGGCGCCCGTAGGGTGCTTGGAACGGCTAGTAATTTATAGTTTGGACAACACTTATAAACTGTTACTGTTTCACTGTTTAACACCCCTTATGGACCAAGCCCGAGTATACTCGTGTTTCTCCTATAATCTGTTTCTCATTGATTCAGTCATCATTCTAGATAAACACAAATATAGATGAGAACACTACAAGACAAGGTCTCGTCGGGTGCCTTCAATTCGTCGTATAGGCAATTCCAACTCTACCGAGTACGAACAGTTAACTACCTTCCCTGTATGAACGGAGGAGTGGTGTTCTCTTGAACTAACCTGGTCTGTAAAGGGTTAAAATAATTAAATTACCTCCTTGAGTTGTTCCCTGAACTATTTGAAATAGTAAATCTAAAAGCTGTTAAGAGCTGTCCAGTGTCCATACTTTTTTTTTCTTACGTAAATAGTTAAATTTAGCACTTTTTTAGTGATACCGTCTTGCCGAAATGACGGTCAAAAGCAGTAAGACTTAATTAAATTTACAGCTTGTTGTTAATATTACTGAAAGAAATACTTTTGGCACTGAGTGTTAGTCGTTTGATAGCTTTAAACATTTTGACGATGCAAATTCTATAAAAACTATAGGCGACAACGAAAAGTCCTGTTGCTCTGGAATTATCTCTTCAAATCACCTATGTAATAAATTTAAAATAGAACTCAGCTACTTTCACATACGTTATCGTCGACTGTGATTTATGAATGCAAATAAATAAACTAGATGGTAACTGAGCTAAGAAAAATGCATACTTTTCTACCGTGAGATTTGTCGAAGATTTTCAAAAGTTGAAACTTGCAAAGTTTGAAATGCCAAGGGAAGAAACGGTAAAGCTTCAACTTTTATAGGAAATTGAAATAAGACTCGAAAATAATAATGGCAGTTATCTTGCCATACACAGACTTTCAATTACTCAAAATATATTTAAACATAATAATGATAATAATGATTAACAAATTTATATAATGATTAGTGCGGATACAAATCAATCGATATTAGAATCGGAGATCACAGAAGGAATCAATAATCATCTTTATTTTCACTTAACGGTGCAATTCAGAAACGTTAAAAAAGAAACCTTGATATGGTGGGGATGTACGTTTTGGGCGAATGGTAAGAAACAGGTAGAAAATAAACAGTACGTTTTGGGCGAGGCAAGAGGTGAGTAATTCTGAGAACAACTCCATTTCTTAGGGCGTTTTGGGCGAGAGAAAAATATAAGAAATTTGTAGGAAATGTGAATAATGAGGCACTTTTGGGCGAGTGCGAGAGATGATGCTGTTGCTGCATGTCGCAACCTCACCTTCTCGTAAAATGTCTCGTGTCCACGTGCCGCTCTTATCATTGAAGAAGACTAATGATGAAGGCATGTTTATAAAAATTACACACAAATTATGTCCAGAAAACGTAATATTTCGTCGCCTGCAATACCTGAAACAATATGGGCTACCGTCATCAAAGCTCAGAAGATTTAAATGTTTTTACTACTACTTTGAACTTTAGTTTCTCATTTTTACAATTTTTTCATACATCAAATTTCAAAACTTCAAGCTACAGACCTACAATAATTGCTGGTGAGTGATACACACTTGTAAAACGCGTACTCGGCAACTTACTTCCGATGATGCCAAACTTACAAAATTACCACAGTAAATTCCTTAAATGTACTAGCCCAAAAGTCCCTTCGATATTGACTGAATCCCTCACTAAATTCAATTTTCAACTCGCCCAAAACGTCCACTCAAATCCAGCTCCTCGCCCAAGAGGTATCTTTTTGTGTCGCCCAAAACGTACTCTTTCTCTCGCCCAAAACGCCCGATTTTCGCCGACCCTCGCCCAAAACGTCTTCCCCCGATATGATTAGGCTTGAAAAGTGTTCTAGTCGAGTCAGGATGTGTGGATCAATTATTAGTTGAAAATCAAAGACGATTAAGGTAAACCGACTTACAGGAATTGCGACATAGAGAGGTAGGCATAGACAAAGACAGATAGAGGGAGAGAGAGATACATTGAGAGATAGATAGAGGGAGGGAGAGAGAGGGAGAGAGAGATAGAGGGAGAGAGAGGGAGAGAGAGAGAGAGAGAGAGAGAGAGAGAGAGAGAGAGAGAGAGAGAGAGAGAGAGAGAGAGAGAGAGAGAGAGAGATTCCCAAGGAATCTTAAGCCGTCATCAGGGTAAGTACAAGGTAGCCTGTCCTTTCAAGCTCACCATAAATTTTGTTTTTGCGTAAAAAGCAGCGAAAATGACGTTGATAATTTGAAAAGTCTAAAAGTTGCTCCGCGCAGAGAAAATTTAGACCAAAGTTTAGATATAGACTCCGAACAATAGACCAGTTCATTGAATTAAGTTCTATTTTTCTCGTTTATTACGCTACGCAGAACTTTTTTGTTGGTTTCACCTCGAAGAGTGTTCCTCGCGATAGAATCCGTAAGAATCAACCGTCACATTTACTATTTAAAAATCAAATGCAACAGTCCAATTGTTCCAACACGGACGTTTTGTTCTTTTGTTTGGGGGTGCGAAACGTAGGTAGGTATTGCTATAAGCTCCGATTGAGTGATTGTCCATTCCACAGAATGAGCAAAACAGATCGCCCCAGTTGGCGGAATGAAGCATCTTCACAAAATTAGCCGTCAAAAAGAAACATCTCATCCATCAGGGAGGGCAATCTCAAGTTTTTGAATCAACGAAGGGAACTATTCAAATAGCTTTTAGTAAAATTGACCTTCATTTTGGATTAAAAAATTAAAAATGAAAGATGACTGAACCATGCACAAAAAATTCTTTCAGCCGTTTCACAAGAACAAAATGAGTGCATTAGAGTGTGAATAAATGACTCATTAATTATGATACCAAATAGACTATCTTTCTTTTCTCCTTTCTTTTGAAATTTCTTTCGAAATTTTTTTCTCCTTTTCCTTTAATTCTCTTGAAGATAATGGTACAAACATAAACACTGTTGGACCGTCTGAAATTTCATCTCCGTTCTCTTAGTGAGGAGTATAAGTTTTCAACTTTGTTGATCGTCAAATAAAAAGTCAATAGTAAATAATTTGATAGCAAATAAATAGTCCAATCTGATGTTTAGACCAGCGGAAATCACGAATAGCACACTAAGAAAGTCTAAAATTCAGAAATAAACTCACATAAGCAAATGCTATAACGGCAAATTCGCACTGACGGTTCGACGCAGGTATAATGGGAGATTTCTGTCTATTATGTCACTTTCTCTATAGAAACACAGAGATATGTCTCAGTTTAGATAGGAATCTCCCATGATACCTGCGTCTCTCCGCCACTAAGCCCGATTATGAGAGTGACTTTTGTGATTTTTTAGTGTACCCATCGTCATGTTTACAGGTTTTTATGCAAGAATCAACTTTTCAATCCCCGATGGCAAAAGTTTGCGAGAGCTCCATTGCCTCATCACTTTTTCCGTATCGTTTCATATCAAATTAGCTCTTCCATTTGCTTACAAACCGAAACCTGGTAGAAGTGCAGGAGCTCCGTTGGCACCATTATTGGTCCATTGGACTCATTCTAATTCAATCACAGATCCTTTGTTCCTCCGAAGCTCGTCAGAGCTTTCAAAAGCTGCCGGTTACTTTTTAAACTTCCATTCTCACAATCCGGGGACGAATCGAAATTCGTGGGAGAGGGAGAATCGCCGAGACAATAGGCGGGAAAGGGAGAGGGGGAATTTTCACGGTATGTTTATTACTTCCCGAATACCACCGAAACAATGACATTCAAGATATTTGCATACGCCTTATACCTGTGCGGTGGTAACGCAAAAAAAAAGAAAGAAAAACGCGGCGGTTGGTAATTATTACCATTGACTTGGAATAAATTGTACCACCACTATTGCGCTCTCTCACTCTTTCTCTCGCCAATCAACCATCGTCCAATGAGAGAGAGAAAGATGATCACCAGAGCCATCCAGAGGACGAGAAAACGCGATTACAAAGTAGGCAAGGACCACGAGAGGAAGAGAGATAGAGCGTGGGAGAGTGCAAGAGAGAGAGAGAGAGAGAGAGAGAGAGAGAGAGAGAGAGAGAGAGAGAGAGAGAGAGAGAGATACATAGAGATACATTGTGTGTGATAGATAAAGAGATAGAGAGAGAGGGGGGGGAGAGAGAGAGAGAGAGAGAGAGATACATAGAGATACATTGTGTGTGATAGATAAAGAGAGAGAGAGAGAGAGAGAGAGAGAGAGAGAGAGAGAGAGAGAGAGAGAGAAGAGAGAGAGAGAGAGAGAGAGAGAGAGAGAGAGAGAGAGAGAGAAAGAGATAAATTGAGAGATAGATAGAGAGAGAGAGTGCGAAGAGGGGAATGAGAGAGAGGGGGGGTTGAGAGAGCAGAGAGAGTTTGAATGAGGGGGCCCGGCCAAGCAACAAGCGAACCTTGGGTCCATCATCCACGGGCATCGATGGTACTTCGGAAGAAAGGTAAAAAAAAAAAAAAAAAAAAAAAAAAAAAAAATCGAAGGGGGGCCGGCTCCTACGAATCGCAGCATCCCACCGCTGGAGCCGAGCGTCCAATGATGAAGCCCGGAGGAGGCGGGACTTGGCTTCTGTGTATTTCCCACGGTATTGCGCCGGGTCTCGGGGAAGGGGGCCACGGGGATCCTCTCCTCTCTCCGGGACCGCTACACCTTCAGAAGCTCGCTCTTGGCTCGCACGGTAAACCACGGAAGCTGTATGCTAAAACTCCCTTCTTCTGTCTTCCTCCAGCTTTGAGGCTACGGCTCCTACGATTCTCCTCTCATAAACTCTGTTCGAAAGTCATACGCTCCTTGCTAGGGTGCAGTGCAGTCCCATGTTTTAAACGGTGATTATTAAATACTCGCAGTACTTTTTCCCTTTTAACTACCCAAGTACCCCCGTACATACTATTCGAATACGACAGTTCAACTTATATATGTATATTTTGGTTTCGTGGAAAATATAATTAAGTTCCCAAACGGCTATTTTATAACTTCGACAGCCTAATCGCCAAACTTTGGTTCCACAGTTCTTTTTATTTTTATTTTTCGACGCCAGCTACTTGTCCACTTTCAATTGTAAGTCATACTTTAATTATCAGTCGATTTACTTTACTCAGTTCCATGATTTTTCAGCATTTTTACATCTGGTTTGTTTGCCCATTCATTTTGCCTTTCAATTTATATTTTTGGTCGTGTGTCAGTGATCATCAGTTCTGTTTATTTTCTACGCCAGAAACTTGTCAACTTTCAATTCTAAATCAGACTCTAAACATCAACCAATTTACTTTACCCAGATGCATGAGTTTTTAGTACTTTTACATGAGGTTTGTTTGTCCCATTCATTTTGTCTTTCAATTCATATTTGTCGGTGTCAGTGACCATCAGACTATCTGTTCCTGTTTTTTTTTTCTACGCCAGCTACTTGTCAACTTTCAATTCTAAATCAGACTTTAAGAATCAATCAATTTACTTCACCAAGTTGCATGGTTGTGATTGCTTTTTTCTTTGCCTATTCATTTGGTCTTTCGAGTCGTATTTTCGGTCATGTGTTTGTGGCAATCACGTTCTTTAAAACTTCGCGTGTAAATGTTTCTCTAGCTGCGGTATACAGATTTTTCTTACGTGGTTTAAATTTCAATATTTCATAACCTGGTTCTTTAATTTTATCGTTCGTTTCACCAACCAGTTTTTACAAATACACCGTTTTATGACTTTTCCTTATCTATCAAAATAGCTCGAAGAAATCACATGATAGTTTGTATTAAAATAATAATTGTGTATCCCCTGTTTCTTGTCACCTTGTCATCTAAATTATTATGTGAAACGTAATGTCTATCTTGACTGTCAGTAATCAAAAGTCTGCATTTACAAACCTTTACCGACTCTCGAGTTCTTGAGTCACTCTGCGTATGAATGTTTATTTCAAATACTTTCACTGAATCACATTATATTCTTAAATTGAATGCATGAATTGGCAAACTCTTCAATTATTGTGTAGCTCATTTTCATTGTTTGAACTACTTGTTGTGTGACATCTTTATTTTCAATTTCTGAATGTTCTGTCATTCAATTTTGATGACTCCTTCCTTTGGATCTTATGGATCAAATATTCGACAGCAATATTCGTCACGTACCTTACAAAATTTAAACAAACCAAACATTTCTTAAGCTGTAGATATAATCAAACAGAAGAAAAAAAAACAAAAAGAAAAACTAATTTTAACTCTTTTCTTGCCCTCATTATCTACTACTTATAAAGATTTGGAACTTGCCTTAACATTTGCATGATTTAAACCCTCGAGTAGTCAGTGACTAATTAAGTGACCCAACAATGGCAAATATAAGAGGCAGATAGATTAACCCTCAGAGCCCGTATTTCTTGTAGTAGAGCCCTACTTTTGCCTCTAGCGTAAATTCACCACCTATAATGAAACCCTTTTATCGCTTGTTTTTCAATTTGCTGTAAATCGCGTGGTTTCTAAATACAAAAAAGGGCTAGAAGTAGAAGTTCACCTTTCTCCTTGATTTCGATTATATAATCTTAATAAAATTCCTTTTGGGCTACTAATTCTTACGAATCAAAACGAGATTGCATTAAATTATTGAAGAAGCTTATTACAGAAAGATCATCCGATTGTTATTTTGATGCATTTTCCGTGTCCGTTCCTCTCTTGTCCATGATAGGGAAATGTATCAAACACATTAATAACATGATACTAATATAAGATCAAATTACAAGTGTTATTAATCCTATTTATTCCTAAAAACTTTCTAATCATCGGGTCATTTGGATCAAATACAAAAACATCAGAGAACGCGTATTGACAAGAAACTGGTCTTTTTGAACGGAAATTTCAGCAGCAGGTCTTTAAATGCCAGATGGACAAGGATTCTGAAACTGTCTAGAATATTGCACTTCTCTCTCTCTAGCCATTTGAATGCATGTATTAGTAAAGGATAAAAGACGGGGCGAAAATCACGTGCTGCCTCAATCTGTCCTTTTCAAACACACGCATTCTATAATGGAGGAAAGAGAGAGAAGGATAAATTCCTGGATTCGCCAAAGGACGATGAGAGTCGTTTTTTGCTGCGTTTTAAAAACGTGGACATAACTGTAACCAGAAATTTTTCTATCTCTCTCTTCCCGCATTCAAATACATGAGTTCAAATCACATAGCCGGTGCCAGGATATTGTCTTTCTCTCTCTATGTCCATGTAACTGCATGTGTTAGAAAAGGACAGAAACTGGGGCTGAAGTCACGTGACAGCCCCTGTATCTCATCCTTCTCTAACATCTGCGTTCAAATAGGCTAAGAGAGAGAAAGAAAATACCATGGCTACGGCTATGGTTAAAGACGGATGGAAATGGACTTTGAAGTTACTACAGACCTGTTTCTCTGTTTGTTTTTTTCTAACACCCGCGTGATCAAATGAGCAGAAGAAGAGAAACAGGCGAATTCCTAGTAACGGCTTTAAACCTGGAAACTTTCAATGTCATGACAGGGAAAGGAACTTTGACCTTTTCTTAATTGAAGCTTGCACAAACTTCTCCTTGCGACCACAGTGTCATGTATTGCAACTCTTTTCTGATCAGTAGGAGCACTTTAAAAACTCAAAATTGAGTAAAGTTCGACTGAAAAGTAGGGAGTGATTCATCGTTTGATCATCTGCGGGCTGATTATTAACTTTCATGTCAAACCTATGATTGAAAATGTCTAAAAAGCACGCCATTGGTCAAGCAATGTGACACTTGGCCGTTGCTATGGTAACCACAGTTAACCCTTTCACAACACGCGCGAGTATACTCGTTTCTGAGACTAGATCTACCTCACACAATCTCAGTTTTGAATTCACAATAATTGTGACTCCAAATTATTAACATTTAAAGATGCTTCCTCTAGCGCCTTCAATCTATTGTGTATGCAAAATCAGCACCGTGGTGTAGGAATATTTAACTACCATCTTACTTAAAGCCACTGGCGCAACCAGCATCTCTCCCATCTCTCTCATTTCCCATTTGAATGCATAAGTAGGAAAAGGACAGAAAGAGGGGGTATCATCCCCTTGTCCATCCTTGTCTAACATACGTTTTTAATGGAGATAAGAGAGAGATTAAGAAACTCTTGGTGCGCTACTGCTTTAAGCGATCGACCATTGATTCGTATTCGTAACCTGGTCATGTGATGATTAAGTCTCCCGTTAGCTATACAGTTCCATAATGGCTACTCAATCATGGATAGCTGAAAAAAACGGACAGTTTATCAATGGTTAGCAAAAGTTGAGTCTTAGAATTCTAGACCAACATCATCACTCATAGACCTTCTCTTAAACATTAGTTTAGAGTAAAAGTAAATGATCAGCCAGTTGGTCAGTTCGTACAGCGCTTTGATACATCCTCACTTTATTCCAAACTCATTTGGTGACGAGGGGTGGGGGAGAGAGGGGAGGGGGGGGGTTCGATCAGACGAATTAATGGGATTCTATTAGGGCTTTCTGCATAGTAAAATTATTCTAAAGGGCGTAAAATCGACATGGTAAATAAAAAAAAAAAAACAAATTAAAAATTTACCTATTTACAAGCGTGAGTTAAAAATTGAATCATTTCGGGGTCCTGTTTGATAAGTTCATGATGAAACCTGCTTCAGACTTGTTGAAACATGTTCAGCATGACTCATTCACATGTTGAAACTTGTTCAGTACCTATGACTCATTCGCATGTAGAAACTTGTTCAGGAAGTTTCAATCGCAATATCCGCATGCTCAAACTTTTTTAGACGATCCTGGACATGTTTTGAGGACGATCAGTTTATTCGTTTCAGTAGTGGAATGGGGGTGGTTGTCCCACCCCCTCTTTGGATTGTTTTAATTGCTTTTGATTGTAAGGTTTTACATTTTTCAAACCTTGAACTTTTATCGGTATTCCGAGACCTAGTAGACGGATTTAGTGTGGTGGTACAGAATAGAGTCCCTATATGTAGAGAGTTAAGACAAGAGAAATCATGGGCGCCGCCATTGGATGCGATTTTGCACATTTGTTTACATTCTGAGGCCGTTGTTGTGTTTTCCTCCTAAGCAAAGATTACAGTTCCGCTAAGTTTGAAACGATGTAATCTTTCCCGGCTTTTGTTGATCGACATGTATTAACGCTTTTTAATGATTCTTTTGAGATTTATGGACATTCTTGTGGTGCATTATAATTAAAATTAACAGATTCGTCGCAAATTAACTCTTTTATCTGTAAAAGACCGTTGGTAAACAAAACAAAAGTGCAAAATCGCATCCAATGGCGGCGTCCGTAGAGCCTAAAATTCATCGACCAATCAGAAGTTGACTACCCTCTTGTCTTAACTCTCTACATATAGGGACTCTAGTACAGAACTCAACGGCTAGCCACATAGAGGTCGTTTCAGAAGTGTTAGGCGCACCTAGACCGATAATCTTTGGAATTTGTCAAAATTATTTCTCATGTTATAACATGAAAACTAATGAAAATGAATTGAAGTGTTACATTTCCATTGAGGAAAGCTGTAAAATCAAAAGTTTAAAGTCAGAGGCAAGTTTTACTTTGATTTGAAGGAAGGAAAATTGTAAATTCGCCAAATATTTGGTCCAGGTCCGCCTACACGTCTAAAACGAGCTCTAACAATACGGTTGCAATCATGAATCATAGGTGTGACAAAACTCGCGTAAAGTTTCAATCTACGAGTATCTCTCTCACTCCTCTGGCAAAATTGGTCCATACAGGTCCATAAGGTCCAGTAGCGTACGCAGGAAGTTGTCTTTCTCTCTCTTTCCCCATTTGAACACATGGGTAGGGAAAGGATAGAAACAGGGGCGAACGTAACTTCAGCCCCTATTTTTTTCCCTTTTCTTGTACATTCACTCAAACAGGAAAAGAGTGAGACAGACGAATTCCTGCGTACGCCATTGATAAAGTCCATAACCAATTCCCTATACAGAGCATGGATAATGGATATGTATGGTCTCATACAGATATGTATAGATCTGTGAGGATATCAACATGTATACCCATACGATATTCAAACATATCCATTAGGATCCATACATATCAATACTCTTTATAGGGAATTAGTTATGAACCTATATGAACCATTTTTGACGGGGTCTCCCGTGGCTATTACGCATTGCTATTTTTCGTGACTTTGTTTCGCGACATTTTCCTCTCGAAATCGTATTAAAATGACTCGAGAAATTCATCGGTACTAAAAAAATTCACCAAAAAATGTCTCTGTGAACGATTTCAGCGATGAGATGTGAAAAAGCAGCACACAAGAGTTACCTGAACCTGAGAGAGATGGTTTGGCGCCATCGATGAACTTTTCCACCACATGACGTCATCACTAAAAGCGTCTATAGGTGTGGTGAAATTGAGGAGGAGAAAGTTGTGTCACGTGACGTTTCTAAGCTCTAGAAATAAAAAGTTACCTTTCAATCTCAAAGAATAATTATATATGAGTACGTCTTTCCTCCATTGTATATACCCATATACGAATCAGCTAAATGGCAATCTTAAACTAAGACAAGTACCGTGGAACATTCTTAGACAAACATTATACAGAGTAGTTTACATTCATAAAATAATCAGACGAAATATTTTTGTGCCTACGAAAACCATCACTTAGAAATGAACTCGAGCAATTTTTTTTTCAAACAGTATCCAAGCGTTGCTGCTTTGGTACAAGATTCGTCATTTTACTTCTTTTGTCACATGCCGTCATTTTATGATCCAATATTTAAAGATGAAAGGTTAGAATATATGATAACCTTTACCAAAAAAGTCGAACGTTACGGTTTACCGATTCAGGTTTCGAAACGTGATTTTTCTGCAAAAATGCATAGAACAAACATATGAAGAGGGGATACCACTAGACTCCATTTTTGCGCGCATAGAGCGTGGGAAATTCTGGCCGTCTCCAAAACAGAGGCATTCCGGAGATTTTTGTTTGTTTTACGTGATTTTACATCGGTCGACGACTATTCCCTCTAGATGCTAAATGTCATATCTTGCAAACCCAGAGAAGATGAATCATGTCGGCGAAAACTGGGAATGCGTTATGTGCATTGTTTTTATGTGACATCACGGAAACGGTGTCAATCATTATTTGATCGGACATTAAAGGTTTAGGTCTTGCAAGGAATTTTTTAGAGAAGATAGGAAATACATTGGGGAAGCGTGAAATTTGGCAACAATGTATTTTCTCCATTTAATTTCACCGAAAAGAAGTCGGCGATGAACATGTATTTCGACCTTTCTTATGTGTTTAAATGGGGTAAAGGGAACGTTGCCAAATCGCACGCCTCGCCACTGAGGAAATATGAAGCTGCACTGAAAAAAAATGTGTTAAGTTTACATCCCGAAATGTGCGACAGTCATCAGTGAGATGCCAAAAGGTATAAGAAATAACTGTCCGAACGCGGTTATTGCTACGTCTTAGGATGTTAATTTAGCTTTCTCAAGGGTTGTTGCACATTTTATTAACATCCAGGTTGTTAATTTAACACATTTTTTTTTTTTTCAGTTTGAGAATAGAATTCGCAAATCTCTACGTACCTGCAAAGTTTCGCGGTATTTTAAGAGGAAATAATTTTACAAAATCCACTCATTAACTTAGGAAATCACGTCTTTTTCAAACAACCCGCGCTACACTAAACTGTATTATCACTGACATAACTATGTACATAGACGGAGCCACTGCGTTTATGTAAACAAACATCAACATAACTTTACAACCATTATAATGTTTTTTTTTTTTTACTTAGATGTAAATAATTTTAGTATTGTTTTATTTTGTACAAAAATTACTAGACACTATATTATCACCAACATACAACTAAATAATGGAACTAGGTACCGCGTTCATATAAACATCAACATAATCTTACAAACATTTTAACGTTTCGTTTGGATGCATACAATTCTTGCATTATTTGTAATCTTTCATAAACAAGAAGAGATCAGACAGAAAATGCAGCCAATATTTCATGCATGTAGAAGGAAACCCCATTATTTTGCTGTCACGATGTTGTTTAGTACGTGCACACGGTGGTTCCATGTAAGTTATAGTTATGCCCGTGCAAATAGTGTTCACAGTAGCGTGGACGGTTTCAACTTGATCCCTGAGTTATAAGTGGTTTTTTGAACATTTTTCATGTGTTCATCGTTATATTCGCCGAATTCTACCGAAGAATGGAGGGTTTTTGAACATTTTTCATGCGCGCATCGTTACGCTGAAAAAAAAAAATACCAGAAGCACGACAGTATATGAACTGATGTAAGGGATGGAGGGTACAATTTCCATAATGGGGTTCTTGCAAACTTTTGCTACATGGGATTGAAGAGTTGGTCCTTGCATAAAAACCAGTGAAAATGATGATGATTACACTAAGGAATCACAAAATTCACTCTCAAAATTCAGCTTAGTGGCGTAGAGACGCAGGTGTCATGGGAAATAGATTCCTTTATCTGAATTGAGACATAATTATCTCTAAGTTTCCATAGAGAAAGTGATAAATTAGACATAGGAATCTCTCATGATACCTGCGTTAAACCGTCATTACAATCTCGTCGTCGAAGTAGTTATGTGAGTTTAATACTGAATTTTAGACTTTCTTATTGAGCTTTTCGTGATTTTCGCTGGTTTTTACATCAGATTAGACTATTTATTTGCTCACTGCAGAAGTTTGCAAGAGCCCCATTCTAGTGTTTGTGCCATATTTCTTGATAATTTTGAGGAAGTTAGTTCTATGACCATATTCTAGTATTAACACCAGACTTTTCTGGTCAAAGTACTAGACTTTCTGTGGTTCACATATCGTTGTGCTTCTGGCAAATATTATTAGAATTTAGGCATTATTTTTTTTAGTGTATATTTGCCGAATTGCACGTTAGAATCAAAAATATATTTCGTTGTTGCGAAAGTACGATTTTGACCTACTCTAATATTTAACTTTGAAATCAGAATTCTATAATGTTGAGGTCACTTGGATCAGACAACTTCAATGAGAGGTGTAACCACCAGAATTCCGAGAAGGCGCGTGAAAGCATTTGTAGATCCATTCTCTCACGCTGTGTATATCATGGTGAAAGAGATCATTTTCAAGTAACCCTATCATTAAATATCACACCAAAGCCGCTGGTTATTGATTTAAACAAGGGCTCGGGGTTTCATGCCCTCATCCAGTCAAAACATTTAAGAATGTTTATACTCCTATACGTGTACTCCTCAACGGTTGCGGTGGATCACTGCCGCGTCAGCTCACCAAAACGAGGGAGTTATTTAAAATGAAGCTGAGTGGTGAAGGGTAAAGAGAGAGGCTCAAATTGCTTGTGTGTACCACGGTCAGGCAGCGGTTAAAGACACCCTGACACCCTGAGCTAGTAATTTCTTCATTTCCTTTTTTTTTATTTTTATGATTATGAAGTATCTTATTGAATGTTTTAGTGTGGATTAAAATAATAGGTCTGTTCACTGAAAAAGAATTAAGATGCTGATATAACATCATGGATGTTATAAAAAATGTGTGACAGCTCTCAAATGGTGACTCAACACTCCTGCTGTTACTTCTACACCCAATGTAATCATAACATCCTGCACGGAAGAAAAAATGACAGGTAGAATTTACCACCTGCATAGCTGATTTTAGAATCTGCCAGAAAGTATGGTATATTTAATTAGATTATAGTAAAATGTACTGACAACTTAATTTACCACAAGGTATGTTGCATTTACCGTATTATGGTGAGATTTAGCATACTTTCTAGCAGACACTAAAATCAGCTTTGCAGATGGTAAATTTTACCAGTCTTTTTTCCCGTGTGAAACGTAAATTTAACATTAGGTGGGGTTGAATCAGCATTCAAGAGCTGTCTCACATTTTTTTGAACAACCGCGACGTTAATTTGCACCTTATTTTTTCAGTGATTGTAAACTTCTGAGCAACAAGGAAAAAGAAAAACCTGTTCTCGAGTAAAATTTCTTGAAAACAACTCCGTTCGTAGCAGCAGTTAGCTCCAAAATTGACTCACAGACTCAATAAATGCTTTTAACAAAATTCCAATATGGCGCTCAAATGAGCGGGCCACAGTATGGAGAGTTCCAACCCTGGTAAAAATGGTCCTTGAAAATCTTTGCCCAAATCTCCATGCAATAAGGATTTCCATGAAATCGGAAGGATCCTAATGTAATTGATTACACGGGAATTCTAATAAGTTCTTGAGAAGTTCCGTACATTTTGATGGAAATGCTTATGATTTTATGGAAATCCTCATTGCACGGAGATTTGGGCAAGGATTTCAAGGACCACTTTTACCAGGGTATTTAATCGAGAATTTCTATGCTGAGAAAAGCGATTCATTGTAGAGAAAACTGCGATTAGATCGAAACTCGTTGTGATCCGCTCAAGTGATTGTCATCCTGAATTTCTCTAAAAACACCTTTCATGATGAGTTGATGAGTGGATTTGAAACTTGCTGGTGCATTTGATGTGGTTTTCGTGCGATTTTACCGAGGAATCGACCTTCATTAACGCTGTAGAAAACATTTTGCAACATACTAAAGATCTTGTCCGTGTTAAAATCGGGTGACAACTTTTTTTTTCTTCGGTTTTGTTTTACTTTTTCTCTGGGTCTCAACAAACCCTACGTTGGCTGATGAGCAAAACTGTGATGTTAGTGGGAAAGTGAAGCATTGAGGTTTTTGTCGTAGGTCATGGTGGTGAACTTTTGGTCCAGTTTTATGCTGCTCCGCCTTGCTGCTCATCCTCATTTTATTTTGTCGAGTCTTCGGGGGGGAGGGGGAGTTGCAACAATAATAGTCTGTGTTCTTCTAGAATATTCTATACTTACAACAACGAAAATTAGCATATAAAGGCTGAAGTCAAAGTCCAAAATTTTACAGAAGGCAGTTAAAACTGCACCGCTTTCTCATTTAACTCCATTTTCACAGGATTCCTTGAATTGTGTTTATTCCTTTCACTATTTTCACGATGTATTGTGAAACTCAGGTAATTAATACGAACAAAAAATGAGGCAGGGTCTAAAATTTAATGTTTTTATGAAGAAAATGAAAGAACACCGAAACATTAGTTTACATCCCGAAATGTGCGACGGCGGCAGTGAGATGCAGTAGCGGCTCGTGCAATCTGGCAACCGTGCACTTTTGCCATTTGAACGTATGCAAAAAGATCGATACTAGGTGAGGCGCTACGCCTCACCAAGTAATCGATTATTTTACACAGTTTTAAATGGAGTAAATCCATTGTTGCCACATTGCACGAGCCGCCGCTGGTGAGATGCTAAATTTACATCCTAAGACGAAGAAATAACCGTCCGGACGGTTATTTTTACGTCCTAGCTAGGATGTTAATTTAGCGACTCTCGGGTAGTTGCATTTTTTTTAACAACCGGGATGTAAATTTAACACTTTTTTTTTTTTTTTCATTGAACATTGATGAAGAGAGAAAAAACAAAGGTGCCTTTGGTTTTTTTGCAAGTGTTTTAGCTTTATAGATATGCTCGTATAAAGTTGCAAAATAATCGTAAGAGCTGTGACGTCACAAAGCGGTATTCCCTACTAAAACAGTGCATTTTGGGCAAAAATGTCATCTTCAAGACGGTGTAGCCTTTAATTAGAAACCAAATGCATCCTTGTTTTTAGCTCAATAAGTACTTTCATCTTCTTTATAATAAACACCAAAATTCAGACCCTTCAAAAATGACTCATTCAAAAAGTAAGCTATAACTCACTCTCGCCCGGAACGGGCTTCAGCCCATTTATGGTGAACAACGATGAAATTGTCTGCGCTCTCCGGCCACCATGCACAAAGTTTGCTCGCTCAAATTAAGTGGGTAGTTAAATTTTCCAACATCGATGAGCTGCTTTTGCATACACAAAGGATTGAAGGCGATCGAAGAAATACCATTTTTCAAATTTTAACAATTTGGAGTCACAATTAATGTGAACACAATGAGGCAGTGTAGCAAGATCCTGAAATGTTGTGTTTTATTTTTTCAAAGACAGTGAAAGTACTTAATGGATGAGCTACGAGTACAAAGATGCCTTCGGTTTCTAATGAGGTCCCATATTGTCCTGAAGATGAGATTTTGGCACAAAATACATTGTTTTAAATGGGAATTTCGCGTAGAGACGTCACTACGCATACGATTTTTTAAACTTTACACGCGTGTGTATCTTCAAAACCGGGACACTTAGGAAAAAACCAAAAGCACCATTGTTCTTAGCTTATCAAGTACTATAATTTTCTTTTTTAAAAACACAACATTTTAGACCCTTGCAACTGCCCCATTGAGTAGAGTGAGTAAGGCAGATCAAGTCATAAGAACGAGCATACTCGAGCGTCGTATTGATAAGGTTAAAAAGAAGCCGTAGGATTGCGAGAAATGTCGATGGCAATTGGAAAACAAAAACAAAAAGTCGAACAACTGGGTCAAGAAGGACCGCGCTCCTTCCAAACACTTTAATGCTCCATTTTAATGCTCCTGCCAAACACCCTACAACCAGTAACCACCTCTTGCACATACATCAGCAAACCACGCTTTATACAACTCCTGAGAAAACGGAGAAACAAAGGAAGAAGAATTTGGTGGGGGTTGGGGGGGGGGGTTATCTCGGATTAAAATCTGAGAGAGGAGGAGGCGGGAGAGAATCGGTGAGATCGGTGGATGCAATCGGGATTGGGGGCGAGAGATAGCCACAATTGACGGACAGAGGATGGACGCGGTCACGGAGTAGAAGCGGTGAAGGGGGTGGAGGGGGGATGCTAGGAGAGCCCCCCCCCCCCCCCCCCCAGAACACCCTTCCCATTCACTCCCCGTCACTGACTAATATTCATTTCCACCGTCACCCACCAGCGCCATCGTTTGCGTCGTTAGCGGACAGAGAGAGAGCGAGAGAGAGAGAGAGAGAGAGAGAGAGAGAGAGAGAGAGAGAGAGGGGAGAGAGAGAGAGAGAGAGAGAGAGAGAGGGGGGGGAGAGAGAAATGAGATGAAGACACGCGCAGAAGCGGTATGCGGGGGCGAGTTTGGATGGGGCAGGGGACCAGGACGGACAGGGGAGGAGGAGGAGGAGGGGTGGAATTACCTGCGCGCTTGCGCTGTGGAGAGCTGTATCTCACCTCTTCGCCCTCAGGAATTACGCAGGTATTCTTCAATTCCCATGCGTAATCCGGTAGGGGGATCCGCCGAGTAACCCATGCCGTGGTTAAGAAGATAACTCGCCTTCGGGGCGTGCGCGCGCATCCACTACAACAACACCACTATCCGTTGCATTTCGAAAGGCATCTCATCTGTTCTCTGTGTTGTGGCGGGCCCCCGCGCGGGCGGTGGCGGCGTGGTACGGGAACGGCTAAGCATCCTGAGAGCGTAAACACCAGCAACATTCACCCCTTGAGTCTTGACTCTCAGACTCAACCCCCTCCCCCCCCCCCCCCCCCCTCCTTAGTTTACCTTTCCTCATTCCTCTGAACCTTTTTTCCACCTTCTAATTGCCTTCCATTGTAGCATTATTTCTCATCAAACGCCGATTCTACGGACTCACGGTTGTTGCGGTCTCAATGCGCTTGTTGAAAGACGCGATCTTTAAAAGGGGTCTGTCCACCTGCAAATTTAAAAGCGCAAATAGACTGCTAGAGCCAATAGGCTTCAAGGCAGCTCATTGGTCCAATCAGTTTATTCACGCTTTTAAATTCGCAGGTGTAGAGACCCCTTGACAAACAGCTTAAGGTGATATTGACGTCGTTTTATAGACGGGACATTTTTTTGCTTCTATAGATGCTCTTAAAAGTTTCGAATACAGCGAAATAGAAAGTTCTCTCCTTGAAATGGCCATGGGTGGATAAAGGACAATCTGAGACGTTTGAGTCTGGGTTCACTTTTTACTTTAAGCCCTGATGAAGAAGCGGCGCTGGCAAGTTTTAAAGTCACGTCTGTTATCTGCTGAGGGGCGTCATTTCGAGTTCGCCTTTGGGGTGAGGGGGATGTGATGACTTTCTTTTTTTGTGTGTTTTTTGTTTTTTTGCTCATCCATATTATTTTTGACACTCTACAGCCCTGCATATCCTATATTTGCGGCCTTAAATTCCAACAAAACTCGTTAATGACCTCCAAATTTTAGTTTTCTTCTTCCCCTAAAAATAAGAAAAATAATAATAATAAAAAAAAATGGGTCTTCACTATTTTACTTTTAACGGACCTTTGGAGGGCAGTTGCCCCCGCAGATGACGCTATTGTATCTGCTCTTAATTTCATATTTCATCACCAGATTTCATCGTTCTTTAGATCAATTGATAGGAAATGAAAAGACCTCTCATTTGATGCACGCACTATACTTTATCTTTTACATAGTTTTGAAAGGTAGTTTCAAAGATTTTTTCTTTAATAAGAGGTCAAATCAGGATGTTTTCGGGAAATTTGGCAACAAAGACACGATAAAATGAGAACAAAAAACTATGTCAGAAAAAAGCATATTACAATCTTTCGTTCGGTGCAAAACCGTAAGCTCTTTGCGACTTTTTGTGCAAAAGTTATAGTCGCTCAAAGTTTCAAATAGAGCAATAGATTAAAAGTTTCAAAAACAAAAAATTTGGCCTTTTTTGACAAGAGTTCTGGTTTTTTCATTTGGCATTCAGGTCTATTTGATCAGAAATTGTGTCATGCAAAACCTTGTCAAAAAAACCTTAACCCTTGGAAATATCAAATTGTTGAGGGCTTAAGGCACTCCTTCGAATCGATATTTTACTTGGGTTTAAATGAATGAAATGCAATATTACTTTATTGTTCGCGACGCCAACTCCACTATTATCTAATAATAATGTAAAAATAAAAATCTATTGATAGAAAAAAATTCAAGAATAATTTATGGATAAAGAAATAAAAACAAAACAAACAAAAAAAAAAAAAACAAAGAACAGGAAAAAAAATCACTTTGGTTGCTTTAACAAAACCAGACTAGAAAAATGACCCAGCATAAGATTTTTGTAGAGATAACCACAGATTTTGGACGCCTTACTAAAGCGATTTTGCTTGATGAACCAAAGATTTTGCTGTTTCAACTGAAGTCTTCTGCAAGCAGTGGCGAGGCGTGCGATTTGGCAACGTTCCTTTTCCCCCATTTAAACACATCAAATAGGTTGAAATGCCTGGTCATCGCCGATAACTGGAGCGTTCGACTTTTTTGGTGAATTTAAATGGAGAAAATACACTATTGTCAAATTTCATACGCTTCGCTACTGTTTGCTAGGTAATTTTTCTACCAAAGTGATTATTTTCTGTTGTTCAGTGTAGTTTCGGATATTTCGTTCTGTGAAGGTCTTCAAGAATAACATTTTTCTAACATTACAGCGAGTATATTGCAATTTTCTCTTCTGCTTCATTGTCCCATAGGACATTCTGGTAACACCAATTCATACGGAATTAAAAAAAAAAAAAAAAATTGACTTGCACATGAAACTATATAAGGAAAGGTAATTCGAATTAATAATAAAGCTCTCAGATTGGTTAAACTACTTTTCTACAATTCAGCACCACCGAAAGGGTTAAATCATAGCCGTACCCAGGAATTTGTCTCTCTCTATTTTTCCCCTTTCTATCGCATGTGTTAGAAAAGGACAAAAAAAGAGGCAGAAGTCAAGTGAAAGCCCCTCTATCCATCCTTTTCTAACACATGCGACCAAATGGGCAAAGAGAGGAAAATTTATATTCATGGCTACAGGCTATGGGTTAAATAATATCTATCGAGTTGCGTATTGCATACCTTGTCCAAGTATTTTAGTCCCCTCTCTGATACGTCATCGTCAAAAACAAGCAATGGAGGTTCGATCGCGGCCACTGGTCTAAGGGCAGCGACGCCACCATTTTCTTTCAAAGCGGAAACATGGCTCGTAACCCGAGGAGCTGGAACACGAGGAAGGGTGAGCGTGTATATCACATGTGTGTATGTGTCTGTGTGTCGGAGTAATAGTGTGTATGAAGGAATAACGAGAATAAGTGGAAGGGGGGGGGAGCATCGACTGAAAGCGAAGTTGTGTTATAAACGAGGGGAGCAGAAAGCTGTCGGCGAAGACGATAGGGGAGGGGTAATGTCGGAAAGTGGGGAAGGGGGGGCGTCAAGCAATGCAATTGGATCGGAAGCTGTCGACAGGTGATTGGTGGTAACGCGTAGAGTATTTATATTCTCCGTGAGTACAGCGAGAGAGAGACAGAGAGAGAGAGAGAGAGAGAGAGAGAGAGAGAGAGAGAGAGAGAGAGAGAGAGAGAGAGAGAGAGAGAGAGAGAGAGAGAGAGAGAGAGAGAGAGAGGCGCAAGGCAAGGGGAGTGAGGAAGGCGTACTAGGAGATGGAAGAGTGGGGGTGAGAGGAGGGGGGGGCAGATAATGGAGCTACCGTGGAGAAAGACGGCCGGGAGCCGAGTCTGGGGCCGGAATCCTGGCTACTGTTCAATTGGCCGCCTCCGGTAGCAGATGTTCCGCGGTGGTGGTGCGCAGCGCACCGCGCAGCCTGCCTTCCGTGGCGTGGCCGCGGCCTAAACCCTTCGCGGTATTTCTCTATACGTCGCGCATCAATGCTGCGATGGTGGAGGCGCTCAGTGGCCATGGCCTGCGCTAACTACCGGGATATGATGTGGTTGTAGACCGCGAAGTCGATGGGTCTGGTTGCGTACTTTTGCTACGACAATATAGAACCTTGATTCTAACGTAAAATTCGGCGGAAATACCGATGAACGCTTAAAAAAAAAACATTCAAAAATCACCGATTAACTCCGGATTTCACTTCAAGTTCAAACTTCCCGCGATACACGTCAGACACTATTTGCACCGGCATACTACTGCATGGACGAGAGTCCCTATATGTAGATAGTTAAGACGAGAGGATAGTCAATCTCTGAATGGTTAATGAGTTTTAGGCTCTACGGACGCCGCCATTGGATGCGATTTGCACATTTGTTTACATACTCTTGTTTACGAACGAAGAAGTCCAACGGTATTTGAAAAGAGTTAAATGTGGACGAAGTTGTTAATTTTAATCATGATGCGGTACTTCTAATCGAAGTTCCGCACTCTCAACCAAAAATTTTTGACAATGAATTTTCATACTGCATTCTGAAAATTCCGATGCTCTTATTTCTCCGTGGCATTCGAAAAATTTAACCTTAACCTAACTTGTCAAAAATCAAAGTCGAAACGTCTAATCAAGAAGTAAACAAGAGTCGCAATTGAATAGGAGGCCTGCGTGGTCAAAGCAGATAAGGATTCGGAAGCGTGGGCTGGCCTCTGATTAGCTGTGAGCCTGTGTCGAAACTTTTCTTGGTTTTATGGAAATTAACATGGGTCATTTAAGGTCATTTTTCTCAAATAGAAAGCAGAATTGTACAGTAAATATTCTGTATAGCGATTCAGCAGAATTTGCTCAACAAATTGATAGGTCGTAAGCACCACTTTATTGCAAATTTGAAGAGTCTATTTCAGTTGAAAAGTACGAATAATTGAGTGATTTCATGCTTGGCGTGTGTTGAGTAACTCACTTTCATACGTGTACTTTTCAACTGAGACAATCTTTTCAAATTTGCAAGAAAGTGGTACTTTACGACCGATCAATTTGTTTAGAAAATTCTGCTAAATCGATTCAAAGAAATTTAACATAGCTTCCTCTTTCAGAAAAATTACCATAAAGAAAAACCTCACGTTAATTTCCATAAGGCCAAAAAAAGTTGCGACACAGGTATTTCCCTCCACTTTCAACCAATCAGAAGCTGACTCTGATCAGCATTGACCACGCTAGCTCTCAAGGCAATCGCGACTCTTATTTACTGTTTCAGTCGAATCTTGAATCGATGCAATGGGGGCTCTAGCAAACTTTTGCTGCATGGGACTGAAGAGTTGATTCCGGAAAAACCTGTAAAAATGACGAAGAGTACAATAAAAAATCACGAAATTCACTCTCAGAATCGGATTTAATGGCGTAGAGACTTAGGTATCATGGGAGATTGATTCCTTTATCTAAATTGAGATACATCTCTATGTTTCCGTAGAGAAAGTGACACAATAGACAGGAATCTCCCATGATATCTGCGTTGAACTGCCATTACGATCTTGCCATTACAGCAGTTACGTGAGTTTATCACTGAATTTTAGACTTTCTTAGAGTGATTTTCATGATTTTCGCTGGTTTTTACATCAGAGGGCCGATCATTTACTTTATCGTTAAACCGATCGATAAGACTGTCTATGAGTGATGCTATTGGTCGAAAATTGTAAAACTTGGCTGTTGCTTTGGTAACCATCGTTAAGAGTCTCGTTTTATAAAGGCTATTCATGAGTAACCTTTAAAAAACGGACACTATAACGATGGTTACCATAGCAACAGCCAAGTTTGACAATTTTCGACCAAAAAGCATCACTCATAGACAGTCTTATCGATCGGTTTAACGATGAAGTAAATGATCGGACCTCAGATTGGACTATTCATTTGCTCACAACAAAAGTTTGCAAGAGCCCCATTGCGACTCTTGTTTAATCTTATCTTTGAGTCGAATCTTGAATCGATGCAATTTAACTATGATACAAGCTGACTACTGTGCGATGATAAGTAGTCCGGTAGCACTGCACTGAGAAGTAATGATATACTCCTCTCCTCCTTTGGTTCATTGAGTACGTCCTCCGCGCATCTCTAGTTCAAGGCGGAGCGGCATGGCTCAGTGGAGGGGTTCACACCAATTGGTCACATATCACGGGTACGAGTGTCCATCATGCTTCCCTTTTGCTCCCTCCATGCTCTTGCGTCGTGTACCACTTGCTCCTCTAGCTACCGGATTCCTCTTTGATTCCATTCCATTCATATTTTTTCATTCATCCATTCATCCATTCAAGTCGCAGCCTCGTCTTCAAAATCGTTTAACCACTCACAATTTTACTTGATACATACTTCGTCCGTCTTTCTCGCAACGCCCCTCAATGATGGTCAATCCCACCCTCCATTACATCGAACACGACCCTCTGAAGTCCCCAAACAGCAGTTTTAAAACATGGCCGTATACGTGCGACGGTGGGTACTAGCAGAACCAAGATACTGTTCTTATCTTTCTTTTCCCACTAGAACGTATGCGTTAGAAAAGGATTGAAGAGGATCCGAAAATCACATGACTGCCCCTAATCTGTCCTTTTCTAACACACACGTTCTAATGAGAGGAGAAAGAAGGATAGATTCCTGGATCCGCCGCGTCAGTGTGTCTGCTTTGCTTGTGTTTTTACCCTCGAGGTCTGACCTGAAGTAAACTAAGCACGCTCATTAATCAGTATTGAATCATACTTTTAATAATTCAGTATAAATGTTATCTTCATTTTTGGTTACATTGAAAGTAGGCAGCGCATGTTTGAAGCAGATTTGGTAACGATGGTTTTTCAGAAAATAAATGATTTTAAATGCCGTGGAAGCTTCATTTTTTTTTTTTTTTTTTTTTTTTTTTTTTTTTTTTTTTTTTTTTTTTTTTCAATTTTTTAATGTTTATATTTTTATTTGTATTTACTTCAATAACCAAGCATGTTCAGAGTGTCTAAGTACTTAGTATACGTACATCTTACAATATGTTCTCAGACCCATTTGTCCATTAACATGAGCAATTGATTCCTTTCTGCAAAAGTAAAAAGAAAGCTTTGAGCCGGTGACTTAATTGTGCATCTCCAACCGAGGAATGCACTGAATGTAGTGCAACTGACTCATTGATGGCATAAAGCGCAAGGCTGTTAGTTCTCGAATCAATCGGCAAAATTAATTTTTCTGTGAATGGAGGATCATAAAACCTACCGAATTTTTCAGAAGATTTGACAACCCTGCTCAACGAGGATTAGGAAAACTCATGGAACAGTGGTGAGAGAGGAGAGGGAAAGAAACGAGGAAAAATGTATGGCATTTGTTTCAGCTGGACAAAGAGAGAGAGAGAGACAGACAAAGAGAGAAAGGGTGAGGAGAGAGAGAGAGAGAGAGGGAGAGAGAGAGTTGAGAGGAAAGAAGAAAGAGGAAGGGGGGATGATCAAGATGACATGTTTGAGGAAGAAAAAGAGAGAAGGCCGACGGAGAGAGAGAGAGGGAGGGGGGAGAGAGAGGAAGAGAGATGTGTTTATAAATTAAAACCATAAAAGTGATATGAATTAGTGATCCGAGGCTCGAAAACAATCGGTCACGAGACGACGAGAGACAGTGAAGAGGGGGCGGCGGGGGAGGAAAAACTCCCAGATTTAGAGAAGACCAGAATGAATGAAGTTGAGGCCCCCAGGGTCTGAGATCGTGAAAAAGAAGGGGGGGAGGGTCGGTGCTCTTCGGACGCGAGTAAACGAATCCAGTTCTCACGGCTCTCCTCGCGTGGATCGCGGTCTCAGTCGCGATGAACATATATATATACATATATCGGACCGACCGCGACGGACACCCTGCCGCCGGGCACGAGGCCTTCCCCCCTCCCCCACCACGATCACTGCCACCTACAGCAACACCATCAACAACAGTAACGAGAGGTTATACCACATCCAGGAATTCGTCTTTCTCTCTCTTTCCCTATTAAATCATATGGGTTAAAAAAGGACAGAGAGGCTGAAGTCACACGACAGTCCCTTTTTACATCCTTTTCTAACACATGCTGTCAAATGCGCAAAGAGAGAGTAAGAAACACATTCCTGGTTACGGCTTATGGGTTATACCGCCACATTTTCGAACGACTTGCGAACGTCATTCAACATTGCTCATCGAGGTAGATCTTGGTCTGACGGTGAGGAAGCCGTGTGAAAATCCGTTATGGATCTACGAAGAATTGAGGGTTATGGAGAAGGTGGTAGTGGTGGGGGGCCCCGTCCGGTCCGATGAGTCATTTTTTCGCCTTTGTTGAGGAATTTTTTTTTTTTTTTTTTTTTTTTTTACAACATATATTACTCCCACCTGTGAGCTGTGCTCGGACCTCAGAACCGTGCGTACATTTTTATTTACTAGGTCTCATATGAATCGTTCTGTATAGTCTTGAGGGCAACATTTTTTTCTTATCAGATTGCGTATTCGTTAAACCGCCGTTATATTAATGTAGAGTTAAATACAGAAGTGTAGCCAGGAATTCGTCGTTCTTTCTCTCTATCCATTCAAACACATGTGTAAAAAAAGGATGGAAAATGAAGAATTGGAGAGAGAGGCAATCATCAAGTGACTTCAGACCCCGTGTCCTTGTTTTTCTGACTCATTCAATCAAGAGGAGAAAGAGGAGGGAAGAGACGAATTCCTGATGGCTGCGGCTACAGGTGTAGGAAGAGATATCACACTCTTTGTTTTGCCTTTATAACGAGACTCTTCCAGTCTTACCATTGAGGAAATAAGTTCATGGTGGCGATGACATCATCCCGCATGATATGTTGTTTTGCGGATCTCAACAGTAATTTTCTAATTCGCACCGATGATTCACCGGGAAGACGAAAAGAGCGTACTGTCTATGTAAGCACAGTGTGAGTTTTATCCACGACGGTATTCTGACCTGTAGTCTTCTCGTCCACGTCAGGTGGAAATGCCATTCACATTGAAATTTAATGGATTGTTCATCGATGATGGTTTTGTGTATCGATTGTAGTTTTTGCTACATTTTGCAGCAAGTAATTGAATAGTAGTAATTAGAGTCCCTATACATATATGAAAGATTCAAGACACGTGAACAGAAGTGAAGAAGAAGAAGGTGTCTGAGGAGCCTGGAGGCGCGCCTCTTGTTTACATTTTTATCCAACGATCGTCCCGCCAAAGATTACGTATACATGTATTCGTGTGTAAGTAATCTTTGTTAGGTCAACCTAACCTCCGATACCCGTTGGCTTCACTACCTGTTTTAAAAGTAATACGTGAATTTTATTCTGTTCTGAACACATTTTCATCAATTTCTAATTCAAATTTCATCAGTATAAGCTAAAAATGCCGAGAGTTTCCTCAAAGCTGGGAAGCAGTGAAGATGGTTCCATGAAGATGTAAACAAGAGGCGCGCCTCCAGGCTTCATAGACCCCTTCTTCTTCTTCACTTTTCAGCAGCCAATCAGAGATGGAACCTCGTATGGCGAGACTTTTTCATAAATAGGGACTCTAGTAGTAATTCATCGGCTCCGATTTCGTCATTTTTACAGGTTTTTATGCAAGAATGAACTCTTCAATCCCTCATAGCAAAAGTTTGCAAGAGCCCCATTGAATATATTAAAAGCTAGCCAGAGAGCCCCATTTTCTTACAATCAGAGTATCAGACGTACTCAATCTCTTCCTCCGAACGATTTCCTGGTCCGCAGAATCCAACCGTCAATCACAGCTCAGGCTTCTCCGAAGTCGAGACTCCAGCCGCCGCTCAATCCTCATTTTCCTGGAACGCCAGAGCCTCCGCCGCGCGTCGTCAAAACTTCAAGTGCGCGTGCGGGCGACAGGACGAAAGTCATCGGGCATCATATCGGGGCCTGCCTGCCATTGGCATCACCACGCGTGGACCGCAAACGAGCTTTTACCCCCCCCCCCCCCCCACCACATCGACAACCTGTCCCCTCCCCTTCCATCTACACCCCTCTCCTTTACTTCGCGTTCACGAGAACTAGAGCCATCATCGCTTCATTGGTGGCCGAGTGCCGAGTGTCGGGCAAACGATCCGCAAACACTGTTGCCTGAGTGTGCTCGCAGAGAAAAAACAAAAATAAATTAAAATATCTCGAATGATTTTAACGGGTGGTATACAACTTGCGAGCTTAGACGTAGTCAGTAATTTTATCTGTTTCTCTCTCTTTGAGCCTTTTTGAGTGCATGTGTTAAAAAAAGACAGAAACAGGGAATGAAATCAAGTGAAAGCCCCACTATACCCATCCTTTTCTAATACATGCGTTCAAATGGGAAAAGGGAGATGAATAGACATATCTATGGCTACGGCCGTAAGTGCGAGGTCCGACAACCGCGCCCACGGACGGACCAGAGATCCAGAAATCGGAGACGACGTAATAGTTTTTGATACGCTCGCGCGGCGGCCGAGAAATGCCTCTACAAGAACGTCAAAAGAATTGTTTATGAACGTATGCAAATGACGGATTCTCTTTTTTTCGCCTCCTCTTCTCTCTCTCTTCTCTCTCTCTCTCTCTCTCTCTCTCTCTCTTTCTTTCTTTCTCTCCTCACCCTCTCTCATCATTTTTTTATACTTTTTTTTATTTTATTCCATTCGAGTCTCATCGTTCGTGAAACATTAACGCGGACGATGAAATGAAATTCCTCCTCCCTCATCTCAGCGGTGCCGCCGGATTAGGCGGGAAATTCAAATTATTTTACATCGAGCCAAATGGAACGAAACGCGTGTAACTCTAGGCATAACGGCAGCCCTGCTGAGAGATTCTCTGTGGTATTGTGCAAAAAGGAAAAGAAGTAAACTACCTAATAAATATGTCGGGATCTAGATGTTTTATCTGGTTAAGAGGCACATGTGTTTGACCATGTCTGTGTAGATATGTGTGCGCGCGGCTCACAATTCAATGTGTCGCTGGTGAAGTGAGATATGAAATCAAGGGGGGGAGGGGTTGTGGAGGGGAGGTTAAGATACAACCTAGTGATAAGGGAGGTAGTCCGCTGTGACAAGAGGAGGTTGACTCGGCCAAATGAAGCATACAAGTCGTCTCAGAATCGTATCGCGCGGACGAAATAGGGAAAAAATGTCAAAAATGTTGGCGGAAACTTTTTTTTGTTGCTCTTATTCTTCTTCGCTTGTTTGACAGCTAAAGCCGAATGATCGTTAAAGAGCTTAGTCAGCGGGGAGGGAGGAGGGGAGGTTGATGGAGAGGGGGCGGTGGGGATAAGTCCGATAGGCGCCTGGAACTCCTACTGTGCGCTCCGGGATCTCATATCTCGTCGCGTCCGCGCAGCGCGTATGGTTAGGATGAAAACAGTAGATTAGAATGTTTCCGGTATTACCCATTTCAGAGGACCGGGGTTATTAAAGTTCTTAACTTACCGTTTTCGTTTTGTCTCAATTTTTTTTTTTTTTTTTTTTTTTTTTTTTCTGACTCTGTCATGGAACAAGCTTGGTAAAATCTGGCCTAGAATCTCCGCTCCACAGGAGCCATTATTTTTCGGTCTTCCGTTTTTATTTTTGAGCTCGAACCGAATTCGGATCGTTCTCAAATTTACGCTGCCATTATCAGCGCAGCGGTCCGACGATCGAGATAGACGTGGGCGAACTATGAAGTTTTAAGTTCGACCTAGAGGCAAACTTTTTTTTTTTTTTTTTTTTTTTTTTTTTCAGAATAGGTCTCCGGGCTCTTGCAAACTTTGGTTATAAGCAAACGAATTGTAAAATCTGACATGAAAACCAGCGAAACTCACGAAAATCTTATTTAAAACGTCTATAAAAATCAGTAATAAACTCAGAAAATAGCTGTAACGGCAAGATCGGAATGGCGAAGCTAGACATGTAACACCTGTCTAATTTGTCACTTTCTCTATAAGGAAACACAGAGTTATGCATCAAATTAGACAGGAATCTTCCATGATACCTGTGCAGCTCCTCCATTAAGCCCGGTTCTGAGAAATAATTTTGTGATTTTCTAGTGTACTCCTATAGTCAATTTTAAAGGTTTTTATGCCAGAATCAACTCTTCAATCACCTGTATCAAAAGTGTAAACAAGCCCAACTATCGTGCACGGTGTCCTGTCCTTTAGAGGTGTATTCAAAAATCAGAGAGTATCAACTTCGCTCCAATTTATCATTTATTAACTTTCAAATCCAAGGAAACATTTGCACTAAGAAATGTAGACCTAAAAATGTCACTGAAAAGTTTCTAACTAAGCTTCTTGGTCCCGTTTATTCGGTCTCAGACCAAAATGCAGCGGAGCTCTCTGGTGGTCAAAATTGGAATCAGAAGCGCTGAGAAGATTCACTGCAAAACAAGAAACAACTTCTTTGTTGCAAGAGCGTAATATTTGACAAGCGGGTGACGCGGCGGTAGAGAGAGAGACAGAGAGAGAGAGAGAGAGAGAGAGA
The DNA here is from genome assembly GCA_011764245.1 of Trialeurodes vaporariorum. Lineage (NCBI taxonomy): Eukaryota > Metazoa > Arthropoda > Insecta > Hemiptera > Aleyrodidae > Trialeurodes > Trialeurodes vaporariorum. The sequence continues at coordinate 15,101,178 of VMOF01000320.1, forward strand.
GAGAGAGAGAGAGAGAGAGAGAGAGAGAGAGAGAGAGAGAGAAAGAGAGAGAGAGAGAGAGAGAGAGAGAGAGAGAGAGAGAGAGAGAGAGAGAGAGAGAAAGACAAGGAAGACAGGGAAAAATGCGCTCATTCGGTGAGTTGACAGCGCACGCAATATGTATATTGCACGCGGCGTGTAATAAGCAATATACGTTTTGCAAATGACGAGTGCAATCGTCATTAGTGCGGCCCGCACCGGGCGACGAGCGAGCTAGGAAAGTGTCATTATTCAATTAACTTTACGGTTAACCGACAGCCGCAACCGTACGGCAATATGAGATTCCCTGCTGCATCTTACGGTGTATAATATTGTAAACTCATCAACATGTTAATACGCTCGAATAACGCATCTAAACTGCGTCGCCGCCGTGTTGGGGGGAAAAAAGCGAAGAAATTGTATATTAGCAGGCGTCTCAAGCATAGTTAAAAAGGTTGAGATATAGTGGCGGCATCGGTGGATGGCCCCGGTAGCTTCCTGGGAGACTTGGCTTTGTTGCCATTTATTTTCTTTTTTACACTGGGCGTATGTACTATGGCAAGCTTCTACCGCTCGTTTCCCTGCTTACAATGTGTATACATATATCATACTCTGAAAAAAGAAAAAAAAAAGATTACCGCAGAAGCATTACAATTATGTGAACTTGTGTAAGAGATTTAGTACAAGTACAAAATTCTAGTGTTTGTACCATACTTCTTGACTTTTCTAGGGAATTCTTGCTCTATGACTATATTCTGGTATTAACACCAGAATTTTCTGGTCAAAATATGCGAAACTTTCTCTCGTTCACATTTCTTTGTGCTTCTGGTGATATGACTAGAATCTGGTTTTATGTGACTATCGCTTTTTCTTTAAGCGTACAATGTAGAGGCGCCCTCTGTGGCTAATGTAAGTAAAATGGAGGCTATTTGGTGACCTAGATTATAGAATTTACTTTACATTCCGTTTCTCGTGTTATATCGCGTATTTTGGGAAAATACTGGTGCATGATTTTTTAAAGAAGTTGTAGATTTGCTTTTAAATTTTAATTTGAATCATTTGATGCTTATTTGTTTTTATTTATTCCATTAAAATGTAACCGTTCAAAAAGCTCAATTGAATTTAGTTGCACATGAAGCGTTTGCAGGTAGCATCGCGTTACCGTCGTACCATGTACAGGGTGTTGAAAAAAAGGTTCCACTGCGGTTTTTTTCAGACTTTTAACAGTAGTTTTCGAAAAAACCGCAAAGGAACCTTTCTCTCTCAGAAGTCCCACCTTCTCAGTGTAGAAACGTCTGATGTAGCACACCCCCCCCCCTCAACAACAACCCCCCCCTCCAGTCCAAGAGAAAGTGAAAGTGGGCTCATGGAAGAGGATGAGACCCATAGGTATATTAGGGGATTTCATATGGGTCCCTGTTAAAATTTTCAATGGGAACGTGACATTCACATAAGAACCCCCAAAAACTCGCAAGAATCCTCATTATTTCTCATTATCCTGATGTTGTCCCCGTGTGCATCGTCATACTTAAACATTTTAAATACTGCTGGAGTTTTTCTCATTTAAAAAACAAAAAACAAATCAATGATTATTTGAAAACACGCTTTAAATGCATATTTTCACGTAGAAATGTCTTCAATATTTTAAAAATATTCCGCAATGAACGCAGGGATCAAATCCGTGCATCAAAATCAATGAGTCGAAAGTAATTCATGACATTTCTGGAATAAGGGACCATAAAACAATGAGTGTGCTCTTCCTGATAATTGTGCATCGTGAGCTAATGGAGGTTTTTAGCTATTGAGCAGACCTGTTGTTTGATGAGTCTTCGTCCCTAATTATGGTCGTGAGAAAAGTCGCAATAACAGCGTCAGTGCATTTGAAAATTGAAGGCGCAGTCCAGAGCTGCCGATTTGCGTAGATTTAATGACATTTTTAAATTCACCGATGATTCCACCGGTTGAGAAAAGATTACATCGTTCAATGCAATGTAAAACTGTAATGCAAGAAAAAACTCTGCTATCTGTAATATTTTCTCAATCGATGAAACGCCGTTAATTAATTAAAATATCCGCAAGTTTTCAACGTTATCGACGTTCCTACTAGTTGAGAAAAGATATAAGACGCTAGTATTTTCGTGCATTACAGTCATACACTGAACTAAACTCTGTAATCTTTTCTCACCCGGTGGAATCTTCGGTGAATTTCAAAATACCATTAAATCTACGCAAATCGGCAGCTCTGGCGCAGTCTGAGAAATGGGGATACTTACTCTCAATTGTTAGTAATATCAACTGACAGTCATAATATATCACCGACGAAGAAATAAAGTATAGTGAATAATATAAGTATAGTGATCTTCTTTGCAAAAAAATAAATAGACACAATTTTAGTTTCGCTATGAGTTAAAGGTCTAGGGATAAAAATTAGCGAAGGAAATAACAAAACTTAGCTTCGGCACAATCTGGCGTGAGAGCGCGGACTCTGGGACTGGGAGGATGAGTTGATTGCTCCGTTGGGAGTTACCATAATCGGAGGGGAGATTGCGTAATTATTGTCAAATAAAGAAGGGGGAAAGAAGGGGTTGAAGAAGGGGGAAGATTCTTTAATTGAAAACGAATAATAATTGAAAATTCCGCGATCCTCTCAGCCGTGGACTCGTGAGTTGAAGTAGCGTACGAAGTTGTTGTCTAACACATGAGGATAAGTTGAACTGCCTATTATACAAAATGAGTCTTTTGCAACTTTTGCTACAACGATATAGAATCTTGATTCTGATACGCAAACGTCGACTAACAATAAGATAGCGATGCAATTATTAAAAACATTCAAAATTACTCATTTTACTTTCATGCACGCATTTTGGGATTTGATTTTTTTTTTTTTTTTTTAGATTTTTTTAGGGCGATCAATACAGCAGGACAATTTTCTAAAAAATGTCAAAGGGTCACACAATTTTTTGAAAAATGTCTGTTTAAATTCCATTAAATCCCATGTTACATAAATGGTGCTCATGCATACCATTTCTCGTGAAAGAGTCAACTCATCAGGAAATCAGTTTTGCACCTTCATACTACAACGTAGACGGAATCACAATGTACATGCTGTAAACAACTTTGTAACTATACAACGTGGAAATTACTTCTATATGCATGAAAGATTGGCAGTGCATTTGCCGTTTGGTCTTTTCTGGTTTACGAGGTGCTGGTTTCTGGTTAAGATTAAATACAAGAATTTCATGCATCTAAACGAAACATGCAAAAATGTTTGTAAGTTATGTCGATGTATACACTGTGGGTTGTTTGATCCGGATGTGATTTTCTGATTTAATCAGTGGATTTTGAAGGTGTTTACTGTGCACATTGTTTGTTTTTTTTTTGCGGAATTTTACGTTAGAATCAATGTGTCATATTGCTGTAGCGACAGAACTCAACAGACCCATTCCAAAGCTGGACTGAAGCCAGTGGCGTCGCGTGCCATCTGGCAACAATGCAACTGCTCCATTTAAACTCATTAAATACATCGAATCTTTCTTGTGCACTGTGCACACCCTGAACCCTAACGGCACATTTCGAGGTTGAAACTGGATTCAATTCGGTTTGGCAAACCAGTCAACCGATTTCAATCCAGTTTTGTAATCCGGTTTTAAACCCGATTAACACAAGCTGGATTTAAGCTGGATTATAGACAGTTTGAAATGGCTTACATGTCCGCAAAAAAATTTGACTAGGATTCTAGCTATCTTCGTCACGCATCATAGACCCCTATTCAAACTGGTTCAAAAACGTTTTTCAACTTGTTTCAAAAATGGGGTTCAATCAGGGTTATTCCCAATTTTAAACCACCGATTCCGAACCGGATTCAAACGAGATTATCAAAGCAGGGTTGAAAACGAATTATAGATAGTTTGAAATGGCTTACAAGTCCGCTCTAAAAATAGAACAGCCGGATTTAACCCGAAATCAAACTGATTTTGAAGAGGATTATATACCCTACTTTCAGCTGATTTAAAGATGTTTTCAATCTTGTTTCATCATTGGGTTCAACATGGGTATTTTCGGATCAAGAACGAAGCTTCGTCCCCATCCGGTTTATAACTAGTTACTCAAGCCGGATTGAATGCAAAGTGCAGCTAAGCGACTTGAATGACTCACAAGTCCGTATCTAACCTTTAATAACCAGATTGAATGCAGATGGCAGCCAAGTTCTTAAAGAACTGTACTAGACCAACTTCAATCTGATAGGAAGTTATAGACACAAATTTGAGTTAATGTTTCGGTTAGACTCGCTAAACCAAAATTCAGGCACTCTACGTGGGGCCCAGGGGGATTCCATTATCAATAAGTACTGATGAAGATGTCCAATAGTACGAAGTTTCAGTGGGGAGGTCGTCCGCAGCTCGGGGCCAAGTAAACGCGAGTAACGTTTCGCAAAAATATGGTGGAGCACTCTCTCGGCAGAAGCCGCGAACTAAATTAACTCCGCTTCCCTATCCGGTTTCAAACCAGGTTATTCAATCTAGATTGAATGCGAATTGTAGACGATTTGAAATGGCTTACATGTTCGCACCAAAAATTTGGGTAACTAGATTTCACGTAGATTCAAAATGATTTCATGGAGGGTTATAAACCCTACTTCAAACTAATTTAAAACCATATTCAAACTTGTTTTATCAATTGGGTTAAACACGGTTTTTAAAAGGATCAATAACTCTACTTTCAAATCCGGTTTCAAAACAGTTATCTGAACCGGATTGAATGCGAATTGTAGATGGCTTGAAATGGCTTACATGTCCGCAAAAAAAATTTACGAACGTGATCCGACCCAAACTCAAACCGTCTTTACAGCGGGTTGAATCCGACTTGAATTCGGTTCACAAGGCTGGCAATGGCGCTTTTGAACCTGACGTCTATCCGATTGATTAGCTAGGTTTGATGCTTGTTGGAAACAGACCTATCGGTTGCAAGTACTTCGATTAATTCGGTTTCAATCGAGTTTCAAGACGAAGCACTAAAATGGCCAACCCACTGGACGATTAAGAAAACGGCTGAAAACTCACTTGAAACTAGGTTTATGAAGCTTCTTGTAGCAAGTTTGAAACCGTTTTGAAGTCCTTTTTTTATGAGTTTTCTAAATCCATCTTGAACCATGTTCAGAGAACTGGCTTGAAACCGGTTCGGATCCATTTGTGGTAGGGTCCAGTATGCAGTTTTTAATCGGATTTAAATTCGTTTCCGATCCGTCTTTCACGAAGCTTGTACACCTGGTGATTATCCGACTGTCAATCTAGGTTTGATACTGATTGAAAACGGGTTCTCATAGATTTGAGGAGTCCGTGTTTATCCTTGTTCAAGCCGATTCCAATCCGGATATCGGAGCTGATCATCCCCGTACCGCTTGTAAACCAGTCTTGAAATCGGATTAAAAACAGATTGGCAATCGTCGGTTTGTCAATCCTTCAAGTAGCTGGATTGAAACTAAACCTGGATTGAGTGTGCCGTTAGGGAATTCGATTTTTTACATGAGTTTAAATGGATAGAATACATTGTTGCCAAATTGCACGCGACGCCCTGACTGAAGCTGTACGCTGGACTATAAATATTCGAGAATACGATCATTGATCGACCACCAACGCTAAAGATACCGTCTAGACTCATTGCAGTGTTGCCAGATCGAGGGTAAAAAGCCGTATCGTCCCCCATTTAAATCAATGTAAAACGTACGGCTTTTTCACCCCAATCTGGCAACACTGACTCATTGTCAGTGCACTCTAAGTGACATAGAAGTTGTTGCGTCATCTTTCAGGCTAGCTTCGAGCGGAATGTGATAAGGAAATCGCCATTTCATTGAAGGAACAGGGGCTAAATGGGAGGAGGGGGTGGAGGGACCATCGGACTCGACCCCCTACCCAAGTTGGGAATTTGCGCGCGCCCACAGGGGGTGCTCATCGCTCGCTCATCCCCGATTCCGTCCCATCTCCCGTCTTGTCCGGTCCGGAGGACCAAAAAATAAAAAACATATATACTTGACTCCTACCACCGCTGTGCCGTGTGGTCGCTCTCTATATCGCGCGGCTCCTCATCGCTGCGTTCCAACCTCCGTTAACTGCAGTCATGATTAATGGTTTTTTTCGGTGATCTATCTATCGTTCGGCCTTTTTACACACCATAAGCACCGGCTTGATACCAAAAAAAAAAAAAAAAAAAAAAAAAAACAGAGAGAAGAAAAAAAAAAACAGAGAGAAGAAAAAAAATTCATCTTCGCGGTAGGCGTAAAGAGCGTGGGTGCACCGAGGACGCCACTCAAAATGGGTCCTCGTCAACAGGGTTGTCGATTCAATTTTCTTTCAGGGGTGATTTTTTTTTTCTCCGTTTGAATCCATACGTAACAATCGATTTTTGATGAAGTGCTGTTTCACTATCGAATCGATTATTGTTTTACATCAAATCAAACGGAGGACAAATTTTGTTGGATAATTACATGATATGCCTCTGATATTCACGTCGAATGAAAATTACACATGCCAATGCGAAGAAACAAACCAACACGTCCCCCAACCAAGAGATAACACAAAGTATTGAAGGCGCTCGAGAAAAGATCCAATGTTAGATAAACAAAATTTGTAAAAATTTCACTTTCAGTTAATTTCAGTAAATCCCCTAGATCGATTATTTTCCATAGGGTTAAATGATAAAAATACATTGTTGCCACACTTCACGGACTGCCACTGTTATCTACAGGTGGTTGCAGGTTTCTCAGTGAATGGCAGTGGCGACCTCGTGCGATTTGACAACCATACATTTTGTCCGTTTAAACCTTTGCAAAATAATCGAATCTTCAGGAGTCTGACAGCCTCCTGGAGAATCGATTGTTTTACATTCATTTAAATGGAGGAAAAGCAATGTTGCCAAGTTGCGCGAGCCGCCACTGGTAAATATGTATAAACTAAAAAATCAAAAACTATAAGTATGTTAAATATCATCTATCATCTAATCCTTGTTGGAATCAAAAATATAAGGAACAATGGTTTGAGGGGGGTGCATGGCAACAGGGTCAAGTGAGTCACTTTCCATCGCTCCGAGACAGTGTTGCCAGATTGGGGTGAAAAAGCCGTACGTTTTACATTGATTTAAATGGGGACGATACGGCTTTTTACCCTCGATCTGGCAACACTGCTCCGAGAGTGCGGCGGGGCGATCACAGGGAAATCATCATCGGTTGTCATGAGATGATGCTGACGATGACGCCACGCCGAGAGAGATGAGAGCGCGCCATGGAGAGTGAGTTCCACGCAGTAAGGCGCATGCGCGAGATGGCATCAGTATTCTCTCTCTCTCTCTCTCTCTCTCTCTCTCTCTCTCTCTCTCTCTCTCTCTCTCTCTCTCTCTCTCTCTCTCTCTCTCTCTCTCTCTCTCTCCTGTTCTCTATACACAGCTTTACTGTTTTCATCCGTCAACTCCAATTAACCCACCGAAGATGTTATCTTTCCCTCTCTCATTTATTTGAGCCGTGACTCGAAGCAACTCCAACTTCGATCAAACGTCGATGCTGAGGAGTCAAACGCGCCGCGCGACTTTAACTTGTAAGGTCACATAAACTCACTTTTAACGTTCGTCCCAGCAGCCGCTGCATTGCTGGCACAACAAGATACAATAATTAATTTACGGAATAAACATTGTAAATAAAAAAATTTCCCCCCAAAAAAAACAAAAAAAAAGATTAAAAAAAAATCGTTGATTTAACAATTCTGATGTTAAAAGTTGTGACTGCAAAATGGTAAAAATTAATTTAAGAAAACGGAATGCTGAATTAACGAAACAGCTTATTCAATGAAAGAATTCTTTCATTAATCCAAGGTGTATTTCGTTTGTGTTGAAGAAACTGCACTGTGAAATATTGACCGAAGGGGAAATCCTTTAACCCAAGGAAAATGTCTGCTGTTGGAAGTAAAAAATTCCTTGTTGTGGCAGTGATTCTCCTTCATGCAATCAGAACTTTACTTCGCTCAAGGAAAAATGTCATAAGTAAACTTGTTTCCTTGTTTTTACAGAAGTGATTTCTCTCAGCGATGTTAAGCCCTTTTACGACTGCGGGTTACGAAGACAAATCAAGGTTCGCTCACTCAAATTAAGTGGATAGTTAAATATTCGTACAGCGCGGTTCTGATTTTGCATACACAAAGTATTGAAGGCGCTCGAGAAAAGATCCAATGTTAGATCAACAAAATTTGTAAAAATTTCACTTTCAGTTAATTTAACAATCTGTTTGTCGGATAAACATTGTTAATTCAAAATTTCATTCAGTGAAATTGTTCTCTACTATTTTGCAGTCACCTTTTTCAAATTGTTAAATCAACTATTTTTTATTTCATCGTACGGAATTATACTGTTGAACTTTTGTGATCGGAACTCACAAACTATGGTTGGGATTGAGCACAAATGTACCTGTACGTGTCTAGAATATTTTTACTGTCATGTGACGCCGTTGCAACCCATAGTAGCAAACCTCTTTGATAATTACCTATAGACCAAAATCGATCTTCCGAGGAGTTTAATTGAATCTCCGAACAACCGATTGGTTAGCAAAGATAATATTATGAGAAGAGTGATGGTATAATCGAGGGTTGATGAGTTGCTACCGGGCAGTCTATATGAGCTCTAAAGAATTTAAGTGTAAACAATTCAGTTTACTTAGGTTACCTGTTTGCATCCTCCGATTCATTCTCTCTCTCCCTCTCTCTCTCTCCCTCTCTCTCTCTCCCTCTCCTCTCTCTCTCTCTCTCTCTCCCTCTCCCTCTCTCTCTCCCTCTCTCTCCCTCTCTCTCCCTCTCTCTCCTCTCTCTCCCTCTCTCTCTCCTCTCTCTCTCTCTCTCTCTCTCTCTCTCTCTCTCTCTCTCTCCCTCTCTCTCTCTCCTCTCTCTCTCTCTCTCTCTCTCTCTCTCTCTCTCTCCTCTCTCTCTCTCTCTCTCTCTCTCTCTCTCTCCGACTCTCTCTCGCCTATTGTTATTACTCTCGCTAATTGAAAATCTAGCATTCAAGTGCGTTTTGCCGGCTTATTAATTTTCAACGCGCTGTTTTATGAATGGACGACAGAAAACTATTAAAAAAAAAAAAAAAAAAAAAAAAAAAAAACGCTACCGCGCGCTCACGAGACCCTTGAAACGAGTTTGCGTACTTTGCTTTATTTCAATGCACAGCCAGTGTTTAAAGAGTTGAAAAGAAACAAAACAAAACAAAAAAAAGTTTCTGTAACAGCTTTCAAAAGAGCTCTTCTTGTTTCGTTTTTTATTTTGTTTAATGGGTGTATATATTTTCGATAGAGATTAAACTCTTTCAGCTCGCGTCTCGGCGGGATACTTTTATCCAAAAATCGAATTCGATAGATTACCATTTAATCGAGACCCGCCTCTCACCGTAAGATGTAAAAGGGTCATCCTTTGTATTTCACCTCCAAGTTATTTTTTTTTTTTTTTCATTTTTTTTTAGTTGATAAGTTGCAGAAGCGAGGTCTCGTTGGGCGGGGCGGGCCGGTGCTTTAAAAGGGATCATGGCCCTGCTGTTTACAAACGTCTCTTTGTTCAGAGCCATTCTATATTTCTATATATGTACACGCTCTCTTACCATCTTCTCTTTTATTTCTGGTTCTCCCACAAACTTTGTCTCTCATTTCCTCGCTAGCCGATAAACAAAATTGCAGTTTGCAAAGCTCAAAGCTAAGTTTGATTCGACGTAGAATAATTAGTATTTCTATGTGAAATAACACCGACTTTGTTTTGCTGAACTCATAGTCAGAGAGCCAGTCATTGACTTCATCGTTAAAACTGTCTATGAGTGATGCTATTGGTTCAAAACTGGAAAAAGATGGCTGTTGCTGTGGTAATTATCGTTAAATTTTCCTTTATTTAAAGACTGCTCATTGAGTTGCTTTAAAAAACGAGCACTTTAACGATGTTCACCAAATCAACAGCCTAGTTTCACAATTTTGGACCAACACCATCACTCACTGACATTCTTAACGATTGGTATATCGATTGAGGTAAATGATCGGCCTGGAGGATTGTATGGTTTAAGATCCAAAATTCACAGCATTTTGTATTGTAAAAACTACAATATAGATTGTGAGTTTAGCGAGAAATGTGTAACATTTTTAATCCGGATTGTATAGGTTTAACAAAACAAATTAATGTTAAATCCACAATTTGCGTTGTTACGTTAACACACACTGTTTTTTTTTGTTTTTGTAAAATTCCATCATTTGGCTAATTGCGCATTCATAATTTTTTTTCGGGAAAGTTTTCAAAAAGTTTCTGGAAAGTTGGTCTTGGTGATTAGTACCAGCTAAAAACAAATGCTGTTTTAATGGCTCTGTGGCTTACTAATAAAGTAAGTTGCTCATGGTCATGGTTCGTCATCGATATGCCATATTTACGCTTATTTATTCTTGGATATTCCCCTATGTGGTCATTTCGACGCTTGATAAAACTTCTAACCAAAAAAAGAGCGATCTATGCTTAAATGGCCTCTTCAAAAAGAAGAAAATATATCTTAATTAAAATATACGAATTGAAAAAAGACAAAAAACGACCTGAGATTTCTCGAGAAAAATTAACATCCACTGAGGCTATCGAGAGGGGAAAAAATAATGTAAAAAAATGAGCATGCAAGAAGAAAAAAAAAAGAGAAGAAAAAAAAGGTTCTTGAAAACGGCACGATGGTCGTAGTTCTTTGATGCTGTTTCTCGTCGCTTGATGTTCGGTGCTTCGACGTCTGCTGATGTTGTGCGCGTCTACTCAAAATAACCGCAATACCGCGGATAGGGAATAACTAGTGGATTTTATGACGATGTCGGAGCGATGATACTTTGGCTGGATGGTTTTGTGAAAAGTGTTGCCATATCAACAGTTAAAATGTTTAAGTTGAGACCGACGAACTAAACCTGTATAGAGAAGCGATGCCATATTATTATACATGGGAAAAAAACTGGTAGACTTTACCATCTGCATTGCCAATTTTGGAGTTTGCTATCAAGTATGGTAAATTTTATCATCATATGGTAAATACAACTTACCTTATGGTGATATGTACCAACAGGTTATCTTATAATTTACCACAAGGTACGTTGCATTTACCATATGATTATAAAACTTACCATACTTGATAGCAGACTCCAAAATCGGCTATGCTGATGGTAATTTCTACCAGTCCCCCCCTCCCCTGTGTAAGTCCTATCCCAAAGTGAGGCAGCATAGATGAAAAGTTTGCTAGCCTCTTATTTTTCAACCTTAGATCAAAAATTGAGGCGTTTCTGGAAGAAAGACCCATAAAACACAAGGTGCGCTCCTCATGAACAAAAGCCTCAATTCAATCACAATGCCGAATTCTCAGCACGATCGTACTGATTCATAAGCAATTTCTTCCAGCTAATTACTTCGCACTTAAAACTGTCCATGTGTGCGTGTTTTAGAATGGCTTTATGGGACTCAGAATTTTAAAACAACCATTCAAGCTGTGAAAATTTTGTTTGTTTCTGGCGTAGGTCAGTTTTTTTCCGAGTAAATCCTTCCAAAAAATAAACGGTTGTGTCAATATTTGTGTCAATGATTGTGTCCAGATAGTCAAAAAAAAGTTGTTCACCTCCATTGCGAACCAATTCTCAATGGATCTGTCATAGGAAAAGTTTGGTTTAAGGTTAAAAATAATAGACAAACAATTAAACAGAGCTCTTGTAAAATGTTCATAAGGGATTTCTGTTATGGCTGCCTCCATGGTGTCTGCAAAATAATGTCCCGGAAAGCCCTTCCATGAATATAGCTAGTGCGGATCGAGGCATTCTGGAGGGAGGTAATCTTCAGAGAAATTAAACGTGCATTATTTTAGAAATGCTAACTTGCCCGCAGTGTTTTTTGCTTTTGCTTTTGTTTTTTTTTTTAGAAATACGCTTGTCATTGTGGTTAGTTACGTCATGCTAATATGCTCAGCTGAAAAAAAATAAAAAACAATAATAATAATAATTAGAAAAAAATCGAAATTGAAATATGGCAACTGCGCTTCCGAGCTTTAGCCACCGGTGATTGATGCTCTTGAGTCGCGGTTAGCCTGTTAATAAGTGACAACAAGGAACGATAACCGCATTGTTGTCGTGTAAAGAAAAACTAGCAGCGTTGCCATTTTCCTTGTAATTATCCGATTTTCTCATTTGACCTGTACTGTAAAGGTTGGTATTTTATCGGAAAATCTGGCAACATTGGAAACTAGCGTGTTTCACATTGGCCGCAGAAGAAAGGCCATTATTAGAACAATCCAGCAAAGATTGACGAAGGCATTGGTCGTTTAAGATGGAGTGGAGTTGTGTCGTCCTCAGTAGCGAGGCGTGAAATTTGACAACGATGTATTTTCTCCATTTAAACTCACTAAAAGAATCGAATGCTTCGGTCATCAGTGATGACCAGATGTTTCGACCTTTCTAACGTGTTTAAAGGGGAAAAAAGAGGCGTTATGCCAAATTGCACGCCTCGCCACTGGTCGTCCTGTCGTCGTCGATGAAACAGATACAAAAGGAGGTATATGTAACTGTTTGGGACGATGAATAGATTTTCTATTCTAGCTATAAAGGATCAAATCTAGCTTCATCGTGAAAATTGGTTGGTTGCGAACTTTCGATAAAGCTCTTGCTCTAGGGAAGCTCTAAGTTTCTTTGTAAATTTTCCCAACTGGATTGTAAATTTTACGAACGAATCGAAACATTGTGACTTTTCTAATTAGTAAAGCTATCACGCTATGACAGCAATGCAAGGCTGTTGCACAATGCACACTTTAGCTGCAAATGATTTAATAGTCGATTCTGGTGTAAAAACTTTAACAAATAACGATGGTAGCACTGAAAACTTCCAAAATCCATCCACTCGTAAACTCACAATCAGTAAACGAATTTATTTGCGCGATTGTAATGGTTGCGTTGGGCAGTAATAAGTGGGAGATTCCCATCTAACCCATATTATCCCAGAACTTTTTCGGTCACGGATTTTTATGAAATCTCAAGAGTTGTTCATTTTGGTCCTAGAAACATGAGAAAATTGAAAAAAAAAAAAATTCCTATTAGCCGTTTGGTAATTATGGCATGGTGCAAAAACGCACCATCGGGATAATACGATGGCATTTGATCTTGTCCAAAATTGAGGTACAAATTTTTGGTGCGTTTTTGCACCACCGGGATAAAATGGGCTAGTAAAACTGTAACTCTATCGAGAAGTGACAATAAAGGACGATTAAATAAGCGACGATTTTCCTTTGACACCGGTGTTGTCAGGTGTCACTGTACCATTAATCGGATGTGAATAACTACTTCGGTGTCTAAATTACTCAGTGGATCTTCCATTTGTCAACATAGAGAGAGTGGCGGGAGTAAGACATAGGAATCTCCTAGATATTGTTATTGTCCTACGCCATCATTGCGATATCGTGAATAAAAGCGTTTATTGAGTTTAGGAAATGAATTTATTTCGGAAGTTTTTAGTGTTGCCATCAATATTTTTGGAGGTTTCTACACCAGAATCGACTATTAACCCTTTAAAGACCGGGTTAGTTCACATGAACGTCACTTTTCCGTTTGTATATAGGGGAGGTAGTTAACTGTTCGTACTCGAGGAAGTTGGAATTGCATATACGACGGATTGAAGGCGCCAGACGAAATCTCATCTTTTTATACTACATCGAGAATCGTGTTTATTCGGAATCCTGATACTGGAACAATGTATTGAAATTTGTGTAACCTAGTCTAGGTAATTTCATTTTATTGATTTGACAAAACTAAATTTGCTTTTATAGTCATTTTATTTTTTCCGTGCTCTTTGAACCGATGAGATGCTTCAGGATATCAGGCATCTCATTCTCATTGTTACTATACTTTATATCCTTTATTCACTGTTTGAAATTATTTTGTTTGCGCCGTATTTTACCACAAAAATTGGTTAATTAAGTATTCGTTTTTGTTCTGTGTTTCAGGCTGACAGCATTGTGCAGTTTAATTTCGTGAAGTGTTCAACTCATAAGGCGTGTATGTTTCAAATCTCGATGGAAACTTTCCTAAGTACTGTTTCACCCAGTTCAAACTACTCCACAGCAAAAACATAATACAGTGATAGTTCGTACAAATAAAAAAAAAAAAAAAAAAAAAAAAAAAAAAAAACACGTGCATACTAAACGAGAACAGAAACTGTGCGGATCAGTTCGTGCTTTATTACGATTAATACTCTAATAAATTTTAACTTATTGGATTCGTAAATCATAATTCTAATTCATTTAACCAGTGATTCGTATTACCCATAGTGATCACTGAGAAGTTTTCCAAAAACGTTTAGTACATTTTCGTACATTCATATCTGTATAGCGATTTTTAATCGCGCTTCTTTTCATTATTCTATTGTGAAGCTAGTATCGAAATCAATCGGGCAAAATGTTTGCGGTAATGCAAGTAGAGACTGATGACCGTCGGGAGTTCCGGAGAAAGATGCGCGTAAAAAGCGAGTTCGTCTGTAAATATTGTCAGCGAAGGTTCACGAAGCCGTACAATCTAATGATCCATGAGAGGTCCCACAAAGAAAACGTCACATTCTCCTGCGAGGTCTGCGGCAAACTCTTCAAGAGGCAAGATAACCTCAAAGAACACAGGCAAGTCATTTAATAAACTATACAAAATAATAATAAATAATAATAAAACAATGGTTAATTTTTTTAGTTTAAAAATTAGAGAACATTTATATCAAACATTTTTTAAAACAACAATAATGGAAGTAATGGAGCTCTTGCAAAGTTTTGCTGTTGACAAATGGCCTATCAATTGAAGGATAGAGTGGTTAAAGGAGTTATGTGACATTTTGGAGAAAAATCGAGTTAGCACAGTGGATGAAGGAGTTATGATGGTGATATTTTAAAAATTTTCCAACTTGGTTCAAAAAATGTAGGATATGACCCTACTTTCAAAGCTGCTGCGGTTGATGTTCAGCTAAAATGTCGAAAACGTCCATACTTTGAACTTTAAAGTCTATTTTCTCAAAATCAAAAAAAAGTGTCACATAACCCCTTTATCCACTCTACCCTTCAATTCTGATGTAAATGCTGCGAAAATAACGATGAGACCATTAAAAAGTCAAAAACTCACTCCTCACAGAGAAAGCATTACTTGAAATTTCGGGTGACCACCCTTGCATGCACCAACTTTGTTTTCGGAGCCCAAACAAAAGAACAGGACATGAAATTAAGTGCCGTCTTCCTCCTTTATTACGCAACGTAGAACTTTTCTGTCATTATCACCGTGCTCCTAGAGACAAAATGTGTATAAATGGACTTTTATTTCCTTCAAATTTACTTTTTGAAAGAAAATTCATTAATTTGATAGTTCAAATTCGTAGGTTAAAAGGCCTGTTCTTTTCTTTGGGGTCCGAATCCGAGGTTGGTGCATACATGCAAGGGTGGTCACCCGAAATTTCAAGTTAAGTTTTCTCTGCGAGGAGTGAGTTTTATACATTTTTAACGGTCTCATCGTTATTTCTGAAGCATTTTACATTGGAATTGATACGCCATTTGCCTACAGCAAAACCGCGCAAGAGCTCCATTCAGAAGTTTTCTTGGAGATTTTCTTGGTTTGGCTTGGACTTAAACCGTCCTCCACATTCAATTTGCAATTCAGAAACACTTTTTGAGCCAAATGGCCTTGAGGTTTCTCGAGATAGTTTTAAGGGTATTTTAAATTGAGATTGAGACATTGGCATACAGAGGACGCTTTAAATTGCACGGTATTTCACTCAATACAAGTATCTGGGAGATATTTTCAAGGTAGCTGGGTAAAGTTAGATATATACCTAGAAGTGAATTCAAGATTTCTCATTCTCAATAATTGTCGAATTGCGGCAAGCGTCTCTGAATTACACGTTTTTCCAATTGACTCGACTTGGGTCGAGTTTTTCTCAAGCCAAGTCAATCCAAGCCAAGCCATGGAGATCTCAAAGAAAGTTTCTGAATTACATCATAAAATTCAGAGGATGGGCCGTGTGTCGTGTCTCAAAACTAGCCCTATCTGCAAATAATTAATTTATTTTCCCATACTCGTGAACACTCTTCTGTTATTCATATTATTTTGGAGAACACAGTCACCTTGTTAGACGAGAAGTTTTTTATTGGCTCGTCATTATTGGCGATTTGAAGAAATTCCTCGTGAAGGGCCATATAATAACCATCGGCTTTACTGCCTAGAGTAAACTTATGCACTACTCTTTTTTTTTTTTTTTTTTTTTTTTTTTTTTTTTTTTTTTTTTTTTTAGCATGATCAGGCAAAATTCTGTACTCCTGCTTCGTGATTACTCTGTTTCCAGATTTCTCACTTCTTTATTTTATATTTCATTTGGTGTACTCCTGTTTTAAAAATCGAAGTATTAACTATCGGTAACACTTGACTTAATGGCTCGGATGCTATACCCTCACCCGTGTGCATTCGCAAATCCAGCAATTTGACAACCATTTGTAATTCTTCCCATTAGATTGCATGATAAATAATTTATTAGTCAAGGAGCTTTAGCCCCTTCAAAAATCGATTGTTAGTCATATATTCAAATGGGAAGAATGCGCAGTTGCCAGATTGCTGGATCCACCCATGCCCTTGTCCATTTTTCATCTTATTACTTTGCTCTAAATTGGGACTTTATTTCTTCTAGACGGGTAGGTGGTCAAAAATTGTCTTCCCAATATTCGTTAGGAGGGATTGGAGACTTTTGAAAAAAACATAAAATAATTTTCTGGAGCTTATTCTCCCAGTCGTATTTTAAATTTCCGATTTTTATGATAGACCGGCCGTTCTGAGGAAAAATTGGTGATCTTAGTTGTCTGGGACACGTCTATGCTGGGACATCACTTAATCTTTCAATAAAAATAAAAAAAAAAAAAAACAAACAAACAAAAAAACAAACAAAACAAAAAAAACAAAAAACAAAATTAGAGAACTTTCAAAGATGGTTGCCCCGGAAGAGGTCTTCAATTTGTGAAGGAGAGTAGAAAATTCAATAAAACATGTTAACGGGTGTCCTACTATAGTCCGTTTCATTTAAATAGAAAATTGAGCTCGACACTTTCCCCTACAAGTTTTACCCTCTCTCTCGTACCTGCGATGACTCGAGACCCGTCCCGTCGGTCGGGGATTCCGCTCCGTCACAATAGACTGTCCTTTGGATAGCTGACTGTCCATTGTGATGGACGGAATCCCCAACCGATGTGGCAGGTCTCGAGTCATCACAGGTACGAGAGAGAGGGTAAAACTCGTAGGGGAAAGTGTCGAGCTCAAGCTTCTATTTATATGAAACGGACTATAAGCGGAAAGTCACGAACAAATGAAGTAGATCAAATCACAACCATAGTCTGCTTCAAGATTGTTCACGCTTGGTATGAAATCGAAGATTAACTTCAGAAATTGAGTGATAATTTGCACAAGAGAAGAAAGAAAAAAGACAAAGTAATACCTCTTCAGGACATTTCAATGTTGTCAAAAGTGTAATATGACCTTGTCCGTAGACGGCATAGATTTCGTAATGGAGACCTTAAAATATTTTATGACCGCTCCTGAAGATATAAACGAAATAATACAAGGTGTTTCTTCAAAAGTTTCAGAAATACGAGAAAAGGTGCGATTGTTAAGAGAGCTTAAAAATGTCTCCTCAATAACTCATTTCTTTTCGTAAAAGAGAGTCTGTACGCCGCGCCGTAAAATAGTTTGGAAACATTTTTGAAAAGTTTGCCCGAATTGCTTGAATAATTTTTCTCAAGACGGTTTCTTGACACACCCTCTATATTATGTTACGATTAGAAACCCATTTGTGTGGTGATCGGGACCAATAAAAACTGCCTCAAAAGTGTCAAACCGAGCCGGTTGAGCAACAGTCGGCAAATATACCATAATTTCGCAGAGTTATAAATTATCTCTGGTTTAGTATTATTAGCGGGATTGAGCGTGCGTAATTTTTGATGGCGGTAAAATGATCAGTAGAGTAATAAATGCCCTCTTATCGCCCTATAGAATACAATTTATTGAAAAACAAGTTGTAAAATATGAGGCTCGTAAAATTGCAACAATGTCTCTGTATAGTGCATATTTGTTCTTAATGCAGCATCCACGCAAATATCAAATTATTGCTCTCGGACTTTCCTAGAGTTTTCCTTGAATTTTCAATACGATTTTTTTAATGATATGATTTACTGCGTCCGTACTAACTATAGAAAATTTGAACCGTTTAATTTAGTTTTTGATCAGGGGGAAGGAGGGAGTCTTATAAGTCAATACTGGTCTTGGTCATATCTTCACCGAATCAATGCTCTGATCAGTGCACTATGGTCTGTGATTGAAAACAGTGATAAATTCACTCTCTGATTTCTGCCACTTTTTGACGACCTTAGACCACAGTGACCACGAGGAGCCACTCTGGGCCGAACTTTCTATTGTTTTATATTAAATGAGAAAATCTTTCTAGGTACTATTTAAAATTGGCACGATTGCCGAAAATTCTCGCGGTAAAATGGCTTATTTATTTTTTCCTCCTTATTTGTGACAGTATCACGTGTTTTCTTCTTACAGGCAATAACAAACTCTGTCTCTCTTGTACATATCTAACTTTCTATTTTCCCCGAGGATTATTTTCGATTGTTTCTTGTTTTTTTTTTTTTTTTTTTTTTTTTTTTTTTAAATTGAGAGAGGTCTTAAAAAAGAAAAAAAAGGATAACTAGTAGACGTTTGTAATTATTTAATTTGCAACTAAGTTCGTGGTTCTCTGTCTGATTCAACACTAAGAAAAACATTTAGGTAAAACAGTGTTTTTGTAAAAAATGGTGAGTGCTAACGCATTTTTTATTTAATAAACCATTTTGTTGTTTGTTGACTCAAGAATCTAAAAATGTAAATCAACAATCCGATTTGTTAAATCATCAATCCAGATTATTGATATACCTCTTCGGATTGTTGATTTAACAAATCGGATTATAAAATTAACAAGGTTGTTAGTTAAATTAACAAATGCGTTTGCACTCACCATTTTTAACAAATAGACTCTCAAATTGCCTGATTTTTTTTCTCAGTGAAACGTCTCCAAAAGTAAACTTATGAGCTTTTTTTTTCTCCTCACTCACAATTTTTTTTTGAAATTAAAACTGAATCAAAGAATACTCCGCCTTCCCTACCTCTGAATTTACTGCATCGCCTTATAAGCTCATATAACATTCTTATTTCCTCTTTGAAAATGCATTTTGAGCTAGAGTTTGAGATTCTAACGTATAGTTATTACGTACGTATAAAAGCTCATAAAGTTACTGTTCTTTATAGGCTCTATTCATCTGTTTCCTGATTTCTTTTTTACTCTGTTTCACTTTTCACGGCTTTCTAATTAACATAAATGCAGAGTAGAAAAAAATTCAATAACATTTAAATACTTGGCCTCCTCTCATTTTTCTTCAAGTGTTTTTCTTTTTGAATAATTTGAAGATGATTTTAATTTTTACAGCGTGATAACTTTATATTTTTACTTTTATCTAATGTACATATTTATATTTTAATCTTGTATTCTGCCTCATTTTTGATCGTTTTTTTGACGAATGATTGATTGCGTGAATGTGTGTGAATGATTATACTATTCGGTTTGCTAATCATTAAAACAGTATTCTTAAACAGCTTGAAGCCGTTCATTTTACTTAAATTTTTTAAAATTGATTATATTAAGGGCTCCTACGAAATTCATACGCGGACTGGGACTTTCGAATTCTATAAATTACGTTCTTAAAGTGAATTCAACAACAGACCGAGAAGTAATAAACCATAGACGCACGTAATGAATAAATTATTAATTCCCTATATATTTGAGTAAAACGTTTAAATAGACAAATTTATTCTACAGGACTCCCTGAATACGCTTTTGCTTCTATTATAGAGTACAAAAACCTCAATCTGGCTCTCAAACCGGAGTTTCTTTGAAACACAATTTTGATCTTTATTCCAATTGAACTTTCAAAACAACTAAATTTAGGAGAGGACTTGCTCCGTCAAAGGTACACAAATGTAGGTTCAATTTGAAAATTCCATTGACTCATTGACACACCTTGTTCACAATTATGGCCATCGACTTTGCCGGGTTACTGTGGGTATATGACCTCATTGACTTCATTGACACACCATGTCAAATATTCCTGACACCCTGTAGAAGGTCTTTGTGAAGTGCTATGCTCTGGCGGCCGATTCTACAACTACGGAATTCTATAATTAATGAAGCATCTTACTTTGCTGTATACGTGAGACTCTCACTCTCAAATATTCATGTTTTAAACATAACCTTGTTCGTACGGCTCTGTACTTACTTAGGCGTAGTGATGAATTCACTATTTTAATGATTTTATCCTTCAGTTTTAGAGAAGTTTTTAATTGATATTTGAACATTTTTTATCAAAATTCATCGATACAGACTCTTTTTTTAAACTTTGATGTACATAACTATGAACATTATGTGTCAACGGCTCATTTTTTATAATTTTAGTACCGTAACTAACATCATAATGACAACAAAATTTGCAGAAAAGAAAAAAAATTACTGTACCTTTTGACAATTTTACTTGAGCGCAGCCAAATGTCTGGGTTTATGAGTACGTTTTATGTTATTTTTGACATCATTGAAACACTTTGTCCATAAAAATGCATATCAGTCCAATGTCATAGATATCACATCTTCCGAATGTATAGATTCAATATTTTTTTTGAAAAAATTTGAAATAATCAGCTGATAAAGGATCTTAAATCAGATATTTTTCATCTCTTTCATGCGTGCGTCAACGGGTTGTAACGAAACTCGGGACTAAAAACAAAACACGATCTTGTTTTATATAAAATACGACATTTATTTAATGCAGAAAACCAGTTTTTGCTGTATACACACGCCTAACTCTAAACTCTCTTTGTTTTAAACCAGACCCACGAGACAATGCTTCCAAAAGCTATTCTGAGCTTAGGTGACCCACTTTTTCAGGAGAGTCACATTTTATCTCATTTTTGTCTTAACCTGTACGACCGAAATAGGAATTTACCTCAAATATTAAAACCAAAACTATATTCATGAAATTATGAAAAGTACAAGTATATAAAGAGAAATAAAAGAAACGTTGGATTTAAAATTATCATCATAAAACCATCAGTCAAAAATTGGATAAAAATAACTTTGCTTTTTAAAAATCATAAGCAAAATGATATTAATAAAATTACGAAAAGTATATACAGAAATGAAAGAATAAACATTTGATTCAAAAATACGATAAAAACCATCTGTCAAAAACTGGATAGAAATAACTTTCCTTCCTGGCTCGCGTCACTGATAGTGTGGGAGAGTAGAATAATGGACAAACGGATGTGAGAGAGAAGTTTGCCTGATTGCCTGAAATGGTTGATTGGTTGTTTGGCTGGATGTGTTTGGCTGTTGACTTGTTAAGCCTGGAGGCTGGTGGCATACCGCTATCTATCGCGTCCGACTAACTTTTGACTAATGATTGGTTTGTAGGTGTGGGTGGCGGTGAGAGAGCGGGTCTTCAGTCCTGCGTGCTCCAGGCCCGACTGTAAGCAATATTACATTCTACCTACTCTCACTGTTTTCAATTGCATGGCTTTCAATTAACCAATGCCACCAACCAAAATTGCTTATCTATCACATTATATCAGGTACTTATCTTTTGTCTAATATTTTATCTTTATTACCTGTTTATTATTTCTTGATTCTATTATACCTTCGGTGTTTCGCACGGTATGTGCCTTTGCAAAATGATTAGTTCCTCAAAGGATAAAGGTCTGCTGCATACTTTCACCACAGCAATATGAAGGATTGATTCTGGTGTAAAGTCGCGTGAAAATCACACTGAGAGCATCAAATAGTCTCATGATCTACTCATAAACCCAAAATAGACGTTTAAAGGAAAGCCTCAGATGGCGGTTGAAAGGGCGAATCAACCCTGCATGCATTCACCAGAAAAATGGCCAATGACAGCATTCGACACAAAGTAGGTACTTGCCCAGCGTTTCCTTGTCAGAATTCTGGCAAATCAATACAGAACGTAGTATATTCATCAAAGTTATCACAAACAATAAGGAGAAAGCAAAATTTACCGAAAAAAAAAAACACACAGCATGACACAAAGTGTAAGTACTTTGAAGAAGTAAGACGTTTGTTTACATTCTAACCAACACTTTTTTTTTCTCCGAGATTTATTTGGATCATGTTCACATTCAAGTAGGAACCTTCATCCACCTATAGATAAATTGGGTTAAACTTGAGTAATTTTTTTAGTTTATTGTCAGATGACACCGGAGAGTTTAAACATCGATGCTCTAAGCAACCAGATTTCCATGTAATATTCATCGTGGACCCACTTTTAAGGAGTCCAAACGACAAGACCAGTGAAAAATCTGATGCCTCTACCGGGGCTCGAATTCGGGACCTATTGATTGGCAGGCCGGCTAACCAACTTTGTAAATTGCCGTCATCGGCCATCTTTTGGTGCTCGTGGTACATGCATGCAGGGTTGATTCGCCCGTTCGACCGCCATCTTAGGCTTTCCATAAAACGCCTTTTGTATGGGTTTATGTGTAGATTTTGAGACTATTTCATTCTTTCAATGTGATTTTCACGTGATTTTACACCAGAATCAACCCTCCATAACGGTGTAGTAAAAACACAGAATAATACAATCAGAACGGAAACTCCCATAAGAGCCAATGGAAGCAAGTTTGGAATTTAAGGCACCAATAGGCAACGCTGTGGTCCTATATCCCAAC
Organism: Trialeurodes vaporariorum; assembly: GCA_011764245.1. NCBI lineage: Eukaryota > Metazoa > Arthropoda > Insecta > Hemiptera > Aleyrodidae > Trialeurodes > Trialeurodes vaporariorum. The sequence goes on from VMOF01000320.1 coordinate 15,124,030, forward strand.
ATGGCGGACGTGTGTGATTTGTGTTGAAACTCATTTATTTCTGTAAATTCTGGAAAGAAATCATAAGATTCGAGCCTCACTTTTATTCTAATGGCATTTCCGAATGAAAATTTTGCGGATCATGTCCTATTTTTTTTTTTCGCGCGCGAATCCAGATGTAAACATCCTATATCCCAACATGGCGGATGCGAAATGAATTTGCTTCAAAATCCGACAGAGTTTCCGTTCTGATTGTATTATTCTGTGGTAAAAATATGCAACAGACCCATTTAGTGCTCTTCTAGTGGTGGCTTGTGCTATTTGACAAATATGCGTTTTGCCCATTGAGCCTATGCAAAAGTCTCGATTATCAGAGATTCAGTGAATCCCTTGAATATCGATTATTTTACGTAGGTTTAAGTAGAGAGAATACGTTGTTGCCGCATTGTACGAGTCGCCACTTTGCTTTTCTAGGTGCATCGATCCTCTTAGGTCGCGAAAGGCAAGGCCGAGACAAAATTACCTTTCGGTCAAGGGCGGAAACTAGAATTTGCCTCCCTCTCTCTACGGCCACTTTTAGACATGTGTTAGAAAAGGAAAGCAGAAGATGTATGAAAAAATAACAAAACAGGATCAACGTTAAAACAATTAAATTAAAATAAAATAATCGTGGGAGGTTTTGAGGCTCAAACGGCACTTTTCCTCAGCCACTCCATCCAGGTGTGACTGAAGAAGAGTGCCGTTTGAGTTCGAAACGTCCCACGATTATTTTATTTTAATTTAATTGTTTTAGCTTTGATCTCGTTTTGTAATTTTTTCATATTGTGAATTTTCGGGCTACTTGTGTAGGTTTTGTTGTTGGAAAGCAGAAGGGACCATCATGTGAATTTAGCTCCTATATCCGTCTTATTCGAACGTTCAAATTGGTTCAGATCGCTTCAAATTGGAGGAGAGAGAGGACGACAAATTCCTGTAGCCACCCATGCCTTCGGTTTACTTGATATAATCATGTCGTACCAGCAATTGTGCGTCGTGCCCGCTTTCGAAAGTCGGGGACTCTCCTTCTCCAAAAATAGCTTTGCATATTCATTTAATGATCTTGGCTGCTTACAATTTGACCCCTTTAACTATACAATACTCATAGTATTTTTATAGCCATAGATTTTTATCGAGCACTTGAGAACAATTTCCAGTTACCGTGACAAGAATTCTGTTTAGTACTTTCCCGACCGGGATTCTGGGAGACGCAATTAGAAATCCTGGTTATGTAACCATGGTTCCAACGAATCTTACCAAAATTACTGCAAATATGTAACCGGAGCTCTTGCTACACTTACTGGAATCTGGGTGCGGAGAGTATTAAACAGAAAGTTTTCGCAAGGGAGGAAAGAAAGGTTGATTTCGACATTTTTGGGTCTCTCACTACAAGAATGGTAGATGGAAGATGGTTCTACATAATGTTTCTTTTTCATGATGGGGGAACAAAATGTATTATTCCAGCATCTTAGATTGCGGTTTAAATATTTTTATCTAAGAACGAGTCTTGGTAAAAGTATTCACAACCCAAAGAAAAACAAAGAGAAGCAAACAAACGAAAAAAAGGGCAAAAAGAATAACCAAAACATAGTTTGCAGGTATAATTTTTCTACGAGAAACGGGCCAACAACACCTCCTAACCAAATGACCAAAATTATATGGGCTAGTAGTTTGGGGTTTCCCCGTGAAAATCCTCACATACGATACTTCATTTTCTAATCTAACTTTTTGCAGCATATATTAAAAGATTCGATCTTATTTTGCTTCAGAAGAAGATACATTTAAACTAAATCAAAGATAACTGAGAAAGAAATTTTTTGTTGGTTTGATGAGAGAAAACTTTGTCAATCGATAGCTGGATCTGACGTTTTATGGAAATAATTATGACCTTAATTTTGTTCAGTAAAACATATTTTCTTGTACACATCTAATGGCTATCCAGTCATTTAAAATTGAGCTCACAATTTCAAACTCAAGAGTATTTTATAGTTCATGGTGTGTTCGATTGTGATTGTTTTCTCCATTTAGATAAATTTAAATAGTTGGGAATCCAACGACTATTTAACGAAATTGAAATGTGGTTAAATATCCAGAAATTACCGTCTATTACGCTTAAGTCATTGCGTTTTAAGAGGTTTGATTATCTTCAAAGATCTGCAAAAAATCAATTTTATGTGTGTAGTTATGTTGTAACATTTTGTTTTGTCCATCTTTTTTTCAGATCCATTCACAGCCCTAACTGCAACAGAGTAGTGACTGGGTTTGCCGCTCGCTTGTAGAATACGACTGATCTTAGACCAAGAAAGGTCTTAAACTTTAGTATTATTAACAAAAGAAGAAGACATACAACTAAAAATAATTCCAGTTTTCAAAACAGAATTCATTGATTTAGAAAAATATATCCGCTATTTAAGCGCATCAGTATGAAATTGTCGTCAAACACAATCCTGATGTCATTGCAAACCACATGAGAAGTTGAAATGTATAATGAGGTATGCACTATTAGATGCTGCAAAGATTTTGCCGTTGTTTTTTTGTCAAAAAGATTTACACAAGACGTTCACTGAAACGAAATTTCCAAATTGAATTTATCCTTAAATAATTAATGATTTTTCCAGGGGCGAAAAAACCATTATGGTAAAAAAATTACTTATGGTATTTTAGATAATGAAGAAGAAGAAGCAAAACCTTTGTAGAAACTGATGGCACATACCTCATTATATGCTTCAACTCCGCTTATGATATGAGTCTGAACTCCTCTTAAAATGAGTTTATTATTTTTAAATAAATTACAATAGTTTTTGAATCACATGCACCCACATTTAATGTATCGCAACTATATCTTCTTGTTTTGTTCGTTTGTAATATATTTGTTTGGCATAAGTTAAAACAAAAATCTTGCGTCACTATTAATTTTTGTAAATAAAGCATTTTATGTACCATTTTCTCGATTAATTGATTGATTTTATTACTTTCTTAAAATTTTCTCTGTTTTAGATTTTGGTTCCTCGTAAGAAATATTTAAAATATTTTTATTTTATTTTTGTTTTTGAGCAATTGATTATAAAATTAGTTACCACTTACCAAAGTGCTCTTATGCATCAGTAAGTCCTTCTCAAAATTTTATGTTATACGTTTAAAAAAAAAGAGAAAAATGTATTACCTTTGTATTTTTCGCCGTACTATTCGACTAAATTAGAATTTGTGTTTATTTCCAATTTGAAATTACTTTTCTCAACAATTCTTGGTAAAAATTTTGACCTCCCTTCATTTTGATGTTAATTCCACCATAAATACATTAAGAAATAATTAAATATTGATACTGCGTCATTAATTTTAAAAAAGAAAAAAAAATTAAAGTTGTATTGGAATATTTATAAACCAAGTATTCACGTGAATATCGATTAGAACTTTTTACTTCTCCAATGCTGCTTTCGTAATGATAACTGAAGCTTATTTTACAAGAAGCAGCTCTTGAATTCATGATCGTCAAATTGGAATCTATTGATCTGTTAGTTTTGTCTTGAATAATTATTCAAAATAAATAGACCGGTAAAGAATAATTAAGGTGATTCCTCTGTTTTTGATGCATTTTTAGAATTCAATTTATAATTCAAAGTCAGGCTCTGCTTTTTGCTATATTTAAGCCAAAAATATTGTGAAAAATCTCCTATTTATTTAATTGATTTGCTTCATTATATGTAATTTGAATACTATGCGCAATTAATGAACTGAAAATAAAATAGATGGAGTTTAATTTCATTCAGAGATTCGACGATCAGTTCTTCTGTGGACTGATTCAGATCTGTTTATAATTTTGGTGAATGATCATGGAAGAATTTCTCAAACCGATTATGTGTAGAGTATCTTTTATTATTTTTGGAATTCGGATTGTGGTGAAGCCAAACACACAATACTTTTCTCCTTTTTTAATGAAAAATAGTGGAACGGTTTTCAAAATTGTAAACGTTAACGTTAATAACTGTGTCTAGTCTTAATTAAGAAGTCGCCTTCAAAGATCTGCTGAGCTCAAATGGAGAAAAGAGAAAAGAATAATAAATAATCAATAAATAATAAGATACCTAAATATTAATAATAATAATTGTGATGTATTTTAAGCATTCTCAACTATTAGCGAGTACTTTTTAAACTATTAGAATAAAGCTTTCATTCATATCCTCCAACTAAATTTTCATCAGTGGCGGCTCGTGCCATTTGGCCACGATGTTTTTCTTCTACTTATTTGAATCTAGGTAAATTAATCGATTTGTTGGTGAAACAATACTTCTCAATCAAATCGATTATTTTACAAATTTCAAATGAATTAAGAACGCTGTTGCCAAATTACTCGAGCTGGAACCAATTTTGATCTTGGCCGCATTCATTTTCATTTATGTTCTCATGACATTATCTCATTCATGAAACTTTGTAAATACTATCATTTTTTAGTTCAATGCTTAATGAGGGTGAAACTATCACAAGGCATTGAATTTGGAGTTGCTTCCTTTTGTCTTTCTTTGATATTTTTTTCTTCTCTGTTTGTTCTCAAATAAAACAATTTATAATCAACTGCTTTTTCAAATATGTGCCAACAGTAGAAAGTCTCCAATGCTCGAAAACTAAACGTTTCTCTGTGAATAGTAAAATCTATAATTATATATGTCCGAATAAGTAAGAATGAAATTAGAGGTTCGAACATTAATACAATGCACTTCCTTTGAATGTTTAGCTATTCAAATTCTTAAACTTTTTTCAAAAATTAATTATTTCATTGCGGAAATTCATCAAATATTTAAATCTTGTTTAGGCTATGTTCTGATTTTTAGTTTCGGAATGAGAAAAAAAAACAAAAAAACAAAAAAACGATTCATCAAAACATGGAAAAAAACTCATGCAATTTTTTTCCAATTCGGAAGAAAATCATAAATATCCTGTTAGTCACCCAGTCAGTTTCAAATCTCAAAGTCTATGTTGTGCGTTAGCTTTGAGAAACATTGTAATTCCATTGAATTTTACTGTGAGTTCAATAGAATCATTACTTGACTTTTACTGGGTTAAATTAAATGGCAACCATTGTGCAATCTAAAAAATTTTATTTCTCACGTTTGGAGAAAATTTGAATGCAATATTTCAAGATTGTATTATTAAGCATCAATTTGTTATATGATTTATGTATAAATTTTTTTCTTAATTTTAAATTTAAGATTCAATTGTACATACCCTATTTAATTTTGATTGGTCTAAATTTTTTATTTATTGTATAAATTACGAGTATTAAATGATTGAAATATGAAAAAAATAATAAAAAAAATGAATTAAATCAAAAAAAAAATATTCTTTTCTGAAGGATGCGTAGTTTCATTTCCACTTTTAACTTTTATCAGTTTGATTGACCGATTTCCCGAGTTTAAACCTTTTTATTTTTATGTATTACATCTGAGGCGATTTAAAGAAAGTACTGTGCATGGCTTTTTCATACAGACTCTCATCGTCAAATGCTGACAAGAGCTGAAAATAAAACACAAAATGTTACTGATCTCAAAAATCATGAATACTCTTATTTGAAGATATTAGTAAGATATGGAGTAAGTCAACTTATCGCAGATGCTCATATCTGTTGACATTTTGAAATTAAAAGCCCCCTCGGGTTTGAGGGAGGCGGAAGGTATCCTTCAAATGAGAAATTTGAGTGATGCAAAAATAGATTTTGAGGCCCGTGGTGGGAGGGGGTGGCGGAGTTCCAAAAATATAAATAAAGGGTAAGATTGGTATTTGTCAAATACAGTCTGTTTGTCTCTTCCTTCAACCTAAAATCTTAAATTAATATGAAATTCAACCGAATATGGTCTAAAAATAAAAATATTGTGTTTTAAAGCTGATTAAAATGGAACTTGAAATTCTAAATTAACTTCTCTTGTAGAAAATTTCCGGCCCTGAAGATTATAGATAACAGTGAACTTTTAAAAGCAGTGAATGAAATAAATTTCTATGTCTAGTTTTCCAATCTTAAAAACTAACATTATTATTTCGTTCCAAATTTAGTTGTATGTATTAAACATTTTAATTTTTATTTGAATTCTACCGATTCTGAGTCAAAAAGGTAGGTGCCCAAATGGAACACAGGCGTAAAGTTTCACTTTTTTTTTCAATTTTTAGACTTCATGACTTAAATAACACTGATAATGCGGACCAGTGGCGAGTAGCGTGCATTTTCCCAACATTGTGATTTGTCTATTCAAACAGATGAAAAATATCGAAGTATTGGGTGTTCGGTGAACACCTTCACAATCAACCTTTTACATGGTTTAGATGGACAACCTAAAACGAAGCCAAATTGCACACTAGGCCACTGATGTGGACCTTCATTCCGTTTTTCACGTTTTTCGGGAGAAAAAATGAGACAGCCGGCAACACTGCAATTGGTCCATCTGAACACAAAATGAAACTTCTCAATGAACCATTTCAAAATTGATATTTTTACAAATGTTTAAATGGAAAAATTGCAACGTCCCCAAACTGCACGTGGCGACACGGCTCACCCGATTTTACTTGCGTGTGCTGTCCTAAAATATGTGATGCATAAAAAAATGCAGGAGCAGACCAGTTTAATAAAAATCTCGCGGTAAAATCCTTTGGGGAAACAATTTTTTTAATCAGTTAAATGTAATCAGACATGGAAATGAAAATTCTGAAATTTCCATTTAAATTTAAATTATAAATAATTCAAATGATTCTTCTGGGGACATGCGTAAAATTTTATCATATTTTAACGATAAGGTGTTCCTTTTATCTTGAGGTTGAAGTTTTTTTTTTTTTTTTTTTTTTTTTTTTTTTTTTTTTTTTTTTTTTATGAGGGGTTTTTCGTTTGTCTTCGAGGAACGACAATTTGCAGAGTCAGAAACTGTCACCGAATGTCTTCACTGTACATCAAATATTATTTTCATGCAGTCAGTAATAGGCAAAAATAATTTTTTGAATAACCAGGAATAATTAACTAAAATTATTCGCATTCATTATACTCATGTTATTTCTATTAGTAAATCAAAGTTTTGACACTACCAGCAAATTCATCTGCGTCATAAGATGAATGACTGGTAGTGTCAAAACTTTACTAATAGAAATAACATGAGAATAATGTGAATGATTTTAGTTAATTAATCATGGTTATTCAAAAAATGTTTTTGTCCATCACTGGATACAGAGTGAATTCGTTTGCTTGAACGAATAGAGGATATTAGGATATGTAAATCGAGGCCGTCTACTGAAAAAGGCCCATAAAACATTATGTGTGTTGTCCTACGGAAATAAGCATCACGATCTCATTAGAATTTCCGTAGATGAGCAAACCTATTATTTTAAGAACCCTCTTTTTTTTATTGGCCTCAATCCATTAAATAAACAAAATAACATAAAAGGCTAGTATTTTTGAATTGTTGCCTTTATAAAAACTAGCTACCACATCATCATAAAACATAAAGTTACGGGCGAGTATTATTTTGGTAAAGAAATAAGAAGTATTTTGACCAACATCTTCCAGAGACCATTTCAATGTTTCAAAATGGCCTCTTAAAATGTCATTATACTAAATTAATTTTATTTTCCTCATACTCTAAATTATTTTACGAAAGCTCTCCCCGTTCTTCAAGAGAATGGTAACATTTTTTTAAACTAAAACGAGAGTACTTCATTGGAACAACAAGTGAAAGAAAAAACAAATTGATGAATCAAAACAGAAACTGCGTTGTTTTTCTTCCGCTTTCGTGCGCTGTTGGTCAAAAGGAACAGACGCTGTGCTTCTACTGATTTAGCTCAGCCCCATGTCCAGGGGTGGATGTACCATTTACGAAAAATATGCAACTGCTTGGGGCCTCAGATTTAAGAGTTCAGACTTCAGACTTCACGAAGGGATTAAGAAAAGAAGAAAAATAAAAATAAAGTTAAAAAAGAAACAGCAGAAAGAATGAAAATAACAACTTTGCTGAATAAAGGGTTAAAACTGAGCTTTTAATGCCTTTTTTATATACATATATAAAAAAGGGAAGACCTTTAAACCTCCCTTCTTTTTGGGAGATGTCTCCTCTAGACCCTCAGGCATTCTAATCTTCTTCTAGGATACCTTAAATTCAATATTGCGTAGGGCCTCAAGAGGTGTAAATATTCTCCCGCCCAAGTCAAAAGGGATTTTTGTAATTTGACCAATGGCAAGTTCAGTAAAATTGTGAGCTCAAGTTGAAAGAATACTTTGGTATGATGTGAACAATGCGCAAGCAAAGTTCGGATACGGACATTCGTATTGTTTCCTACCCTCTGCCTTTTGAAGACGGTTGCTAGAAAAGGATAGTGGAGGGTGCCATCACGTGACTTCAGCTCCTATCGCCGTCCTTTTCTAAAGCACGCGTTCAAATGGGAGGAGAGAGAGAAAGACAAATTCCTGTACCCACCCCCACATGTGCGGAGAAATCATCAGCAATGGACCGATACTCTGCAAATGAAGCCTTATAATGACGCCCATGAATTTCGCAATCCAATTTGTGTTGTAGCACAGCTTTCAATTTGACACGATAATTCCACCGACTAGTTGACCACAATGACCACATACATAGTTTAGTTCGGTGTACTGTACTGCACAGAAATACTCGTACCTTTAATCATTAGAACGAGAAAGCACCTTTTCAGGAACATTAGAAGGATAATTTTTTTCTATGTTTAATCTTTAGGCATACGGGGTGGTCCAAAAGTCTCGGAACGGCGTCATAACTTTTTAACGGCTGCAGATGAAAAAAACCAAACTTGGGAGATGTTTATAAAACTTAATCGAAACCACTTTTTGGCATAGAAAACCCCCCTTACTAACACCTCCGGAAATTTTGGGTACGCCAAAAAGTAGTCCCTATTAAGTTATAGACATCTTCCAAGTTTGGTTTTTATCTGTAGCCGTTAAAAAGTTATGAAGCCGTCCCGGGGCTTTTCGACCACCCTGTATTTTATTTAGTAACCGAATGCGGTCAGTTTATTAATACAGTTAAATGGATCTCCGGCCTCTTTGGTCTTAAATTTTGTGACCAGGTGGCTACGAAAATCTGTAAACTGGCAGTTTTTAATTTGTCTTTATTGGATTTATCTACTATTGATATGGTATGAAATGATGTTGAATATTGTTAAAATTACCAACGAAACATTAGTGACAAAGATTGTACAAATAATTGATCATGTTATACAAACACCAAGTGACCATCAAATTGTAACCAAACCCGATCACTAAATGAAATTTCTTGAAGGTGTCAATTATAGGTGGATCCAGCAATCTGGCAATGGCGCATTCTTCCCATTTGAATGTGTGATGAACAATCGATTCTTAAAGGGGCTATAGCCCCGTGACAAATCGACTATTTCTCATGCAATCAAATGGGAAAAATTCATTGTTGCAAGATTGCTGGATCCGTCAAAGGTGTCAATTGGGGCGGAATCACTGGCTTTTATTATCAAAACATTTGCATTTTTTTTTTCCTAACTCAGTGACGTCATAACAGCGCGGCGCGGCCGCGGCGTGGCGACTCCGCCGGTTGAAAAATAATTACCACATCAAAGTATTTTCTTGCACTGAAGAAGCCATGCATATTGAAGAAAACTGTGTAATCTCTTGATCAACCGATGGGATCATCGGTGAATTGAAGAATGCCGTTGAATAATATACGCACACTAAGCACTAAGCAGGCCTCCGTACAAGCTTAAAAAGGCAGGTAAGGCAAAATGGCACTTCCAAAATGGGTCTGTTGCGTATTTTTACTACAGCAATATATAGCACATTGATTCTAAATTTAAATTCGTCGAAAATAACGATGCGCACATTTAAAATTTCAAAAATCCACTCATTAAATCAGGAAATCTCTTCCGTTTCAAACAACCCGGGATACGTTAGAAATTATTATCACTGACATACAACTACTGGCGGAGACGGACCCACCGCGTTTATATAGACATCAACAGAACTTTACGAACATTTGAATGTTTCGTTTAGATGCATACAATTCTTGCATTATTTTGTAATCTTTGATAAGCCACAAAAGACCAGGCACCAAACGCAGCCAATATTTCATGTATTTATAGATAGTTTCCATCATTTTGTAGTTACGATGTTGAATACAATATCCATGGTGGTTCCGTCAATGTAGTAGTAGGCCGGTGCAAAATTCGTCTCGTAGAAACAAGAAACAACAGTCAAAAGTCGCTTGCTGTTGGGAAATGGACATAGGTAAGGTTTTCTTCGTCGCTTAAAGCCGGGTTATTTTGAAGGATTAATGGATTCTGATGAAATAATATTCCGAAATTCTATGCTTTAATTAACAAATAATTTGACTTCAGTCCCATTAGATGCCATTTTCTGCCCCCACTCTGGTCAAAAATTAAAAGTTTGAGGAAAGTAAACAAACTGGTGGATTACACGTGCTTGGAGGTCTAAACTTACAGAAAATATCAAGGAGAGGGATTTTTAAAATTGGTTTATACTCCCTATTTTGTGTATGAATCCAGCTAGTTTTGCGATATTTTGGAAAAAATGGCTATTAAAGCCGCTGTTACGGCTATCAAGTTAAGTTTTATGTATGAGCACAATCGAGTGATAGCTTAGCCGGGAAGTAAAATTATCATCTTGATGCAGGTTTCAACATATGTGTACAATGTACATACATAGAGCAGAAGCTGTCAAAATCTTGTGCTCATATCTAAATTTTCAGTTTAATAGTAGAAAATGACCGTTTTTTTTCTGAAAATCGCAAAACTAGCCACACAAATCGGGTGTACAAACTAATTTTAAAAATCCCTTTCATTGATATTTTCTGTTGAATTAGACCTCCAAGCACATGCACTGAAAGAACACTACGGTCTATACATATAGGTTTACTGAGGCATTCCTGGTCTTGTAGCCCGCTACTTTCTGTGATGGAGTCCGCGTAATTACGGGTTGCACCGCCGAAAATTACGGGCGTCACAACCGTAATCCCTCGGTAAACCTATATAGTCCGTAATTTACGGTGTCCAATACCGTACCGTTTTTTCAGTGATGTAATCCACAGTTTTTTTTTACTTTCTTCAGACTTTTAATTTTTGACCAAAATGGGGGCGGGAATTGGCCAGATCCTATCAAATAGATATCGATTGGATCCATGTTCACCACTCAACAGTGGGCAACTGTTGGCTGTTGATTCATTGAGCCCGCAAACAAAAATGAACTCATATTCAACTTGCCTCACTCTCATAACACAAGAAACAGATCATAATGTGCTCGGTCTCTGTTTGTTTCTGGTTGTTCCAGACAAAAGAAGTATTTGCCTAAAGCTTCGCTTATTAGATCTGGCTCTGACCGCTTCTGACGCTTCTTTCGCCGTATAGCTTCAGCGATCATTTCTGCCATCTGGCGATCCGCGACTTCCTCTCTCTTCTGAGTACTGGCGACCGGTGAGTGGTGATATTCGGAGACGATGACTTACCGTAAACGCCTCCAACGGTTTTGTTTCACTTTTGGTTGACGCTACTAGAACGCACACGACGATCATTAAGACGAGATAAAAACAAAATCCGCCCACTTGCACGTCATGCGGATCCGTCCGTCCGTCATCACAAAGCATGGCAAGTTGAGTGTTGACATCAAAAACAAGTTTTGTCCAAAAATAAAAAATAAAGAGAGAAAAAAAAAGTTTTAAATGAATGAAAATGGAACTAAAAAGCAAAACGAACGTTTTTTTTTTTTTTATTTTTTTATTACAATGTCGAGCCATCGATTACAACGCACTTATGCAGAAGGATAGGTCCGAGCTGCGCTGACAACTATAGTAGTGCCTAAATGTCATTGGCGCGAGTCAACCAGTCCTCTAGGAGTGTGAGTGGCGCACGATGATCTGAAATCGAAAAAAAATGTCCAAAAATCTGTGGAAAAAAAAGTCACCAAATACATATAGAAAAAGACCCGGGCTGACACTGGGATTGGAGCCGGTGGAAACCTTTTGCTACAGGCTTAATTATTAACTTCTTATAGGCCAAGCCCGAGTTTACCCGTGTTTCTCCTCTAGTCTATTTCACATTGCTCCAGTATCATGATTCAGAATAAACGTGATTCTCGATGTTGACACTTGCAAAGAGATGTTTAGTCGGGCCCCTGCAATTCTTTGTATAGGCAATCCCAACTCCTCTAAGTACGAACAGTAAACTACCTTTCCTTTATAAAGTAAAAAGTGGTGGTCTTTTGAACAAACCTGGTCTGTAAAGGGTGAATACCTATAGTTGATTATGGGGTAAAATCCTGTAAAAATAACGATTAGCGCACTAAAAAATCACGAAATCCACTCCTAAACTTACAAGATGCTTTTAAACGCGAGACCTTAATGGCGGCTGGGACCGCCCAAATCTAATCGCAAATGTATGCTTCTTCTTCTTCTTGTGTGGTGTTGCGAGAGCACTTCGTGTAGATAGCGCTGATTGAAGATAGGGAAACCCAATGCAAACTACGGCCCCTACCGCCATTACAGTGTCGCGTTTAAAAACATTTTGTGAATTTAAGTGTGGATTTTGTGATTTTTTAGTGTGCAATCGTTATTTTTATAGGGTTTTACCTCATTATCAACTATTACCTATAGCAAAAGTATGGAACAGCTCCATTATTCGAACAGTAAGCATTTCCGGGTATTTCCGGTAAATACTTTTTTTCTATTGTGTGTGATCACTATGATGAATATATTACGTTTTGTGTATATTTGCTGGAAATCTGAAAAGATAACGCTGGGCAAGTACCTACCATATCGAATGCCACCGTCGACCGTTATTGCTGCTCGTGGTGCACGCATGCAGGGTTGATTCGCCCTTTCAATTGCCATCTTAGGCTTTTGTTTGACCGCCTTCTGTGGGTTTATGAGTAAAATTTGAGACTATTTGATAGTCTTAATGTGATTTTCACTCAATTTTACACAGCAACCGATCTTCAATAACGCTGTAGCAAAAGTATACACCAGACCCATTGTTCTTAAAAGTTCATACATGATACCTTGATGAGAAAACTTTCTTCTGATTTTTGGCCACTTTTAGCAGATCTTGAACCATAGTGCGGCGCGGCGCAAACTGACTCCACGTCCGCGATGTGAGGGAACTAAATTCATTTCTCTGATCACCGATTTATGTCAACAATTTTGTCCCGGCGAGCGCTGCTGGGCCGTCAGCGTCCGCCGCGCTGCGCTCTGGGCGACCTGCTTGACAGACTCCACATCGCGCGCTGCTTGACTCCGTGTGTGCGCGAATGAGTTCCAGCGTGTGCCCACCTACCGCAACACACCATTCAATGACTGCCCGCACCGCCCACCACATTTGGCGCAAACACACACACGCACACTACTTGCACCCAGATTTCTCTTTGCGTGTCGTCGAGGAGGTAAGAAAAGTTTGAAACGCTCCCTTCACAAAATACATACTTTGATGTAGCTGGTTAGAGTCCCTGCGTATGAAAAGAGTCTCGCCATCCGAGGTTATCTCTCTGAATGGATGCTGAAAACTGAAGAAGAAGGGGTCTGAGAGTGAATCCTGGATGCGCGCTTCTGGTTTACAGTAATCTATGGAACCATCATATCAATCCCCGCTGCCCAGCTTTGAGGAAACTTCCGGAACGTGACATTTTCGATTAACAAATAAGTAAGTTCAGAACAGAATAAAATAAATTCACGCATTCGTGCATTACTCTTCACTGTAAGTTAAAACAGGTAGGGAAGTCTAGAGCCCCTTTATACTATGAAAGTTGCGCCTATGTTGAATCCATTTCTGATTGGCTCTCAGATCTAGGCTGTCAAGAAAGCATCGAGGGGTGTCCGGAAGTTTCAGCGCCGGAAACCTCGGCGCGGGGAGATTTCGGCGCCTGATTTTTTTTCAAGCGGTAAAGTTAAGTAACGTCGAGCGTAGTTAGTTCTTGGATTGGTTATGGGGAGACCATTTTTTTTTCTTCAGTTAAATCATAATATTTTCTACTTTTCCTTCACACTTATCCAGGTTAAGGACTGGCCAAAAGTTTTTTTTTAGGGGGGAAAGGTCTCCCCCCCTGAAGGACACTCTTGGGCGTGTTTAAAAAGTTTTTGTGAGGGGTGTACATGACCCTTTGTCAATTTTTTAAAAATGTGCTAACCAAGAATAAATAAATAGATAAATATGTGGAATATAAATATGTATTGCGGGTGTACACTGCCCTTGTCGAATAAATTGGAGAAAATTTAATATTGCAAGTTGTGAGCAATTCCTCGCAGAAAGTCTAAAGTTGTAAGATTTTTGAAGTCTTCACACAATTTTTCCAATCGCTGTGTAACTGCAGCATATTTTTTCTTTTGTTTCGATTCCTCCTTCTTCGAAATGAATCCCTCCAGTCTCACTCGAGTCAGTTTTTCTTCACTCTTGAACGCATTTATAACTTTCCAAATAGAGGGGTGGCTTGCCATGAGAAGAGAATTTTAGTTTTCAGCTATCATCATTTTGAAGGAAAAGTTGAAAATATTATGATTTTACTGGAGAAAAAAACGGTCTCCCCATAATCAATCCAAGTACTAACTACGCTCGACGTTCTTTAACTTTACCGCCTAAAAAAAACGGTCTCCCCATATTCGATCCAAGTACAAACTACGCTAGACGTTCCTTAACTTTACCGCTTGAAAAAAAAATCAGGCGCCGAGATTTCCGTGCGCCGAGATCTCCGTGCGCCGAAATTTTCGCGCCGAAACTTCCTAGATTCGCCTCGAGGGGCAAATGCAAATGGCGGAGGGTCTGTTTACTCTCGAAAAGTAGACACCAGTATCACCAATATACAACTAAACATAGATGGAACCACCACGTTTATGTAAACATCAACAGAACGTACGAACATTTGAATGTTTCGTTTAGATGCATACAATGGGTCTGTTGCAAACTTTTGCTACAGCGCTATAGAATGATCAATCTCATGTAAAATAGCATCAAAAGTCCATTGGTGGCAGCAGAATGTCATAAAATGCAATAACAAACTCACAAGAGGCATTTAACTGAAATCCAAGATGGCGGTAAAATATCGAGCAGCCTGTATGCAAGCACCACGAACATCCAGGATGGCCAACCTCACAACATCGATCACAACCAATCACAACGCAAACAAACTCATAACCTCCGATGCTGTGAGGTTGTTAACGTTGGCCATCATGGATGTTCACGGTGCGTGCACACAGGTTGCTCGATATTTTACCACCATCTTGGGTTTCAGTTAAACGCCTCTTGTGAGTTTAATACTGCATTTTATGACTTTCTGATACCATCAATGGAATTTTCACGTGATTTTACTTAAGACTGAACACTCTATATCACTGTAGCAAAAGTTTGCAACAGACCCATTCTTGGATTATTCTGTAATCTTAGATAAGCCAGAAAAGACTAGACAGTCAAATGCAGCCAATATTTCATATATTTTGAAATAATTGCCACCATTTTGTATAGTTACGAGGTTGTTTACAATTAGAAGGTGGTCATCCGTCTATTAAGTACTTGTCTAGTGTAGCGCAGGCTGGTTGAACTTGAAGTGATTTCCTGAGTAAATGAGTGGTTTTTGAAAGTTTTCAATGTGCGCGTCGTTATTTTTGCAAAATTTTACTCACTTACTTTCGTCAAGGCTCTGTATTGTTGTAGTAAAAGTATGAAACATACCCATTTCATTTTTCTATCTGAAGCTGTAAAGAGATGAAGGAGTGTGATTTTCTTTCATTAGAAGTGTGGACACACTGTATGTATACATATAACCATAGAAAGAAATGGATAGAAAATCTTAGACAAAAGAGTACTAAGAAAATTGTGATCTTCAGTGCTCCTTTGTCCAGGGTAGACTGCGTCTGCGTCTCTTTGTTTTCTTTTTGCTCTTTCTTCCTTTTATATTTTCATCATGTAACCGTTTGTGGTTTCTTTTCTTTGGTTGTTTTTTTATTTTTATTAGTAATTAAAATTTACACTGAAGATGGCTGATGTTTTGCAGCCGAAACGTTTGTTTCTCAAAATCTAAAATAGTAATTTTTCTTGCCTTATTGTTTTTTGAATAAAATCCAAGAAAATTATTTAAAACAGGCATTTACAACTTATTTTGTTTACTTATTATTATGTTTACATAGTGTCATATCTCAACTTAATTTAATATATACATATATATATATATACATATACATATATTGTTTCGCTTATATATATATATATATTTTATATATATATATATATATATATATATATATATATATATATATATATATATATATATATATATATATATATATATATATATATATATATATATATATATATATATATATATATATATATATATATATATACATATATGTGTGTGCATAATTTGAAGTGCTGCATTTTCAGACCCGAGCAATAAGACAGCCAGTGGAAAGGGGAAATATAGCCATATCCATTGCTCCCAAATCCACGCAAGCCTTTGTTTGGATTTGTGTGAGTGTCGATACATTGTCTCTGAGACAAATCGAAGAAGACGAAGAAGAAGTAGAAGAAAGAGGCGGAGAAGGGGGAGGAGGAGGTTGTGAAGATGAAGAAGAATAAACTTCAACCAAGAGGGGATTATTGCTCTTCATAAAAAATTCATAACGGGTGGAGGTGATCATGCAACGGATCTTGAACTCGCCATTTAGCTCGACCTCCTCTTTGTCGTTGTCTCCTCGCTTTTTTCACGGTCTGGAGTCAGATATTGAATTCAATGAAACATGAGCATTTCAAAAGTATGCACCTTTTCAAAAACCATACCTCCCATAACTTTACCATCAAAAATCTTCATACCTTATACGTTACGCAATCAATGGGGCTGTTGTACACTTTTGCTATAAGCGATTGAATAGTGCAAAAACCTTCAGAAATAATGATGGCAGCACTAAAAACTTCCGAAATCCACTCCTAAAATCAATAAACGCTTTTATTTGCGAGGGCGTAATGGTGGCTGAGGGCAGAAATAATGGGAGATCCCCATCTAACAATACTGTAACTCCATCAAGAAGTGACCAATAATAGCCGACTTTCATTTGACACCGGTGTCACTATAGGTGTCACGGTACCATTCATTGGATGTGGATCATTACTCTGATGACTAATTTCTCTGTGAATCATCCTTGTCAGCATAGAGAGAGTGACGAAATTAAGATAGGGGTCTCCCATTATTACTGCCCACAGCCACCATTACGTCCTCGCGAAAAAAAAAAAAAAAACGTTTATTGAGTATAGAGGAGTGGATTTTGGAAGTTTTTAGAGCTGCCATCGTTGTTTTTGGAGGTTTTTACACCAGAGTCGACTATTCAATCGCATTTAGCAAAAGTTTGCAACAGCCCCATTGGAATATTGATGAAAATTCAGACAAATAAGCTACCAGTCTCCATTTTACTCATGATTAAGTTCAAAACCATTTACAGTCATACTGAGTATAACGCATGTTGGTCTGAGATCGAAATTAGAGTGGCCATAAATCCATAAAAAAGGTCATCAGAAATCATCGTTTTCAACTTTTTGAGCTTAATTTAAACCCTTCCAGTTACATTACGAGCAGGGCTGCCGTTTTGCGTATAATCAATGCTATTTTTCAATTCACCGATGATTCCACCGGTTGAGAAAAGATTACACAGTTCAACTCAGTGCATGACTAAATAAACTGAAATACTCGCATCTGTAATCTTTTCTCAACCGGCGGAGTCGTCGATGACTTTAAAAAACTTGCGGATATTTTAATTAATCAACGGAGTCTCCACCGATTAAGGAAAGATTACAGATCAGAGTATTTTCGTGCATTACAGTCATACATTGAACTGAACTGTGTAATGTTTTCTCAACCGGTGGAATCATCGGTGAATAGAAAAATAGCATTGATTATACGCAAAAGGGCAGCCCTGAATACGAGGCAGGAGACGTATAGTTATAGCAGTAACTGTACCAGCCGTAACTCAAAAACGTGAGCCTCTATGGGACGTCCCAGAAGGAGGGGGTTTGAGGGTTATCTCCCGGAAGTTTTTTTTTTTTTCAAATTCACCTCTCCAAATTCCAATTTTTATCTATTTTTTGTTAGAAAATAACTCTATTTTTCTAACTGAGGACCACATGGGAACACATCAATGAGGATAGTATTCTCCTTGCTATAGATTCACTGAGAGAAAGCACCTCTTTAAAAATAAGGAAACACGATTACTTGTGACAGTTTTCCTTGAGCGAAGTAAAGTTCTGTTGCATGAAGGAAAATCAGTGTCACAACAAGGAATCTTTTACTTGTAACAGCAGATATTTTCCTTGGGTTAAAGCAATTTCCCTTAGTTAATATTTCACTGTGCAGTTCCTTGTGTTTGTTACACTTTGGATTAAAATAAAAAATCTCTCAGTTGCAGCACCATGGTGCTGATTTTGCATATTTACTTGATTGAAGGCGCGCGAGGAGAAATATTTTTCGAAACACTATTTCTTCACAGCATGCTATTTTTCCCCCTGATGAACATTTTTCGGGGAAAAAAATAGAAATTAAAGGGAGGGCATGGGAAAAAAAAAAAAAAAAAAAAAAAAAAAAAAAAAAAAAAAAAAAAAAAAATAGCAATGCAGAAAAAAAGTAATTTGTTCCTGGGCTGAAGCTTCAAGCGGAACCAAATTAGAAGAAATCGAAAAAAAAAATGTTCCTTGGGGGAAATGTATACATTGAAGTGTTAACTATTTTAATGGGACAGTTGCAAGGGTCTGAAATATTGTGTTTTTTTTTTTTTTTTTTTAAAAATTTACTTGATGAGCTGAGGACAAAGATGCCTTTGGTTTCTAATTTAGTCCCATAGTTTTAAAGATGAGATTTTTGCCCAAAATACATTGTTTTAAATGGGAATTTCGCGTAGTGACGTCACTACGCACATCATTTTTTACAAATGTTTACGTGTGTATCTTCAAAACTGGTACCTTTAGGAAAAAAACCAAAGGCACCACTGTTCTCAGCTCACCAAGTGCTATCATTTTCTTTATAAAAAACACA
Organism: Trialeurodes vaporariorum; assembly: GCA_011764245.1. NCBI lineage: Eukaryota > Metazoa > Arthropoda > Insecta > Hemiptera > Aleyrodidae > Trialeurodes > Trialeurodes vaporariorum. The sequence goes on from VMOF01000320.1 coordinate 15,143,081, forward strand.
CAATTTCACACCCTTGCAACTGCCCCATTCGCATGCAATGCTTGTGAATGAGTCTAACATCTTTGGGTGAAGTGACTGGAGACCGTCTCTATTGAGATCGGGGAAGGAACACCGCAGAAGCTTGGTGCAGATGGGAGACAAAGTTCAGGCTCATCTCTGCATTCTGTACAGAGGACGGAACACGCCTCGTAGAAAAGTATAAAGAGGAGAGAGAAAGAGAGAGAGAGAGAGAGAGAGAGAGAGAGAGAGAGAGAGAGAGAGAGAGAGAGAGAGAGAGAGAGAGAATAAAAAGGTGTTCGGTAATTATTATTACGGAGTTGAATGATTGAATCGGCAACGGGCGATAGGACGCGACGCAACGCGACGGGGTCACAATGCACAAGCAACGTCGGCGACTCCGCCTATTTCCTCCGCTGTGCTATTGTCTTTCCTCTCTTGAATGAATATTAAATCCCATTGACCATTGATCGAACTCCGATCTCGCCGATACTCTACAGGGCCTACGCCACCGCCGCGCACCGACTTGCTCGCTCCTGGTGAGCCTCCCTCCCACCCTCACGCTCTCTCTCTCTCTCTCTCTCTCTTGTCCCTCTCTCTCTTTTTCCCTCGATCGATCTCTTTTGAAGGTTTCCGATTGTAACTTACCGATTATGAACAATTAATTTCATTTATTCTCATTTTCCACTCCTGCTCTGCTCCCACTCTCTCGGAGCTTATTCGACGCTTCGTGCGTTTCGTAGACGCCTTTACTACACGGGGAAAAAAAACAACTGGTAGAAATTACCATCTGCATAGTTGATTTTGAAGAGTCAGCTATCAAGTATGGTAAATTTTACTGAATGATGGTAAAATGTACCAACAAGTTAACTTAATTTGCCATAGTATTCGCTGCATTCACTATCTACTTGAAAGCTGACTCCAAAATCGGCGCAGATGGTAGATTATACCAGTCTTTTATTACCTGAGTTGAATCGCCATTTCGAACTTGACGTTTTATTAGTTATGTAAGTTTATTAATGAACTTTAGACTTTCTTAGTGTGATTTTCGCTGGTTTTTACGTCTGATTGGACTATTCATCTGCCCAAAGCAAAAGGTTGCAAGAGCTCCATTTCAATCGTTTTCTTTCACTGCTCTCTCTGACCGGGAAAGTCAAAGTTCTACTTCCGGTAATCTGCTGATGCATCAGCGGGCATTCCTGAGAAATTGATACTTTTGTATAGGACCAAATGGTTAAAAACAAGGTAACCAAATAGCAAAAGCCGCCAGACAGTGGAACCAGTCAATGAAGCGGGAGTCGAACATAGAATGTTTGACTCAAAATTCAAGTTTGAATGTATTTAACAGTCAAAAAACAAAAACGGTGATTCTAGTAGGAAATTCTACAGTAAAACCAATCAAACGAGTTTCAAACTCTTACGCTGTGTATTAACAAAGGTGTTTTTCCCTTTGACTAGCTCCATTGTGCGCCATTAAGTAGGGGGGGGGGAGACCCAAGTTATTCAGATACTTTCATTTTTTTCGTCGCTCATTTTGCTATTGTTTTGAATATTAATGTGGAAAACAGCTTTGTTTTCTGAAATCCGGAGAGAGGGGAGTACATATAGGCGACCTTGCTATTTGCCTCATATTCTAACCAAAAATTTAAGTAAAACTTGCAGAGTTCTCAGAAACAGCATGAGTTTACCTCGGCTTTGGCGAGTCTATAAGAACATCGCTTAATCATTAACTTCTAAAGGATAATCACAATTACGCTTGGATCTTTACATCTCATATACATACGTGTCTTTGATTTTACATCACAGTCCGAAACACAGCCACGCATCATCATATATATGACAAACAGAATCTTTACTATTTCAACACTCACCCACCATCATAATACCTGGTGAATTCATGTTCGGACGTTGTTGGCTGTTGTTGATACCACTCGAGCACACATATCGATTCATCAGACAGATAGAGTTAATGTTGACAGGTGAGCACTGGGGTGGAGGGGGAGGAAGAGGAGGAGGAGGAGGAGGGGGCGTGAGGTGAGGTGGATCCGCCCCAACTGACTTGACTTCAAAGCCATCCCAATTAAGAGCGCGATCTTTCAGAGAGAGCAGGAGACGAAACTAGGAACGCGCGCGCGCGGATCATTTGTTCACGGAAACGTTTCTATCATCAACCAAACGTAACAAAACAAGATGATCGGTGAGAATACAAAACGAGCCTCCTTCAACCATTCACCATTGATACCCGGGATACGGGGCATCAACATTCAACGGAGACTTGGAATAATGGCTCTGCGGTTTGACCCTTTAAACTGCGCGCAACGCACTCAGTCAACCCCTTCAAGCCGCAGTCACAGCGCAGCTATTGAGCGTGTTTTTTTTTCTTCTTTTTTCTCCTATCTAAGCGTTCAAGTCTCCTGACCGTGCATCGCAGCCAGGCGCAAGTTGATGTGTTTCTATCCGACTATTCAAGTCTTTCCAGCGTGCTCGTCAGGGGGCAGTTTGTTGCTTGTTGTGAGGAGTCTCTGGAATTTGTCGGCCGGCTGGATCCTTTATCGGACAAAGCTCGGTTATTGAAAGGTCAAGAAAAGGGTCAGATACCGATAGAGCTTCATTTGTTGACGCTTTCAAGGTTATTGTTATGTAGGAGTAGCTCCTTTTGATGATTTCTGTCAGCGTGAAAACACTCCATTCACATTTATTTTTTCCAATTGCATTGCCCATTTGACTATGAATGCACCTTCGAAACAGATTTGCGTAATGTAGGAGCGAACTAAACCCTAGAATTCTTCCTCTTCTTCTTCCACCCCACCTACCTATCGGTTTCCTCGAACCTCCTAATGGACCGATAAATATTTGAAACATTTTGTTGAGTGTTATACGTGTAGTAATGGATCATAGCTTTGTCTTCGGATAGGATGAATGTTTTCTCTGCTTTTGATGTCGGACTCATAAAATGTCGGCAGAAAGCGAATGCTCTTTAACAAATTCCTTCTGTGGCGAATGAAAAAGAAAATAATAATGTTATGACTCAAAGAACTTATTCTCAGACTCATCATCATGACGAATTTATTTAAGAGACCATTAAATATAAAATTTGAGGTTTCTTTGATTGATTTTCGAGGGTAACCTGAATAATGCGGGAATCAAAAACATTTTCTTTGTTATTTCATGCTTTTTGAGATATTTGAAGAACTCTCTCAAAAAGGACAGAACCTATATTAGGTAGGTGCGCAAAATAAGGCCACTCTTTTTTTGAAAGGCTGTAAAAACGGTGCAAATGGTCCTACGTGCATGAAATTTGGCACAAACATGCTTTATACCTTTATCTTCAAAAATATGTAAGGTTTGACCCCCCTTTTTTAAATTTAAGTGCATGAAATTTTAATTTTAAAAAAATTGTGCAAGTGGCCTAATTAGGGCCACGGGTGCCTAATAAGGCCACATGGGTAAAAATTGGACCTTTGTGCATACTTAGCGTTATATTTGCTGGAATCAATTTGAAGTTAAATGATGTCAATAATCAGCTGGAGGAAAGTATGCGAAACAGGAATATGTATATGTTTTTATAGATGAGTCAAGTTAAATTGAAGTTATAAATGAGAATGTACTCCGAAACTAGGTTTTTTGGTTGCGCAAAAAACCGCTAAAGCCTTTGTTTACTGACTGACAGCCAGGCGCCTACCGCTGGGAGTTGGGGAGGTGTTGCATTCCATTCTACCCAGCGTGGAGACTCTGCGGAAGTCATCATCTGTGCACTACGTGCTTTTTTACGATTTCTGCAACCGATTTAAGACGCGTGGCCTTATTAGGGTACATGGTCTTATTTGGCGCACCCACCTTATTGGAATAAATCAAATTTTGTAACCCTGTTTTAGTGCGTGCCTTCAAGATCAAGATGGAAAGCGTCCATTGTCGGAGTACATGTGAAAGTCCGATTGTACAGTCAACGACTATTTATTTATTGTCAGTTGACTAACGGGTTTTTGTTTAGTCGTTTGAAATTAATTTTTCCACCACCACGATAACGAGTTCAAAAATATTTAATGTGTGTAAGAGTAAGTTTTGTGAGCTTTTAGCGTTACAAGTGTAATTTTCGGAGGGTTTTTTTTTTTTTTTTTTTTTTTTTTTTTTTTACATCCGAATCGACCCGTTCAATCGCATGAAGCTTCCAGCAGCCCCATCTTCGATTAACGGTTACTGTCTCTAATTTGCAATTTTTCTCCCTCGACTTGACTCAACTTGAGTTTACCTCAAACCAAGTCAGGACAGGTCAAGTATATAGCTCTCAAGCAAACTCTCTGAACAACACCCCCTAAAAGCTTCGCGCTGGATAGCAAACATTTCCATGTATAAACCGGACTTTATAGCATGTGAAAAGGAAGATGAGAAATATCGCGCGTAATTGATGAGCGGTGGTTAAAGAAGAATGGGGGACATGGGGGGTGGTAGTTATGAGGTGGTGGTGGGGTAGGGGGGGAGGGAAGTGAGGGCGGGTCTGGGTTGGTAATGAGACTTATTCCTCTCTTGTTTCGGGGCAAAAAGAGAGAGGGAGAGAGGGAGAGAGGGAGAGAGAGAGAGAGAGAGAGAGAGAGAGAGAGAGGAAAAATAAAGAATGTTCCGGGCCGGAGCTCGAGCTGACTCGCACTTGAGCGCATGAATGAATGAGTAAGTGTGTGAGTGAGAGTATGATCATTGATCAGACGGTATTCGTGTCAGTGTTAGTTTGTGTATATTTATGTGTGTGTGTGTGTGTACTTGGTGCTTGGGAAGATGCTCCAGATGAGCTTCTCAAAATACCCACGCGTGAACCACTGGGCATCGCAGGATCGCTGGATCGTCGGAGATCGCGGATCGGGGAGTCCAGTGGGACGGAGGAGTTTATCCCGATGTCGCCCCGAGCGGGTTAACTATTGAGCGGGTCACCACCCTCACCTACCGACCAAGCATCGAAGTAAGTATCCAGAACGCACTAACACTTCCATTCACATTCACTGACAGTGTTATACCACACACACGAATACAGGCACACCACACCCGTGCAGTGTTATAACTCAAACTCACCCGCGCACCGCTCATCATAACACGCTAGCACAAGCACCGGCAACAAGTATCAAACACCAAGCATCAGGGATCAAGCATGAAGCTCACCGAGTCGTGCCGGACAGTGGGTCGAGCAGAGGAATTTTCGGGAGATGAAAAAAAATGAAAAAAAAATTGCGGAAAAGTAGAAGACTTGGGTATTTCAGACTTCTTAGACACAATGAAAGTCGCGCCATGTCAGCATCCGTTTCTAATTGGCTCTCAGATTTAGGCTCACACGATAGTCCCAAGAGACAAATGTCAAATGGCGGAGGGTTTCTTTACTTTTCGCGCACTAGTTTTTATTATTAATTTACAGTACCAGCGACCGAAGCAATTGAGTAGTTGAATGCACAAAGGGTGGATGTCGACATTCGCCCTTTTTACTTTCATCGGCTGTTTGAAACCGTAGATCCCATATATGGTATATACGTGTAAAATTCCAAATGGATATCTTCAAAATTGAGCTCGCCGGGAAAATTTAAGTAATGAGGAGTCGTGAAGGACTCATGAAGCTTTGAAAACGTTGCACTCTTTTTTCTCAACAATGGTTTTCGTCACATCCGTCCTTTGTAAATTCAACTACTCAATTATTGTGTTGATTGTTGATATTTCCTCTCCTTGAATGTTAACTGGAGGACATTATCTCTTTCAATAACGACCGTTATTGTCGAGAATCGGAACCGAATCTATCAAAACTAACGAAATAGCGCAATTAGCAATTTGCCTCCCGAGCGCTCTTCTTCTTCATCCTTGAACTTCTTCTTCATCCTTGAAGAAGGACAATAGGGCCTTCTGGACAATAGCAATGTCCTGAGAAGGCTCAAACGGCGCAAGCCTTTTGAGCTGGCCTCGGATTATTATCATAAAATCTGAGGGACGGGGGTCAACTTTTTTCTCCTTTTATCCGTCCTCCACTCAGAATTGTCTTTACCTTCACTTCACTTTCCTCCATCTTTTCATCCCTTCATTCCATATCATCATCGTCATTATTATCGTCATCATCATTTTTATTTCTCGTTCGTTTTTTTTTTTTTTCGGGAACATAAAACTAAAGAAAATTTTACTATACCCATAAATATTTACAAAAAAATCATACTGTAATTATTTTATACTATTTATCATAAGAAAAAAACAATTATTGTGCTCATGTTGTATAGTCGTGTTAATAAAACTTGTTTTTTTAAAAAAAAAAAAAAAAAAAAAAAAAAAAAAAAAAAAAAAAAGAACATGACAACACGACGAAATTCTCATAATAACTAGGGAATTTTGCTATTTGAGGCTACCCCCCCCTCCGGAAGCTGAACGTTGGGATCACGATCTGTTCTAGAACAGACCATAGTGGAGAAGGAGGAGACTTTGGAGGTTCAAAGGGTTTAACAATTATGGGTTTTGCTATTTAGATCTGTGTAAAAGTATCGAATTCTTAAGCATTCAATGAGCCTCCTGACAGTCGATTATTTTATGTGGAATTATACGGTTGACAAAACAGGGGGCAGTGGAGGCTCTAGAAATGCATAAATCGTGGGTTCTGTTATTTAGAATTGTGCGAATATGTATCGAATTCTTAAGGTTTAAACAAACCTCCTGAACATCGATTATTTTATGTAAGTTTAAATGGAAGACAAAAGAGGGGGAGTGGAGGCTCAAGGAATTTAGCGATTATAGGTTTTGCAATTTGGAATTTCACAATGATCAATGATGTGGACTGGTGCTCAAATGTCAGTGAGATTTTGATGTAAAACAAGACTTGACACATCATTACTGTTTTTCTTTCCTTCATTGTTCCAAACAAATCCTAAAATAATCGGGTTTTCTGTTTTTTTGGAGAACTTCGAAACGCAGCGGGGTTTTGAGCAACCGGGGAAATCTAGAACAATCTAGAAGATTGCTAAAGTAGGAAAAATGAGAATCAGTTTGCTGTACGAGTAGTTGTCTACCTAGAGAAAATAAGGCGCTGCAACTCCCCTTAAATGCTGTCTTCACCTCACACCTCACACAAACCCTCTTCGCCGCTGAGACGACTTCACGGCCACGTCAGACTTACCCTTTGGTGTTTATTTTGAGTTTACCGATGAATTCGACGGTTGACAAAAGATTCCGCAACGCACAGTTCAGTTCAGTTCATGGCTGTAATCTCGGAAATACATTATTTTACGTTCTTTCCTACAAAATCAAATATTCATTGCGTTTTGCAGTAACATTTCAATCAAATTTAACTCAAAAGTTTTTCAGAGCGATTCTGCACGAGAGTAATTTACTCACCAGTAAACTTTATTTGAATACATAAAAATAGTCAGATAATTGATTTTTAAACTTTAATTTAAATTTATTTACTTTTCATTTTAATTTTCTTTTCGACTATCAGAAGCTCTAGATTTTCAAATTTGGTGTTTTTGAAGTATTTTCCACATCAATTTGACGGTAAAAGAAAAGAAAGCTTCCGCAGAGAAAATCCTGGAAAGAACTCTAGAATAATGAAGACCTCATAGTATTTATGACATTCAAAATTGATTTGTTAGTTTCGATTATTTATCAATAATCTTTTGAATTATGTATTACTGCAAAACACTGAGTTGACTTGAATGATCACACTCAGTGTAGTTGCGCTGTGCGCACCATCTTCTATCTATGGGGGAGAAGAAATGCAATATCACTTAACAAATTACAAATTCTAAATTGTGATGATGTTTCAAAAATTTCGAAGTTGCGATTGGTCGATCGTTTGGAACATCAAAACAATTTCGATCGATCGAAAAATTTCTTATTTATTTTTTATCATATTTTTGACGATAGAACCAGAATTTGAGTTAAAATGACAGTATATTTGAACGATCGAAGTCTCAACATTTTCGAAACCGTACTGTCGATCGCGACTTCAAACTTTTCGAAATTTTTAAGGAATTTCGTTTTGATTGATAGTTTTGTTAACTGCACAGCCTTACTAGTTTTCCTCATCTAGGGAGGGGAGACTACCCAATTTTATTTTAGACCCTCCTTATGAAGTTTCGATGACGCCGCAACTTGTGTCTCCTACTCTCCTTGTTATGAAATTAAACAATTAGCCGAGGAAATTTTACAATCGACCTCTAGCTACATTTTTTACGCATAGTGTTTTATATTTGACCACCCTTGCAGCATAAACCACGAAGTTAGCAAACACGTGAGTAGAGCTGCCGATTTGCGTAGATTTTATGCCATTTTAAAATTCATCGATGATTCCATCGGTTGAGAAAAGATTACATTGTTCAATCGGGCAGTTGCAAGGGTCTGAAATGCTGTGTTTTTTTAAGAAAATGAAAGTACTTGATGAGCTGAGAACAAAGATGCATTTGGTTTCTAATTAAATCCCATTGTTCCGGAGATGAGATTTTGGCCCAAAATATATTGTTTTAAATGGGAATTCCGCGTAGTGACGTCACTACACCCGCGATTTTTTGCAACTTCACACGAGTGTATCTCCAAAACCCGGGGCACTTGGGAAAAAACCAAAGGCACCATTGTTCTTAGGTCATCAAGTACTATAAGTTTCCTTATAAAAAACACAACATTCCAGACCCTTGCAACTGCCCCAATCAGTAAATGACTGCAATGCAGGAAAATACTCTGATCTGTGATCTTTTCTCAATCGGTGGAAATGCCGTTAATTAATTAATTAAAATATCCGAAATTTTTTTAAAGTCATCGACGACTCTACCGGTTGAGAAAAATATAAAAGATGCTAGTGTTTCCGTGACTTACAGTCATACACTGAACTAAACTCTGTAATCTTTTCTCCACCGGTGGAATCTTCGGTGAATTTCAAAATGCCATTAAATCTATACGCAAATCGGCAGCTCTGAACGTGAGAGAAGGATATATATATTTGTGGTCCACAGAGAGGGTTTAAATGGTAGTGGAGCCAGTAATTAAGTACCTGTATCGTCCAGTTAGCCCAAGCCGAGTGATTGGTACTTAATTAAAAAAAATAAAATAAAAAAAAAAATAATAATAGCATATTTTCCGGCTCTTTTGCTACTATGATGCTCGACCCGGTACCCTCATACGAATAAAGGAGCATTGCCGACTATATACAGGGTGCTGCAAATTCTTGGTTTTTAAGATGGAGTGGATTGGTCATTGGTTTATTTGAGGAATTTTATCCGTGAGTCACGGGTTTGAAGCAAACCTTTTGAACTTTGTTCATGAAATTTTGAGACATGTTTTTGGGGGGCATAGACGATCCAAGGATCCAGCCGATGTCGAAATTTTGCTACATGATAAAATAAAAAAGAAATAATAATGATAAAAAATAAATAAACAAAAACATGAAACGGTCATCTGTTGAACTTGTTTGCATTTCGTTCTTTCGAGGACAAAACTTCTGTTCTGGACATGGTTATTTTTTAAAAAATAATCTGTAATTTGTCCAAAATCACAATTTGCAATATAAAATAGAAGTATCCTTTTATATAAAAAATAAAGAGTCAATTTAAGTTTTGAATCTTATATGATAAGAGAGATATAATAAGAGAGAAAAAAAAATAACCAAGAAAAATAAGGATTTAAATTTAGTACCGATGCGAGCTTTAAATTTTTCAAATGCACGCCAAAGAAGCGTATGAGATAACTTTCCTATGATGCGACCACACACCTTTTCCTCAAGCTAGTGACAGCTTCTCACGGAGATAAAATATTTATCCTAATTCAGGTAAAAAGCAGTTAAAACAGAAGCTGTCATTCCCCTGAGCTACATTTTTTCCACTTTACTAGTAAAAAATAGCGGTTTTTTTTCTGACAAATTGTAAAACTAGCCATATTCATGCTCGAATCAGCAGTAGCGAGGCGTGAAATTTGGCAACGACGTACTTTTTTTATTTAAACTTACTGAAAGAATCGAATGCTTCGGTCATCGGCGATGACCAGATGTTTCGACTTTTCTAATGTGTTTCAATGGGCGAAAGGGAACGTTGCCAAATGTCACGCTTTGCCACAGCCGGAATCAGATGTATAAACCTATTATATAAACATCCCTTTCATTGATACTTTCTGATCATAGGTGGATACAGGGAATAGTCTTTCTCTCTCTCTCCTCCCATCTGAAAACGTGTATTAGAAGAGGACAGAAGAGGGGGCCAAAGTCACGTGATGGCCCCCTCTGCTTTCCTTTTCTAACACATAAGTTCAAATGGAAGGAGAGAGAGAAAAACAATTCCCTGTATCCGCCGATGTTTCTGATAGATTAGAGTCTAATCTATCAGAAACATCGGCGTGAATCATTAGACCTTTAACTTTTAAGCTCAGGTGTAATCCACAGTTTTTTTTCCCCTTTTTTCAAACTTTTAATTTTTGACCAAAAGAGGGCAGAAAATGGCCTTCCGCATGTAGGGTTGCCAACCGTCCTCCTTTTTTAGGCTTGTCCTCCCGTCTTCCCTCCTTTTTAAAAAATTGAGAATTGTCCTCCTTTTTGAAAGGGCTTGCATTTTTTAATTAAAGAAAAAATAAAAATAAAAATTTAAAAAAAAAATAAATAAATAAAAATGTAAGCAAAATAGAAAACAAGTTTGAAGAATAATAGAAAGAAATTAAAAAAATTAAAAAATTAAAAATTCGAGAAAAGAAATTTGCAGAAAAAATAAAAACAAAAAGAATTAAAAAATAAAAAAGGTTAAAAATTTAAATAATTATAATAATAACAATAAAACACTTTTTAAACACGCCTTCGAAGACAAACATACATTTATCCTTCGTTGCCAGTCCTAAGCCTGGAAAAAGTGTGAAGGAAAAGTAGTTTTCATCAAACCGAAAATGTCCTCCTTTTCTAAGGAAATACGTAATATTGTTCTCCTTTTAAGACATACCCAACTTGTCCTCCTTTGTCCTCCTTTTTGAAGGCTAAAGGTCCTACTTTTTGAAAAGAGGAGTTGGCAACCCTACTTCCATGGGACAGATCCTGTAATTTCTGATTTTTGGCTACTTTTAGAAGATCTCAGACTAAAGTGGAGGTCTCAGGAACGAGTGTTTATGAAACGCACTGTAAAAGGGTGGCGGTGGGTGTGGAGCGTATTGCAGAGGAGCGCGGCGCGGCGCCTAAATACCGCATCCCGGATAAAACTTATAATTAAAGTGTTAACGCGCTGCTTACACTGTTTCACATCTATTGGCGGCGGTGGCGCCGCGCCGCCACGCCACGCCACACCAAGCCGATGGACGCAAATATTTGCTCATTAAATTACTTTATACCTGGAAAGGTGTAGCGGGACCCGAGCCGAGGTCTCCGCCTCCTTCCTTGTTTTCGTCTATAAAAACCTCTTTCGTTTTTCAGTCTCATGAATCAAATTTCGATTCCGTTTGACGATTTAACGCCATAAGTTTTATAGACCAGTGGCGGATTGGGCATGTATTGCTAAGCACCCATTGGTGCAGTTAGATTCTCTCCCCATCTTTCTTATATTCTTCTTGAACGTTTGAGTAGAAGAAGGATAGAAAAAGAAGGTTTTATCCACTTGTCTATAATCCTTGTCTAAAGTGCGTGTTTCAATGGAAAAATGAGTGAGATAGTGCTACTGCTGAATTCAGAATCCGCCGAATCTTTTGTTTTTTATTTCATACATGTCTGCATAGCAATAGTTGCATATATCTCATGTCTGCATAGTTCATTCATTAGGAGTTTAATTTAACCTTCAACGATACTCTCGCATGTAAGATTCAAACAGTGAGGAGGGATACAGCATTGGCACACCCAAGAGGGGTCTATCTGGCTAAAGCCGCCCCCCCCCCCAACCAGAGTAAGTTTCCAGGCTGGTCTATAACTAAATGCCGTACTCTAAATTTTGTGATGCTAAAAAAATTGATCAAGAAGATTAGACTTTTTAGTCCCTATCCCCACTACCCAAAAAAAAATCCTGGGTGCGCCACTGCACTGGGGCTCAGTGCAGAAAATGAAAATCAATTATTACTCATGACCTATCACTGGAACCTCAGAACAAAGGGCGAGTATTATTTCAGACAGGTAAAAATCAACAATTTCACTGAGCACATTATTAAAAGTATATAGTAAACATCTCATTTATCATATCGAAGGGGTCCATTCTACTATCTTGTTGGCATTGTATGATTAGACAAAATCCCCCTCAATTCCCCATAAATGGCCACCATAGGTGGGGGACAGCATCACGCTAGCCTATGGAGGCCATTCATGGAAAATTGAGGGGGATAGCAAAAATTCTAAAAAAAAAAGACGCAAAAAAATAGCAAGTGAGAGGAATTTTTTGAGCCATCCATCCCGGAAGTTCGTAGCTCGAGGTTGGGGGGCTGGCGTGATGCCACCCCTCCAAAACAAAAATTGACCTAGCAAAATTTGAGTGAGGATAGCAAAATTTTTAAAGGTATAGCAAGGAATAGCAAATCGATAGCAAGTTTTTGAGCAAAAAAATTAATAAAAAGTTAATGTTAGGGGGGCGGGGGTCCAACATCACGGACGTACAAAATATACTGTCCGTTTTTCTAACGAACATATGAACCTTTTAAAATTTTGACAAATGGTTTTCATAATTATCTGGACATACCCTTATATTGGACATAAACAAGGCATCCAATTTTTAACCGATAAATTATTAGACAATTTTGCATTAGAAGTAATATCAGCTTACCAAATTCCAGCGATCCTAACGAACAATCCCTCTTGAAATTTTACTAGGCTCATTCATTTTTACTACAATAAGGCTCTTTCAAACTTTTGCTATAAGCAAATGAATGGTTAAGTCTGATGTACAAACCAGCGAAAATCAAGATAATCGCACTAAAAAAGTATAAAATTCGATAGTAAACTCAGGAAAATAGCTGTAACGGCAAGATTGCAATGGCAGAGCTACGCAGGTATCATAGGAGATTCCTGTCTCTTTTGTCTAATTGTCTATGGAACACAGAGATATGTCTCAACTTAGGTAGGAATCTCCGGTGATATAGGCGAGACAGGTCCTGCGTAGCGCCACCATCAAGCCTGATTCTGAGAGTGAATTTGGCAATTTTTAGTGTACTCATCGTAATTATTGCAAGTCTTTATAAAAGAATCAACTCTTTAATCACCAGCAGCAAAAGTTTGCCAGAGCCCCGCATTGGTTTCTTCTTTTTTTTCTCTCCTTATTTTTTTTTATTTTTTTTATTTATTTATTTTTTTTTGAGGGGTTCCACTCGGCCACCTCGTGGTTTGTTCCCGCAGTCTACATTTAGTAATCTCAATGAGTGCAGTGTGCAGGTGGGTAAGGTGCATGGGACAGTCGAAAGAGAGGAGGGGAATGTGAGTTATGGAAAACAAAGGAAGAACAAAGGTTGAATTGTGTTGTTGCCACAGCAACGCAGTCGGTGGTGGCAGAGAACCCATAAGCGGAGGCGGGGTGCAAGAGAGTGCATATAATCAGTTGATAAAACTAGGAAGGAAGTTGCTTTTCTTTTCTTCCCTTTCTTTCCTTTCTCTCCTTTTATTTTCTTTCGTCTCCCAGTTTCACCTTTCCTACCACCGCACAGTTCATTGAAGCAGGAACATGTTTGAAACTCTTTTTTTTAAAAACGAACATAAGGAAGCAAATGCTGAGAAGGGTATCCAATTATCCATTCAGTTTGCCTAAAGACAGTCGCGTCGATCTGCAGTACATATTATATTCACAGCATTATACCAACAATCTTTTTACCTACAGTACATATTATGACCTCCACCAGTTTATGCATTCGTGTTACAAAATTTACAGGGTCTGAAAAATTCCAGGGGAAAAAAATGAACATTTTAAGAAGAAAACGGGAAAGTCTATTATTTGTCTCTGGCCAATGGAAGAGGCCAATACAAGCTGACCTTATACTATACTTTGAAGGTTGTAAAACGTTTAGCATTTTATTATTAAAATTTGGTGGATCAATGCAAAGAATCAGCCACTTTTGAAAATCAATGCACTAAAGTTCATTTCTGCGAGTGGGACCATCCAAATCATGTCAAGATTTCAACTCCAAGTATTTGTATCAAGCCCGAACATTGTCGTTTATTTTAATCTGGTTCACATGATTTTAATCCATTGTTTTGAAAATATCAGAGCATTGAATAGTAAATGTTGCAGCAGAACGCTGAGCCGAACGCCTTCAATTTGTGATGTAGGCAAAAACATTGCAGCGGAGTAGGAATACTCGCTTGATTTGAATGAGCGCCAGGTAAAGTTGACCGTTTCAACTTGGTACTGAAAGCGTGGCCGTACCCAATGATTTGTCTTTCTCTCTCCTTCACCTATTTGACTACATTAGGTGTGGAAATGAGTCTGTTACAAACTTTTGCTGCAGCAATATGAAGGGTCAACCCTGATATAAAATTGTGTAAAAATCACAATGAAACCACCAAAAAGTCTCAAAATTCACTCATAAACCCACAACAGGATTTTCAATGAGAGCCTGCGATGGCGGTCGAACGGGCGAATCAATCCTGCATGCATGATGCACCACGAGCAATGGCGTACGCAGGAATTAGTCTCTCTCGCTCTTTTCCCGTTTGATTTATGTACTAAAAAAGGAAAGAGACAGGGGCTAAAGATACGTTCTAGCCCCTGTCTCTGTCCTTTCCCTTCTCACGTGCTCAAATGGGGAAAGAGAGAGAAAGACTAATTCCTGTGTACGCTACTGACCACGAGCATCATAAGATGTCGGACAACGGCAATTTATATTCTTGAGTGGAATGTAAACAAATGACTCACTTCCTAAAAGTATCTACATTTAGTGTCATTCAGTGTTTTTTTCCGCGGTAAACTTGACTGTCTCGTTTTTTTATGATTACTGTGTTAAATACATCAAGTTTTTTGTCAATTTACCTGAATTCTCAAAAGAAAACGTTGCGAGCAAGTACCTACTTTGCCGAATGCAGTCGTCAGCCATTTTCGCTGCTCGTGGTGGATGAATGCCAGGTTGATTCGCCCTTTCAACCGCCATCTTAAGCTTACGTTTAAAGGTCTTTTGTGGATTTATGAGTTGATTTTGAGACTATTTGATGCTCTCGATGTGATTTTACGTGATTTTATACCAGAATCAACCCTCCATAGCGATACGGCAGAAGTATGCAACAGACCTATTCAGCCCTAAAAGTCAAAAATCTGTTGTTTCGATATTTTCCCAACAGGAAATGAAACGACTCCTTGTCCTAAAACACCAGAGTCTGGACTTGGTGTGCGCAGCCTCATTTCACTTCTCAATGTTGACAGTGTTTTTGTTGATGCATTTTCACGCCTCGGTCCCTGGATATGACTTGCGGTGGTCGACTGGTCGCGGCCCTTAACTGGATTGACTGAAGGCGTGGAAGCCGCTTCCTGGAACGTGCTGGGTCCATTCTTTGCTTTCTTTGTCGATAATGGCCAGCTCTGCTCGCTCGACTTATAAATTCAATTATTGAGCATCATACGCTCGTACAAATTAGAACATCAACTTGTACGTGGTGAGATTCAAAATAGAGCCTGAAGAATCGCGTATTTTTATGATTGGCTGATTGTGATTGATTGATTGATTCATGATTCATTTATTCATTTTGTATTTTTTTAATATTTTTTTTTTTTTTTTTCAGATTCTTACTAACTCTTTCAAACCTGAAAATACTTAGATATCGTTCAGGAACGAATTTTTGTCCGTCATAGCAGATCTGGACACACTTTTCTCTTATAAAACGATATGCATATCATATTTTCATTTTCTCCATAAGATTCTATGTTATTTAGATATACATTGAAATGTGTACCAAGTGCGAAAGGGTTAAGTAGATCCTTTGGGAAATTTACACTGTTAAAAATTATCAGCAATTTAAATTATAATAATAATAATAATATTAAAAAAAAAATACTTGTCTACATCATCCATAGCCGTAGTTATTAGGATATAGTTTTTCTATCTCTTAGGCCGTTATAACGCATGCGTTAGAAAAGGATGGATATTGGGGCTGTCACGTGACTTTAGCCCCTGTACTTGACCTTTTCTTACACATGGCAGTCAAACGGGCAAAGAGACAGAGAGAGAGAGAGAGAGAGAGAGAGAGAGAGAGAGAGAGAGAGAGAGAGAGAGAGAGAGAGAGAGAGAGAGAGAGAGAGAGAGACTAAGGCTAAGATCTTACATCTATTTGTTACAACCTCATCTCGTTATTCCCCATTCCGTGGAATGGGAACGACTGGCTGTCTTGTTTGCGGAATGAAACTTATTAATATAAAATTGGTTTTGTCATAAAAAGAAAAAAATATAATTCAGCAGAAATGGCAACATTAAACTTTTGAATTAATGGAAGGAGGTATTCAAGTAGCTTTTGATAAAATTGACTTTCATTTCAAATTGAGAATGAATAAAAATGCAATTTGACATCGTTGTATTTTGTCCATTTAAACTGATATAAAAGGTCGAATGCGAGGGTGTTCACCGAACACCCAATATTTCGATCTTTTTCACGGGTTTATATGAACGAGCTGCAACGTTGCCAAATTGCGGAGATACGCTACTGGTAATGAATGAACAATGCACAAAAAAGTATTAAACTATTGCACAAGGACAAAATAGAATATCAAATAGACTACCTTTACTTTCTATAAAATAAGATTCGTTGGTGCATTTTCTCTCCAAACTTCTTCATTCCGTAAACATGGCTGTCAGTTTTGCCCATTCCACAATATTTAAACATTACCCATTTTTTACTCCCCCCCCCCGAATCCTTATAGAAATTATCCTCCAATCATCTAACTTTTGAAGAAGAGACATGGAACATAATAGCATGACTCTTCCGGTGCTTGGAAATATTTATTACAAATTTTGTGGCGTACCAGTTTCCGCGAGCGACGCGACACAATTGTCGTAATTCGTTCAGCTGCTGATCGATTCTCATTTAATTGAAAATGACAACAATTTGCCACGACTCACTCACTGTCATAACTCGTAGACAGGACAGGGGCAGATTATGATTTATTCTATTTTTTTCTTTCAAAGAAGCCTCAGCGCCTGGCAGTTACTCTCTGTCTGAAAGTCGTTATGGAACAGTGGCATGCTACTATGATTCTAGAGTCTCGACTCTCATCCATGGCTGCCAAAACTACCAAAACGCACCTGTACACTGAAAAAAAAAAAATTGTATTTCGTGTTTTCGAATAATGACAAATATTTTACAATCTATCAGACCTAAAACAGTTTGATTTAAAGAAAGAACGAGATAAAATGAAAACAAATTCATACAAAATGTAGCAAATCTTGTTATAAAGGGTGATTTCACGGTAACGGGAATGGTACATTGCCAGGCTGGCCAGAGGCTTCGGCCCGTAAGTGAAGGATTACAATTTAAACAGTTGGGGATTTTTCATTGTAACTATGTAAAAGGTAGGGAAAAAATTATCATTGCTGTGGAATAATCCACCCTTTTTCATGCGGAACGTGTAAACTTTGTTACGGTCGCCAGGAGTAAATATTGGATTAAAAATGCAACTTTTCTACGAAAAACAATAAAATACCTAGGCTGCGCAAATTTTCATCCTTAGTAAAGTTGAATAGTTACTTAAACGGCAAAACTGGACTTAAAATTAGTTTCGGAGCAAAGGCTGAAGTCACAATCAGCACGGGTGGTGACTCCTAGTGAACATTTTGTTACGAATTAAAAATGTGCTATGATTCAGGCAAAGGACAGCGCCTATCAGTAGCGTACACACGAATTGGTCTTTCTCTCTCTTTCCCCATTTGAACACGTGTGTAAGAAAAGGACAGAAACAGGGGCTCGATAGTGTTTTCAGCCCCCATCTCTTTCCTTTTCTAGCACATACTCTCAAACGGGAAAAGAGCGAGAGAGACTAATTCCTGCGTACGCCAGTGGCGCCTATACTCTGTTATAGTTGTCATCCACGGCAGAGGCGAAGCGTGCTACTTGGCAACGTAGCATTTTCTCCATTTGAACGCATACAAAAGGTCGAATTCGATGGTCATCGCCGATTCCCTTTAGTTCGATAGTTTTAATGTGTTTAAATGGTCCAAGTGCAACGTTGCCAAATTGCACGCTACGCTACTGATCCACGGCATCCACTCCGGTGTCAAAAGGCCATACATAAATTCTAGAAAAATCAGCTGACACCGATCAATAAAACTCTCCGATCTTAGATTATCACCAACGACATTTATAATGTTAATGTATACCCCGGTAAAAGTGTTTCATGAAGTTCCATGACCGGAATTTTGTGGCCATTATTTCCCTCGGCCTTTTGTAGAAAATCTCATGGATTACCATGAACGGCCCACACCACGGAATTGCATAAATATTTTGGAACAATTATAAAAAAATAAATAAATAATAATGTTCACGGAAAAAATGGATCACAAAATTTAGTTCTGGAACGGCTCGAAACATTTTAAGGGTATTTATTGGGTGACATCTGCTTTTTTGTTTTTTTCGAAGATATTTCCACCAATAATTCACCATTAATCAACAAACAAAACAGAATCATGGTAGCAGAAATGGGGCTCTTGCAAACTTTTGCAATAGGTGGTTGAAGAGTTGATTCTTGCATAAAAACCTGTAAAAATGACGAAGAGTACACTAAAAAATCACGAAATTCACTGTCAGAATCGGGCTTAATGGCGGAGAGACGCAGGTATCATGGGGGATTCCTATCTAAATTGAGACATATCTCTGTGTTTCCGTTGAGAAAGTGACATAATAGACAGGAATCTCCTTTGATACCTGCGTCGAACCACCCTTACCATACCTTTATAGCAGTTATGTGAGTTTATTATACTGAATTGTAGACTTTCTTAGTGTGATTTTCGTGATTTTTGCTGGTCTTTACATAAGATTGGACTATTTATTTGCTTACAGCAAAAGTTTGCAAGAGCCCCATTGGAGCAAAACGATGAAGATTGAATGAAATCCCTACCCTCTATAGGTTCAATGAGTTTCATTTCCAAGATGGAGATACATTTTCCAGGAAGGAGCCAAGTTTGAGAGCGCCGAGTATTTAGCTACTTACAGGAGGAAACGGAGCGTTGGATTGAGAAATTGTTACCATCTTCGGCATCTTCTATTCCTTCCTCTAAACTCGGATTGTAATTTGTACTTCTCGTTCACTTTTCCGTCGCGTCGTCAGAAGAAACAACTCGATGAAATCATTTTCTCAGTCCTCGAACCCTCGATCATCGACATCATCATCGACGGAAATCTTCGGACGAGCGCAGCGGCAATAAAGGAAATACGGAAAAACCATCATTAATTGCAAGCTGAGAAGAAGCAGTCGTTTGATTTCAGTCGAGGGGTGGAGGAAAAAAAAAAGTCATTTATGCAGTGTTGCCAATTTTTGAAGGTTTACTCAATGGTATTTTACATTTCTACAATCCACCGGCCATCGGTGATTTTGAGGGTAATCCCGCACGGTCGACGATAACGGAAATTGTCACTGATGCCGATAATGGGGGCCGGGCTGTTGGTTGGCATAGCCGTAGACAGGACACTGCCCAGAAAAAAAAAAAAGACTGGTAGACTGGTAGACTTTACCATCTGCATATCTGATATTTTGGAGTCTGCTATCAAGAATGGTAAATTTTACCATCATGTGGTTAATGCAACGTATCTTGTGGGGAAATGTACCAACAGGTTATCTTAATTTACCACAAGGTACGTTGCATCTACCATATGATGGTAAAATTTACCATACTTGATAGCAGACTCCAAAATCAACTATGCAGATGGTAAATTCTACTAGTCTTTTTTTCCGTTAGGGAATGGGGCGTGGCCCCGCGTGGGTGCTATCGGAGAGTTGATTCTTGCAAAAATACCTGTAAATTTGACAATGAGTACACTAAAAAAATCACGAAATTCACTCTCAGAATCGAGCTTGATAACGGAGAGACGCAGGTATCATGGGAGATTCCTATCTAACGGGTGCATTCCAGGAGCATGCACATGCATACAGATTGCTCGATATTTTACCGCCATCTTGGATTTCAATAAATGGCTCTTGTGAGTTTTTAATGACATTTCATGACTTTCTGATGCCACGAATGGACTTTTCGGGCGATTTTACATACGATGAAACACTCTTTATCGTTGTAGCAAAAGTTTGCAAAAGACCCATTGAGACAAATTTCTGTGTAACCGTAGAGAAAATGACATACTAGACAGGAATCTCCTATGATACCTGCGTTGAACCGCGCCATTACGAACGTGCCGTTATAGCAGTTATGTGAGTTTCTTACTGAATTTTAGACTTTCTTAGCGTGATTTTCGTGAGATTCGCTGGTTTTTGCAACAGATTGGACTATTCATTTGCTCACAGCAAAAGTTTGCAAGAGCCCCCATTGTTGAACCTCGAAAATCTGGCATCAATGTGAGAGACTCGTAGGGCTCCGATCAGTCATCCAGTGGCAAGGATAACTTTTAGAGACCTTCCGTTTGATTAGACTTTGAAAAAAAAGAAGGAGAAGTATAAAGGTTCAACCGAGTAATTGTTAAATGTGGACGCTTGTTGGCTGCTGTGGCATAGCTGAGGCGAGACCGAAAAAACCGCAAATTGTAAAAAAAAAAAGGAAAAATTGTGGAGTCCCAACGAGGTGACCAGAGACCAGACTGGGGACCGGGGACTCCTAGACCCACACCGGATGTTGACTTCTAATTTATTTTGTCAGATAATTTCATTTATGGCCCTCAAACCCTATGATCACAGCAGCCCATGATTGAAGATCTCAGCCTCTTATTTTATTAACTGCGTTTCTTTCTCGCTCCAATTTTTACTTCTTCTTATTTCCTTTTTTGCCATCCGTTCTATTCCAACCTATAAGAGAGGAAGGAAAATATGCGCGGTGTTGCCAAGTAGAAATCTCAAAATTCTTAGGAAAACTCATCTGTACATTTCAATTATATTTGGTTATGCGACATCAAAGATCGTTATATAGGTTTTCCTAAAAACACAGTTTTTTGAAATTTTTCTGAGTCATTAATGTAGAGAATAAGATAGTTGGCTTTGTTATTTCGGCACCAAAATATTTCAAAACCATAAGGTCCATTTAAACAAATCAGTCCAAAAGCGCCGTAGTCTTTAAGTCCAAATCGGGAAATTGTAAAAAAAAAAAAACAAAAAAACAAAGCAATAAAAAAATGCCTCCCGGCAGGCCGGTAAGACGAAGTAGATTCCATGCTTGGTTACATCATTTTTTCAAAAATTTACATATAGGTTATAATTTTCGTTAAATTTTTTTTTTATTTCATCAGCTGCTCAAAATCCAAATATTATTGTGAAAAAGATTATATTACCAATAGAGAAATGTGTAATCTTCATGGAATCATGGAATCTACTTAAAACAAATTGAATCGTCCAAAGCGGGCAGATGTTTTTCCGGTTTGGTCAGGTCCCACTGTCATCATATGCTGGAGGGAGCAAAATATTTTTACGCAATACGACTGGCCTGTTTAAATGGGCCTTGACCAACTCAGGAATCAACCCTTGTTTGAAGAACGTTGTTTCCCGAGTTGGTCACAAGGATAACAAACGTATCGAACTGACCTGTTGAATTAGACCTTGGTCAAAACAGGGAAAATTTGATGCTTCAAAAGAAGGCAAATAATAATAAAATAAAATATTAAATACATAAAAAAAATAAATAAAGAATAAAAGGCAAAAACTATGTCTAATTGATTTTTGACAAAACCCTAATCACAATTCTCTTCAGCAGAGTATATATTCTGTATGAAAAGTTAAAAAAAAATAATAATTAATAAATAAATAACAAATAAAAATAATAATAATTGGGGGGGGGGAGGAATTATCAATTTTTGCGGCAAAAAACCGTTTTGGTGAATCATCAGACACACCTTCTCTTCCTCCACCACTCATAGGTACACCTAACATGTTGACCAGTGGCGTAAGTGGGCGGAGGGGGGCTAAGGGGGCTAAAGCTTCCCCCCAAGACCTCCGATTTTTGCGGGTGGAGGGGAAGGGTGGGATAATTTTCAGCCAAATGCTTATGCGAGCCCCTCCCAAGAAAAATCCTGCCTACGCCACTGATGTTGGCCACATAGCCTGAGGTCAACACAAGGGTTAACGGTTAAAAGTACCGAAATCGAGCATACCAAAGCGATTTGCAGGCGAAATTCGTCTGGTTTTACAAGACGAAACTATAACAGAGTGAGTTCAACTATTCTGCATCCCAT
This sequence comes from Trialeurodes vaporariorum, assembly GCA_011764245.1. Lineage (NCBI taxonomy): Eukaryota > Metazoa > Arthropoda > Insecta > Hemiptera > Aleyrodidae > Trialeurodes > Trialeurodes vaporariorum. Next base: position 15,165,312 of record VMOF01000320.1, read on the forward strand.
TTTGCATTGGATCTGCATTTGTCATCTCCATTATTCACAATACGCTACACACACAAACAAACAAACAGAGGCGTAAACAAACAAAAACTAACAACACCGCTTTCATTTCTTCTCCATCGAGTGTTTACATTTTTTCCTCCCTACTCAACCCTTTCATCAATTTGTCACTGAATCTAACGGTGCTCTCTCCACTAACGCATAACGGTGCGTGGTTCATCCCTCTTTGTCCAAACACCCGGAAACAAAAGCCTCAAACCCGTTCTCTGGTTTTCTACCCCGTTACTTCTTTTTTTTCCCCGGTGCGACGTCACTTTCGAAAATTCGGCTAACGGTCCCGGATCCCGGAAAACAAGTAGAGTGAGTAATTAATTATATATCAAAGAGAAAGTGCGTGAGATTTTTTTTTCAGATGGAGACAACTCGGAGAGAGAGAGAAAAAAAAATAGGAAGGAAAGAAAAAAAAATCCGGTGGCTTATTAGTTCCATTGTCCGAATGAAAGGAAGAGGGAGCCATATCCAGCCCTTTTGTGATTCCATTGTCAAAACACGTGGAAAAACTCATTCGATGCCCTTTGATTGTGGTCTCTGGATTTCCTGAACGTGAGACCCGACACTTTCTAATTTGGATATTGCTTCCTGGAAGGAGGAAGCTGGGACCTGCCGTCATATTTAATGGTCGAGTTAACGTCTTTGCCAACAATTCTCTGGATACAAAAGATACTCGAGCGTAGTTTGTCAAAACGTTGTCAAAATATTTTCGTTCCCGCCTGGATGAGCATCCAAACAAGCGTTCCGTGATTTCTCTCGCGCCGAAACAAGTCCCAGACGGATTGATCCAAGTTCGCAGAAGACACGTGGCGCAAATACGCATAAGAAATATGCACGGGTGAATGCAGCAAAGATTTCCGTAAGGTAAAAGAACCAGTTACAGACATCCCCTAGGAATGGAACCTGTGACGGACACCCGAAATTTCAAAATTCGTCTGCCACAAATGCACAATTTTTCGGACTTAGAAGGCATATTGGTATGCTTGTAACATCAAAATAGGAGATTTTGGAAGTAATTTTAGGTCCTTACTAACTTTCTCGTTTCAGATCAAGGCAGCAGCCTTTTCGGGTGTCTGTCACTGGTACCGTTCTTATGGGGTGTCTGTTGGGGGGTGTTCTTAGGGGGTGTGTAAAGAAAAGGGTCTCTATAGAAACAGTTTTTAACATGGTGCTTTCACTTTAAGAGTTCCGCAAAGAAAAATGAATGAAAGCACTGCAGACGGTTTTAGTGCGAAGTCAACGGTTAGCCAACAACTACAACAATGCACTCATCGGTCGCAATCGGTTGTGATAAAACTCGCGTTGCGTTCTTAACTGTCCCACTCACTCTCCCGTGCCCCAAGGGCGGATCCAGCCAGTGGCGTCGCGTGCCATCTGAAAACAATGCAACTGCTCCATTAAAAATCATTAAATACATCGAATTTTCCTTGTGCACTGTGCATCCCCTGAATTCGATCTTTTACATGAGTTTAAATCGATAGAACACATTGCTGCCCAATTGCACGCGACGCCACTGGATCCAGCAATATGGCAACCATGTATTCTTCCCATTTGAACGTATGAGAAAGAGTCGATTCTCGAGGGGGCCATGGCCCCTTGACTAATCGATTGTTTCTCACGCATTTAAATGGGAAGAATACACAGTTGCCAGATCGCTGTATCCGCCCATGCCGTGCCCCCTATGTTTACCCACCTCTTTCTACTTTCGAAATTCGTACCTATACAGATTACAGGGCCTTATTTGACGACTTATTATTATCAAAATCGCGTTAAAATGCCTCGAGGAATTCATTTCAGTCAAAAAATTTCACGAAAGATGTCTCTTTATACGATTTTTGAACTTAGAGTGAGATGACAGTACGTGCGGGTTACATGAGAGCGAGATAGACAAAGTGTCTTTGTTTGGAACGCTCGTCCCCGACAGTCGCCATTACTAAAACCCGGCTCTACAATCATGCATCCTTATAATTATAAAACGAGTCCTCACCAACACACATAAAAACGATATGATTATTTCAATGGGGTCAACATGCGGACTTTTCCTGTTGAGTTACCAGTTTTTTTTGTTTTTCTCAGTAAAGTGAGTTCCAGGTTCGCTTTTGGATGAAGATAAATCCAAGGGTAGCATAAGACTGTTGCATGCTTTTGCTGTTCGTAATGGGGCTGTCCATTACTTAAATGTTTAAAACAGTTTTAATGACCGAAAATAGTAAATTTAAACAAAATACAGAAAATATTAATAATTTTGCAGCACTGAAAATTTGGAATATATGCTATTTAAAGGTTAAAGCCAAATGATTGAAAATGTTTAATTCTTCGTGACTACGGCAACGAGAAAAATGGGAAAGATGATGAAGAAAACATATGTTTCCCCCCTCTCTTTATTCGTTTTCCTTGTATCTCTTTCTCTTTCTCTTCTCCTATTTTTTATTTTTTTTCGTTTTTTCTTCCTTCCCTTCTTTTTCTCGCTTTTTTAAGCCCCCTTCCCAAAAAAGTGGGGGGGGGGGCTTGAGCTCCAAAAGCCCCCCCTCCCCCCACGGACCGCCACTGGTTGCACACTACTTTTGCTCTAATCGATTTAATAGTCGATCCTGGTATAAAAAGCTCCAAAACTAACGATGGAAGCACCAAAAAGTAAACAAGAGTCCCAAAAAAACGGTAGGAAAGCGTGGCGGGTTCGGTTAGGTTGGTGATATCGAAAAGTCAGCTTCTGATTGGCTGGCGAAAGCCTGGGCCCTGTGAGATCGCCCTTATGGAGATTTACACGAAAAAAAAAGAATGGTGTAATTTACCATTCGCATAGATGATTTTGGCCCCTACCGCAGAGCTAAGATAAACTTGACCAGAGTTATGGAACATTTGACCAGGAATCAGGTCAATTTCACTTGATACCTGGTCAAATGTTCCAAAACTCTGGTCAAGTTTATCTTAACTCTGGTAGGGGCCAAATCAGCTATGCGAGTGATAAATTACATCATTCTTTTTTTCCGTGTAACATGGGGTTTTCAACTTTACCTCATTTAAAGTCAAATTCCAAGAAAACTATTGCTCCTCACCTTCGGGAAATTCAAATTATGATTTTTTGAGGATATAACGTAGATATTGATGGGTCACACATATCACTTCATCAAAACCTTAATACAAAAATATGAAATTGAAAGTTAAATTACTAAGATTTTTTTTCCGCCGCAACGTCCGATTGTGAGCCGCTAAAACTTCGTATTATTTCGAGTATACTTTTAAATCTTCGGGTTTCTTCATGAAATCGGCGCATTTCCTTCAATCAATGAATTTTACATGCATTTCAAACCATCTGCATTACACTAAAACAAGAAAAGTGGAAAAAACAACTGCTACACCACACTCGGCCCGACCTGTGCGAAGAGTGGGAAACACGGCAAAAAATTATCCGTAATTTTACTTTCAAAGTCATATCCTTCTGTTACTTTTTCGATGGCCCATCAATCTCTTTGTAATAGTCTCAAAGAAATATAATTTGAATTTCCCGAGGGTAAGGAAGAATAATTTCTTGGAATTTAACTTTATATACGAAGCAAAGTCGAAAATCCTATGTTAAATTTCCATAAGAGCGATTTCACAGGGCCCAGGCTTTCGCCAGCCAATCAGAGGCCATACAATCAATAGTGACATTAAATAGTAATTCGACTTTGCCACGCTCTCCTACCGTTTTGTTGGGACTCTTGTTTACTCTTGGGGAAGCATTAAAAACTTCCGGAATCCACTCCTAAACTCACTAAACGCTTTTATTTGCTAGGGCGTAATGGTGGCTGAGGGCGGTAATTTTGGGAGATTCCCATCTTAATTTCGTCTATCTCTCTATGCTGACAAGGATGATTCATAGAGTAACTAGTCATCAGAGTAATGATCCACATCGGATGAACGGTACAGCGACACCTAGTGACACCGGTGTCAAATAATGAAAGTCGTCTCTTGTTGGTCACTTCTTGATGGAGTTACAGCATTGTTCCCATTATATTACTGCTCTCAGCCACCCTTACGCCCGCGCAAATAAAAGCGTTTATTGATTTTAGGGGTGGATTTTGGAAGTTTTTATTGCTGCTATAGTTATTTTTGAAGGTTTTCATTCCAGGATCGACTATTAAATCGCTTACAGCAAAAGAGTGCAACAGCCCCATTCAAGAATTGATTCAGAAATAGCAACAACGGTAGGTACAGCATTTAAAACCCACAAAATCCACTCGTAAACTCATTATATGATTTTAAATCGGCATTTTGAACTTTAATCCGATGAGATCTTCTTGACTTTATGCTTAACCAACTTTGCTTCGTTTGCTCCCAGTTTGACATTTTGTAGTAGAGGTGCTAACCCTTTATTTAAGCCCACTTTCTTAATTTGACAAAATATCGAACCAGCAAACCCACCGGTTTGTGCAACTCAACACTGCAGCGAACGTGTCTCATTCCTCTCTGACTCTTTAACAACAACCAAAATCAGAGAAACGTTTGTACACCGATCGTATAGGAAAATCCAAAGGGGCTGCAATTACTACAAAAGAAATGAGAAATAAATGCTTGGTCCATGAATAAAGGTTAAATAAAACAATGAAAATAATAATAAAAAAAATAATCTCGAATTATTCAAATTATTTAAATAAATAAAGTTGCCCAGCACTACAGGTGAAACCAATTACTTCAACATCTCAATCGCTAATTCCTGACTTTTTCTTTTTGGTTAGAATCTTATCTTTGGAAGGTTACTGACTAATTCAAAGCACATAAAACCACCCACTTTTTACAGCTTTAAATTCACTCCTCCTCCCTCAAAAAAAAGTAGAAAAAGAAAAAAAACGCTTTATATACATTTAAGTAGGAATGTGCAAATGAAAGAGGTTTAGATACTACCAATTTACTCTCAAAACCACAGCTGCGATTTATATTGAAAGACCATTAAGTGAAAAACGATGGCTCCCCAACAAGAGATATTTACAGTGAATGTTTAAAAATTGGCGCTGCAAATGGCCGGATCGCCTCGCGCTGACGTATCAGATACGAGTCGAGTTTAGGCCATTAGTTTTAAAGTTTTTTTTTTTTTTTTTTTTTTTTTTTTTTTGGAGATACGGCCACCCTGAAGGCGGTATGTACGCTTATTGCTTGGTCGAGTGAAGTGATTGGATTACTCTTTTCTTTCGATCTTTTTACTGTAGTTGTGTTTAAGTGTAGACGTTTGATGCTTGATCGAGAAATCAAGCTTTAGTCGCGTCGACCCGGGCTCACAAAACCCATTGTCAGAATCGATTTAGATTAGAACTACAGAGCCCGGCATCTGGTCCATTTGAAATTGCATCCTAGTCACTTTCACCCACGATAAAGATAATTACCGGTTACTTGCGACCAAATTTAGACACGCATCAATGAACTTCGCTCATTCTTAACCTACTTTGTCAAGATTTCTGGGATGAGGCGTGTGTTTTAACCAATTTTACTATAGCAAAAACCGAAGTGTGCATTTGTGCAATATGGCAACTTCAGATTTCGTTTATTTAAATAAACGAAAATAATCGAGCTTTTGGTTGTAAAGAATATATTTAAATCGAATATTTTGATTGGGATCTTTGTATTGAAACAGTGGCGTCGTGTGAAACCTGGCAACGCTGTACCATGACTTACAAAAAAAGTACCCTGGTCGAAATTCTTAATGTTAAATTTTCCTGTTATTTCCAAAAAACGTTTCGATTTTTCATTATGCACTTTAAAAGGGGCATCCTGATTAGTCTTAAAACACTTGGAAGCAGAAAAATTGTTTAAAGGTTGCCAAGATTTAAATGGGTAAAAATTTCTACCAGGGAACTTTTTTTTTGAAGGTCACAGTACGTGGCTCATTTAAATCCATAAAAAATATCAAAATAAGTGTGCACACTGCACAGTGCACTCCCTCAAATCGATATTTTTCGTTGGTCTAAATGGACAAAGTGCAACGTACGTTGCTAGATTGCACTCGCCACCACAGTATTGAATTGACTAATGACTGTAAAATATGTAAACATGTAAGTTTAAATGTAAACATTTACAGTTTATTTCGTTGGTTACGATTGTTCTTTTTCTAAGTAAATATGAATCATTTGAATCTTAATGATACCAAAATGAGCTCAAGTATAACAGTGATGAAAACGAACAAAAATTGGCTCAAAATATATTTGAAAATCGATTACCTGCTATTTGATCGAACATCTTGCTAAAGTAAAACAAATGGTATCTCTACTCTTTGAAGGGGCAGAGACTTAAATGCTGGAATGAAAAACGTTTCGATTAATTCTGTCTCTGCAGTCAAGTGTATTTATTAAAATTTGCACTGATTTGCATCGACATTTGGTTTATACATTTATACAAACTAAGTCATGCACAGACTGTAGATATTACTTCTGCTCGGAATACAAAAGGATTTGAAGTAACTTCGTATTCTTTTACAGAGCTTTTCATTGTGGTTTTTCTGGAGTCACGACATTTGATCGCTTACTTTGAAAGTAACGAGTAAATGCCCCCGAAAAATGTTGATTTACAATATGCCGCTGACCGACTTTCCACCTCACCCGGTCTAAGCAAAAAAAAAAGGATCCTACACGATCTCAAAAAACGCGTTTAGCGAAAGTACTATGACTTTCAAAAGAAAATATATCCGATTAGACATTTTCATTCCTCCATTCCTCGAATTGTTTTAAAATTGTTTGCAGTTTTTAGGTATTTCAGAGTCCAACAGTATTGTCTCTCCCGAAAGTATGCCTTTTAAAAAATCTAAAAACCTTTAAAAAAATCTAAAAACCCTTAAAATTATCTAAAAACCTTTAAAAAATGATGGACAACAATATCAAAAACCGTTTTGATGAGAGGACTTTCTTTTGAAATGCATAGTACAAGATGGCAAGCGGATCACAATTTGGAAGTCCTATCCCTTCTATATTCAAACTTCTTTATGATGAATCACTTTCTTCATCATAGAAAGTTGCAATTAGATGAGACTCGGGACTCCTCCATTGTGACCCACTCATCAGTGCGGCGAGGCGTGCGATTTGGCAACGTGCATTTCTCCCATTTAAGTACATTAGAAAGGTCTAAATGCCTGGTCATCAACGATGACTGAAAGGTTCGACTTTTATGGTGAATTTAAATGGAGGAAATACATTCTTGCCAAATTTCCCGCCTCGCCACTGCCGCTCATACGATCACCATCTTTGAATTTTGTGGAACGCATTTAATTGAGTTTGTGAGTAAATTTATAGACTTTTCCATGCTTTCAATGTGATTTTAGATTTTACAAAGGGATCGATCTGACGCTCCAAAACGTTGTAGCAAAAGCTTGCAACATACCCATTTTATGATCTTGTCAAAAATTCACTATAAGTTTTTTAATTTTAATCAATTTTAAAGACTCAGAATGATATTATGAGAAAAAAATAAAAAAAACAAAAAAATAAAAAAAAAGAGCAAATTGATTTTCGGTTCGTTGCAAATCAAATCTACACACGTTCATCCCAATTTCTCATGATTTTTGTTTTTATTTTATTTTATTTCGTTTTATTTTTATTTTTTCCCCACCGGCTCATCGCAAAGATCGAGACAGAGGCGTGAAAAAAGGGGGTGGAGAGCTGTGGGCGAAAACCTAACCTGCATCAAACTTGAAATAATATGATTATTTGTCTGCACTGCGCGCTTTGATTCCGTCGGGGGACCGGGGGTCAGGTAGAGTGGCAGATAAGTTGCTTCTCATTTTTACCTCCCGATCAAAGAAACTACATCGCAATTAATTCCGGAGGTTTTTCACGACCCATAAATCTTCTCTTTTTGTCGGTAGGTACTGATTATAAAAACAGTTTACATTTTAGTCTCTCCTTTTCCTACTTCTTTTTTTCACTCTGTTTCTTGGCATCCCGCGCATCGGAAGGCTGGCATTTTTATGAGCTTGTTGAAAAGGGTGCCGATTGCCGAAAAATACGCAACCCAAAAAAAGGGTTGTCATACCGAATAGTAGATGATTGTTAAATCAAGTGAATTGGCTCCATCACTGAAGAAAATTAAAAAAAAAAAAAAAAAAAAAAAAAAAACGCTAGTCGGTTTGTTGTGATGGCGATATTGGTGAAAAAGGGAGAAGAATTAAAGGAAAAAAAAAAGAAAAAAAAGGAAACAACTCAGATCGTTTCCGTAAAATGTGGTCATTTTGATTTCTACTTCCACGGACTATCCTTTCATTTCGTAACGCTCAGACCTTCCGGGGTAAACAACGACTGACCATTCTCACGCAAATAAACACGAGCTGAAGTGGATCCGTCCGTGACAAATTTTCTTGGTTTTTTAAAGGCAAAAAAGGAAGGTCTCGGGAAAAAAAAGATGCTATTGATGTATGAAAAAGCCGCCGTATTACTTAAAATTCATCGTTTTTAGACTGGAAAAAAAATGAAACGGCAGAGGTAAAAAAATGGTCAACTCTTCAAACGCTTAAGTGTGCATAGTCAAAGTAAGAAAAGGTTGGAATGTGCGTCCGACAATCCTTTTTTATAAAGTTTGTTTGAATCGAGTCTATTTTCATTTTTTAACCTCTTTTGGCGGAAAATCTTAAAATAAACTCAAAAAAACTAAAAAAAAAAAAAAAAAAAAAAAACACTTGTGCATGCCACCCTACCATCAAGAGCAA
>VMOF01000320.1:15179024-15226524 GCA_011764245.1 Trialeurodes vaporariorum
TTTCAAGATAAATGAGTTAAAATGTTGGTTGTGGAACGTTGTCTTTACTTGCGGTAGGTAGGTTATATACATACAATGTTCCCAAACGCATATCTCTTGTTTTCAAAACTTGTTGGCGCACGTATTCACAGAGCGCGCCATAAGCTCTTGGAAAGTTGATCAGCAGAGCCTTCGATTCAATGGGAACCAAAATACTTTTATTTCCCGTTAGAGCGCACGTTATCGCAGTTTGAAGCTTCATTCCACTTCTTCAAATTGCTAAAACTTGATGACGATTGACGATAGTCGCACAATTTTCGGCGCGAAATGGTGGCAAACAAATCATGGAAATTATGGGAATTCTGGAAATTATGGACTATATAGGTTTACTGAGGCACTCCAGTTGTGACGCCCGTAATTTTCAGCGATGCAACCCGTAATTTCTCGGTCTCCATCACAGAAAGTAGCGGGAATCAAGACTGGGAATGCCTCGGTAAACCTATGTAGACAGTAGTGTTTTTTCAGTGAATAAAAAAATAATCCCTAAAAACAATTTATATCGAGTCAAAAAGAAACACCTCAGGACACTAGTCTCTAATTATACGACTCTAAACGTTGATACTTATTTTTTGGGAACTGGAAAATTAGTTAAGGCAAGCACTTAGCAAGTAAAAGCCCGATCCTAAAATGTTTCTTCAAACTACAGCAAAAATACCAACCCTTTTACTATAGCATGGCTACAAAGACAAAGTAATGTTCTTTCGAAACCAGAGGGTTGTTTAATCTTCCTACGTAACGGCGCTGATTTTGCATTTAAAATTGATTAACGGCGGCGCTCAGGAAAACATTTTATCAAATATTAACAATTTAGATTCACGAATATTATGAATAAATAGACTGCCGGGAATACCCCCCGAACACTTTCTCACATCAAACTTAATCCGGGGGGAGGCCCCTTTATAATTTCAGGGGGGAACCCCCAGACCCCCTTTTATATTCTGAGGGAGACCCTAAGATCCCCCTCTTAAGGGGTTGATTTTACAATAGACTGCTTGCAGAATTTTTTTGCAAATTTCGATCAAAATTCAAACAGCTATCTTTGAAACATTCCAATTTTTCTTTATGTTGACTCATAATCCCCATTTTATCCCAATTGATTTTAATGGAAAACTTTTACGCTCCATAACTTGCTCATAATTTAAAATTTCGAAAAACTAAAAAAAGACCCTCTGTACTGAGAGAAATCACTTCATTAAAAACAAGGAAACACGTGTACTAGCAACAGTTTTCCTTGCGCGAAATAAAGTTCTGATTGCATCAAGGATTCTTTTACTTGTAGTAGCATACGTTTTCCTTGGGTTAAAGGAATTCATCCCCCCTAAGTCAATATTTCACTGTACAGTTTCTTTAACCCTTCACTGCATGATTTTTTTTTCTCAAGCAAATGTGGATTTTTCAATGTATTAGGTGGTAAAATACATGGGAAAAATAGTGAAAAAAATAATTTGACGGTTTTTCGGTCAAAATTCTCTTTTTTCTATTTTTCACTCGTTTTTTAAAAGTGATATAACACCATAAGAAATGGCGGGAATTTTTTTTATTTATTTTTTTTTTAAATTTTCAAAAAAAAAAAAAAAAATTACTTTAATTGGATTTTTCAAAAAGCCAATGCCGGAAACTTTATAAAAATAATCAAAATGTAGTCAGTTTGGATACGGGGGCAAATTTTCCCCCTGACATGATTTCGATCACGATCCCTTCACTACATCATGTTTTCTTTCAGCCAATTTTTTTTTTTTTTTGTGTGAGCTCAAAATATACCTTCTCCCGCGTTGACACACCATGCGCCGAAGGCATATCTAAAAACCTGTATTTTATATGAGCGTTTGAAGAATTTGTTCCACCGGTGGAACCCCATGCAGTGAAGGGTTAACACAATGAAAATACACCTCAATTTCTAACTCCGTTAAATGTGAGAAAGTAGAAACTGAAATCGTGTGGGGCGGATCTAGTCATGCAAGCGAGTATACTAGGACATGTTATTGAAAGGGTTTAATCTGCCCAATTCCTCCTCCTCTCTCCCTTACTCAAAATTGAAGCCGGCTCCCGGAATCATAAAATGAAGGGTTTGTGCTGAGCTGAGTAAATTCTAATAAGATCGTGTGGCTTATTTTCTCAGAAAAGCCCATTTGAAGTTTTGTGGGCACTTCCTCCAAAGATGGTCACACTTTAAGATTCAGCCCTGCTCTTTGCAAAATAATAAAATGTCCCCCTCCGCCCTCCTTGAAGTTTGGAACATACCGATTTTCGATTTTCTCTAATCAAAAGGATATGGTAATCGAAGATTTGCTCCCTCCCTCCTTGGAATTTAGTTTTGAGGTTTTTCCCCTTGGAAAATTTCCTGACGGCACCCATGGAAAATATGTTGCAAATGGAACACTCCGTATAAGTGAATGCACATAATACGATATTGAATATATATGCACGGTGAGAATGCGTCACGATCGTGCGATTGTCCATCTAAAATCTGCATGACTCACGCACAGAGGTTATGGTTCTCCTGATATTTTGAACATTAAAAAAAATTAAAATTATTCTTTGCAGTGAATTTTTGTAGAGGTTGGAAATAAAAAGTGCATAGTGCCAAGGATATTCACGGTAAAACTATCTTATTTCTTAATGGGGCTCTTGCAAACTTTTGCTGTGCGAACAAATGAATAAGTCAAAGTGATACGAAAACTAGCAAAAATCACGAAAATCAATCTGAGAAAGTCTAAAATTCAGTAATAAACTCACATTACTACTGTAACGGCAAGTTCGTCATGGCCGTTCAACGCAGGTATCATGTCATTGGAGATGCCTGTCTATTATGTCACTTTCTCTACGGAAATACAGAGATATGTCTGAATTTAGATAGGAATCTCCCATAATACGTGCGTCTCTTCGCCATTAAGCCCGATTCTGAGAGTAGACTTCATGATTTTTTATTGTATTAATCGTCATTTTTACAGTTTTGTATGCAAGAATCATCTCTTCAATCCCCTATGTCAAAAGATTGCAAAAGCCCCATTGTTCCTTATTGTAAGGTTTCCTCTTTTTTAAAATCAAATAGATTAACCTGGCTTTTATATCATATGTAAATGAGTTTGCAGTAGCGAACTTTATGAACAATTATAGAGTGGGTCTAAGCGGGTGCTTGTAAATTACGTTTTGAGGTTCAGAAAGATTCAAAATCGACCCACAAACTTGATAATCCCAATAAAACGACCAAATTATATGACAGAGTCACAATGGGGAAGTTCCATCTGCTACCCTTAACTTTCTATGCTTTGAAAAGTGATTAAACGTAGAAAAAGCAGCAACGAGTCTCTTGCGTATTTTTGCTACAACAGTAGAGAAACTTTATTCGTAAGAATAATTCGGCAAAGATAACGATGCGCGCATTAAAAACGTTCAAAAACACTCATTCACTCAGGAAATCACTTCAATTTCGAAAAGCCCGCGCTATACACTATAGACACTATTTGCACGGGCATAGTGCATACTAACCACTACATAGACGGATCCACCATGTATATGAATAAACAGCATCGTAACCACAAAATTATGAAAGTGCCTCTTAAATACATGAAATTTTGGCTGCTTTTGCTGTTTGGTCTTTTCTGGCGCATCAAAGATTACAAAATAATACAAGAAGTGTCTGATCTACATGAAACATTCAAATGTTTGTAAGTTCTGTTGATGTTTACATAGACGCGGAGGTTCCATATTGTACGTCGGTGATAACAGTGTCTTTTGTAGGACGGGTTGTTTGAAATGGAAGTGCTTTCCTGAGTTAATTAGTGGATTTTTAAAGTTTTTCAATGTGCTCATCGCACTGGCGCAACCAGGATATCTTCCATCTCTCTCATTTCCCATTTGAATGTATGAGTAGGAAAAGGACAGAAGGAGGGGGTTTTATCCCCTTGTCCATCTTTGTCTAACATACGTTTCTTAATGGAGAAAAGAGAGAGATGAAGAAACTCTCGGTGCGCTACTGGCTCATCGTTATTCTCGCCGAATTATTTTGCGTTTGAATCAAAGTGTCCTATTGCCGTTGTAAAAGTTGTCAACAGTTCCATTAGATGAGACTCCCATACAATCAGAAGCATACGCAGCGGGGATGGGGGCTAAGGGGTTAAAGCCCCCCCCCAGACCTCAGATTTTCAGAGAAGGAAGCGAAGGGGGGAATAATTTTCAGTCAAAAGCTCATCACTGAAAGCCCCTCCCAAAAAAAAGCCTTCGTACGCCACTGCCACTGCCTTCGATGATCCTCTTTCACTCGACCGTCATCTTAGATTTGTCTTAAACTATAAAAAATATTATTATGTGTTAATTTATGGATTTTGAGACTTATAATGTTTTCAGTGTGATTTTCACACGATTCTACGACAGGGAATTGACCGCGCTGCATCAAAGTTTTGCTACAGACCCATCGTGTCCCTATCCTCGAAACCTTGCGTTCCTCTGTACGATGTTTCCAATGTCCGCCTACGCGACTCAATATACCCAATACAAGTTCGGTTGAAAGCAAGTGAGCCCGATCTACGGTGTCGCACAATGGTCTTAGATTTAAAAAAAAAAAAACAACAACAAAAAAAAACAACAAAAAAACAAAAAAAAAAAAAAAAAAGTGGAAAAAATCAGTTAACAAAAAAAAAAAAATTATTGGATCGTAAATCATAGTTTAATACTGTTCTGTGCGATATTTCTACGCTAGAATCACTTGTCAACTGTGTTTTCTGTTATTAAAATTGTTAACCGATAACGGGACGACAAATTCGCTTTCAGATTTTTGGCCACTTTTTAACGTTCTTCGACCATAGTGCGCCGTTGGTCGAGGACCCAACCAGCATCCGGCAGGGGTGGTCCCGCAGCAAACCAGGACGAGCGTCAAGCAGGCAGGCGCTATAATGGGGTTCATTCATTATTTAAAACTGAAAATAAGAGGAAAGAAACTATTGGAAATGTCACCTGTCCAGTGTCCGTCCGGGCATCCATCCGACGAACGTCTATAAAATGTGACGAACTTTCCTCTCAATCGGCTTATCTGTTGTATCACATAGTATGCTAAGCCCGATACATGGTTTCATTAGCGCCCCGTTCAAAGAATCCTTCAATAGGTCGCTCTATGGGTCGGAAGCTTGCGGGTGTTTACCCTTTTACGACCTTTTGGAGAGGGGGGGTTGATTACGGAGGATCGTTATCGTACCGTTATCGTTATCGGTATCGGTATCGTTATCGCTCTGGTTATCGATTGCAGCAGTTACTCACACTGTGGTGGGCTATCTTCTCGTTTATTCTTCTTCAACACTGTTCAACTTGATAGTGATAACGATAACGATAACTATAACGATCCTCCATAATCAGCCCCCCCCCCCCCATGTTACGAAGACGAATCAATGTTCTGTTCACGCTCAAATTAAGTGGGTAGTTAAATATTCCTACACAGCAGTGCTGATTTTGCATACACAATGTACTGAAGGCGCTCGAGATTTGCACTAACCCATTTACGACCAGGTTGAGAAAACAAATCAATGTTCACTCGCTCAAATTAAGTGGACCGTTAAATGTTCCTACACAGCAGTGCTAATTTTGCATACACAATCAATCGAAGGTGCTCGAAGTCGCATTATCTAAAAATATTAACGATTTGTAGCCTTCAATTACTGTAAATAAAAATTGGAATATAAGGTGTCAGGCAGACCTATAGTAGTTACAAAAACAAAAACATTCGGGCGTGGTCTGGAAACGGTTAAAGAAACCTGCATTCGGTGGTTGAATCCGTGAAGACAGAATGGGTCCGCTGCAAACTTTTGCTACAGCTATTGACGGTTTTAGTCCGGAGTCAACGGTTAGCCACAAATCATAACAATGCAGTCATCGGTAGCAATCGATTGTGACCAAAATAGGGTAGCGTTTCAAACTATCTCACTCACTCTCCCGTGACCCCCATGTTGTTACCAATCTCTTTCTAGTCTCGATATTCACGGAAAAAAAAGATTAGTGAAAATAACCATACGGATTGGTGATTTTGGCACCTGCTAGATGTTATGGTAAACTTGACCAGAAGTATGGTACATTTACCGATACTTTGAGTAAATTCGACATGCAATCAGGTAACATCACCTAGTACCAAGTCAAAGCATAGTATACTTCTGGTTAAAATTACCATAACATCTAGCAGGTGCCAAAATCACCTCCGTATGGTTATTTTCACCGTAGTTTTTTTCCGTGTACGATGTACGTATTCAGGGCCTTGTTTTGCTGCAAACCGTTATCGAAATCGCATGAAAATGCCTCAAGAAATTCATTTTTATGTATCTTTGTACGATTTTTGTGATGAGAGAGAGATAGAAGTACGTGGAGGTTATACGTGAGAGATGAGAGAGATAGCTTGGAACGATCATCACCGGATGACATCATAAGACGAAAAGATCCCATCTATAGCTTTAGCATAAAAGTTTGTAACAAACCCATTCTGTCTTCGCAGACTCAACTGGCATTAAACCTGAAACATCCTGTATATTGTCTCTGCTCCCAACCATTGAATCCTAAAATTAATCACATTAACCAAAGATTTTACCAAAATGGTATCACATCGCCTAAATTGCCTCTCAAGCATCTAGTTACAATACAACATGCGGGTTGTAGCAAACGCAACGGTATCAAGATGGAGTATATCACGGTAATAAATAGAGTCTTACCCTGGATTGGGGCTCATTGAAGACGGGGCTTGCGAGACAAGGGTGTCATGTTACTCCTTCGGCACTATTCTCGCTAGGGGCGGGCGTTTTACGACTCGACGCGGGCGCCGCCACCGCCGCTGTTGCGTCGCTGCGCTGGTGTCACCGATGTCACCGATGTCACCGATGTGACCGCCATCATCATCGCCCCCCCACCGACGCGGCATCACACATCATAATGCATCGCTCCAAACGATAACCACAAAGCACGATCAGAACCGATCAGCAGTAATGGTTGTTGTGGAGTCTGCTGCCTGCCTCCTGTGGTTTCTTTTTCAGAGACCTAATTTTGTTCAATGAGACTTGCACGTGAGCATAATTTAAAAAAAAAAAAAAAAAAAAAAAAAAACTTTGGTCCATGGTTACTTATTTATGCATTCATGTTGTTTTTGTTTTTGTTTTTTTTTTTTTTCATCAGGGGCGTAACGATAGCCTCCGTGGCTCGCACAATGAAGCTGTTGCACACCATTGATATAAGAGATTTAATAGTCGACTCTGGTGTAAAAACATCCAAAAATAACGATGGTATAGCACTAAAAACTTCCCGAAAACCGCTCCTAAACTCAATATCAAGGGCGGATCCAGCAAGCAGCATGGCAACCATGTATTCTTTCCATTTGAACGTATGAGGAAGAATCGATTCTCGAGGGGGCCATGGCCCCTTGACTAATCGATTGTTTCTCACGCATTCAAATGGGAAGAATACACGGTTGCCATGTTGCTGGATCCGCCCATGCTCAATATACGCTTTTATTTGCGTGAGAGTAATGGTTGCGTAGGGCAGTAATAATGGGCGATTCCCATCTAGTAATACTGTAACTCCACCAAGAAGTGACTAATAAGAAACGGCTTTCCTTTGACACCAGTGTCACCAGGTGTCACGGTACCATATTATAATCAAATGTGCAGGATCACAACTCCGGTGTCTAATTTTTCGGTGAATCTTCCTTGTCAGCGTAGCTGTAGAGAGAGTGACGAAATTAAGATAAGAATCTCCTGTTATTACAACGCAATACGCCACCATTACGCTCGCGCAAATAATAGGGTTTATTGAGTTTAGGAATGGATTTCGGAAGTTTTTGGTGCTACTATCGTTATTTTTGGAGATTTTTACACTAGAATTCACTACTAAAGCGCTTAAAGCAAAAGATTGCATCAGCCCCAAGGGAGGGGGGGGGGCGGCGAAAAAATAATAGGGAAGTGAGAGAAAAATACATGGCAGGAGAGGAAAAATAAAGAAAGAAGAGGAGGAGAGAAAATAAGAGGAGATTATTATTATTTACACCAATCGACCATCATAAAGGTATCACTTGAGTCACTTGAGACATTTTTCAGAAAGATCCACAAGTGTTCCAGATAAAGGTGCGAAAACTGTCTGTTTTTTGGTTCGCTCTTGGGGAAAAATAACGATGTGAACATTAACTTTCAAAATCCGCTCATTAACTCCGGAATTTATCGTCTTGTTGAACTCGACACTTTTCTCTGATTTCACTGGCATACGATTATACGAATACATTTAGATGGAACTCCTGCGTTCAAATGGAAGAACAGAAAGGGACATACCTCCCAGGTAAAATGTGTCTTATAGTAATAATAATAATAATAATAACAATAATAATAATTTAAAAAAAAAAAAAAAAAAAATGTCGGTGGTTTCAAATATTTGTGGCGGCATTCTAACTGTGAGGGGGGGGGGCAACCTGTCTTTATTATTGAATACCGACACGCAGTACCGGACAGTATGTGTCATGAAACCAAGTGGATCCGCGTCCATTTTACCTTTATCCTCGCGTAAAAAAGAAGAAACAAAAAATGATTATGAGTATTGATCGCAAAATTGATAAGATTTCCGCCAAGATGAAAGGAAGGAAGATAAAAATAATAATCTGCAAGATGAATTGAAAAATCCGGACATCTCATCAAGCATTGGCGCTTTGAAGTTTCGGTGAGAAATGTCAAAAATGTTAGCCGAATGCGAGTGTCGTTTTTATTGGAGGCAATTTAAATTTCGTCGCCGATCAAGCGCGCAACGCACTATGGTCCTGAGCTCGCCAAAAAGCGGCCAAAAATCCAAAAGTCTTCTCATAAATTTCTCATTGATAAACGTTCAAGACTGACTTTAATCATAGAAAACACTTTAAACAAGTAATTTTAAGTTAGAAGTGTTACTTAAAAGTCTTAAACTAAGCTTAAAAAGTCGAAAACAATGATGTTTTGATGACCTTCTTTCACTGAGGTATGGCTACTTTTTATCGATCTCAGACTATAGTACGGCTCGACGCGTTGACAATGTCGATAGGGCTCTGCTGTCACCGCTGGCCTAACTTGTCGTTCGATCGGTTATAATATGATGACTAGGAGAATGGGAGGATAATATTGTCCATAAACATTAGGCGAATTTTCGCGATCGAATATCATAAACAATACCAACCTAATCACATATTCGAGGAAACTCAATTGTGTTTTTAGATGTGTTTTCGGGGCATCGATGGCATCAATTCGATTTCGAATTTACCTCCGGACTTGAATTCAAAATCGAATTGATGCAATCGATGACTGAAAACACCGAAAAAGTTCGAAAAACACGATCCAGTTTCGTGTCATTCACTGTTGTCATGCGTAGGTTGGCAATGTTGTTGTCGAATATATTCGTCGCGAAAATTCGCCTCTAAGTCACTCCGCTACTGTGCGGTTAGTCATCGGAGCTAAAAAAAAAAAAAAAGGAATGGATAGAATTGACCGACCAGTGGTTTCTCCTGCAATCTGGATTCTGTGATATTTTTCTGCTATTAAATCCTATATTGAAACAATGGGGCTCATGCAAACTTTTGCTACAGAGGATTGAAGAGTTCATTCTTGCATAAAAACCTGTAAAAATGACAATGAGTACACTGAAAAATCACGAAATTCACTCTCAGAATCGGGTTTAATGGAGCAGAGACGCAGGTATTATGGGAGATTCCTATCTAAATTGAAACATACACAGAAAAAAAGCACGTGCTCCAGACATGATCTATATACACACCAGTAAGGAACGTGCTCAGAGCACAAACTTTTCAGGTTCTGGACACGACGGAATGTTTTTCAGACACAAACTCAACCTATATAGATCGCGCTCAGAACTCGTTCCGGTACTGGTGTGTACATTTCGTGTCTAGAACACGGAAAGTTCGTGTCTGGAGCACGACCATTTTTTTCTGTGTATATTTCTGTGTTTTCGTAGAGAAAGTAACATTTTTTATCAGGAATCTCCCTTGATACCTGGGTTGAACAGTTATATTATGAACGTGCCGTTATAGCAGTTATGTGAGTTTATTATTAAATTTTAGACTTTCTTAGTGTGGTTTTCGTGATTTCCGCTGGTCTTCACATCAGACCGTATACTATTCATTTGCTTACAGCAAAAGTTTGCAAGAGCCCCATTGCAAACTAAATGACAAAAAACGCAATACAAGAAAATCCCTATGAAGATCTCGTAATAGAGTCTTTTGATTAAGCCCGACTCAGAAAACTCGACATCAACTACTACAATGGCGCGGTCATACAAACTTTTGAGAAATCGTTTACAAACAATATGCGACGCTTGAGACATATTTCCACGGGTCAAATGCCAAGCAAAGTCACGGGCGATCGATGGAAAACTATTTTTGACGATCAAAATAACTTATTTTCTTTTTCTAGGTATAAAGAAATAAATTTCTGCGAAAAGTTCGATACGTCAGAAAGTATAGTTGAATAGAGGTAAGAATTATAGTTTCCTCTAGTGTCATATTGGCGGCGCACAACGCTCTGAAATCAATATAAAGAGGAAAGAATCATTGATAATAATTCATGAAAAATTATCGTTTTCGATCTTCTAAACTTAGTTTAAAGCTTCCCAATGTCATTTCTAAAATAGAATTACTTCTTCAAAGTGGTCTCAGAGCTTGAAATTACTTTTGATAAATATAGTAAGTAAGTGAGTAAATTGATGAGAAATTTACTTTCTGATTTTTGACCACTTTTTAACGATCTCAGATCATTGTGTGGAGACTGGCTCCTCTGGCGGATCCAGGAAATTCTCTGTCTCCGGTCATTTGAATGCATGAGTTCGAAAAGGATAGAAGAGAGGATGAAAGTCACGTGACAACCTTTGAACTGTCCTTTTCTAGCACACGCATTCTCATGGAAAAAAGAGAAGGATAGATTTTTAGATCCGCCAATAATGAGCTCCTAAGATATTGAAAGACAAGGTCGAAACAAACATGGGACTTTGTTCAGTATAATTGTGTTTATGAATCAAATTGTGATCTTTCAACAATGGGTCTGTTGCAAACTTTTGCTACAACAATTAAGAGAGTTTGATCTAAAGTAAAATCGCCTGAAAAGTCCATGGGTGGCATCAGAAAGTCATAAAATGCAATAATAAACTCACTAAAGGCGTTTAATGAAATCCAGATGGCGGAGAAATATCGAGCAATTTGTATGTATACACCACAAACATCCTAGGATAGCCAACCTCACAATATCGATCACAAACAATCACAACGTAAACAAACACATAACCTCTACCTCCAGTGAGGTTGTCAAAGTTGGCCATCCTTGGATGTTCGTGGTGCATGCATACAATTTGCTCGATATTTCTCCGCCATATTGGATTTAATTAAACGCCTCTTGTGAGTTTATTATTGCATTTTATGACTTTCTGATGCCACCAACGGCCTTTTCAGGCGATTTTACGATAGATGAAACACTCTTAATCGTTGTAGCAAAAGTTTGCAACTAACCCATTCATGTCTCCCATAGTACCTGCGACCTGCGTTGCTCCAGCATTATGCCACTCACTTTAAAGTCACTTTGTGAGTCTGCGAGTGAATGTCGGAATTTTTTGCTAAGTTTCACTCAAAAATTAAGTACTCAATCTCTTAAAGGAAAAGTTAGCTAGAGCCTCATTGCGATCGTGATGTCATCATTAACCCTTTCAAACCTGGTGTACCATGACTTTCAAAAGAAATAACCCAGGTAGAAATTTTTACCATTTTAAGTTTCGGCAACCGATACACAATTTTGCGGCTTTCAAATGCTAAAGAACTACACAGAATGAATCTTTAAAGTACGTCATGAAAAATCGAAAATTCTATTGAAAACAACAGAATAATTTAACAATAAGAATTTCAATTAAGGTACTTTCATTTGAAAGTCATAGTACACGTTGATGTACTACCAGTCAATTAAAGAATTGGACTCGATAAACGGGCCCTCATCCTGAGCCACATATTTGAGTCCCATGCTTTAATTGATGGTGAATACCATAGAATCTTATGTAGAAAATGAAAATACGATGTATATGCATATCGTTTTACACGCGAGAAAATTGTGCTTCCATCAGCTACGACGGCTGAAAATCCGTCTCTAAACTAAAAGTATTTTCAGCGGACCGATCATTTACTTTAATCGTTAAACGAATCGTTAAAACTGTCTACGAGTGATGCTATTGGTTGAAAATTGTAAAACTTGACTGTTGCTATGGAAACCATCGTTAAGAGTCTCGTTTTATAAAGGCTATTCGTGAGTATTCTTTAAAAAACGAACACTATAACGATGGTTACCATAGCAACGGCTAAGTTTTACAATATTCGACCAACAGAATCACTCACATACAGTCTTAACGATCGGTTTAAATATGAAGTAAATGATCGGCTCGCAGGTTTGAAAGGAGTGAAATGATAGTTTCCGGAATTTCATGTTCATGGAGCGATTGATAGTCGAACGCAGCGATATTTTCACCCCACTGTGGTCCGTTTTGGCTGATCATTTCCACGCGTTTATGACTGTAGATTCTTTTTGTTTCACGCACGGGCGCCTCTTTTTCTTTTTCTTCTCGATTCTTGATTTTTTTCTTCTTCGCCTCCGATTCCAGGTGAGGCTCTAAATCAAATTTGCATTCATTCATCGACAAATTGGCCGAAATATAAAAAGAAGAAGAAAAAAATATTCGTTACGAGATGAATATGCAAATAGGAGAATTTAGCTTTGTCTGAAAACCTCTCCAATCCGATTAGAAATGTCCTCGACGCTCGCCAGGAATCCTGCCAATTAACTGAAGGTGCTAAATTTTTGAGGTTTAGTTCATCAAATAACGCACGCATCAGAACGGTTGCTTATCGCTCGAGGATTGACCCACTGGACCACTGGTGTTACATGCAACAAGCGGTGACGTATTTTATCCTGTAGTGGCTCTCGCGGTATTTGGCAACCATATTTTTTTTTTTTTTTTTTTTTTTTTTTTTTTTTTTTTTTTGATTCTATTCAAAAATATCGATTTCTCAGGGATTCAGTGAATTCCCTGATAGTTGATCAATGATCGTTCTTCGTAGGTTTTCCCTTTCGTATCCTGACTGTACAAAGTACCACCAAATTAACATGGTTTCAAATGTATTTTTAAAAAAGTCACGCTGCGCATCAAACTAAACGAGAAAAGTCAATCATTCTATTTATTGTGATTGATAAAGAATTTGTTGGTTTCTAATAGTGCCGAATTTGGAGGTTTTAGAAACAGTTTTTCAGTTCAAAATGTAGGTATATTGCTGTAGCAAAAGTACGCGTCCATTGAGAAATCAACATCCGATCAGTCAATTTTGAAATTCCCGCTTAAAATTAGAAAACGAAGGTTCGCCGACCTCACTCGGGTGACACTCTCGGTGTCGCCCGAGTGAGCCGGTTTGTTTTCTTCTTTTGTCGGCCATCTTCATCTTGGCTGATGATTTTGAACTGCGCGCCACTGAAGATGACGCGGAAAGCTAGTCGAGCATGCCTGTTAAATATAAGTACCTTGGGTAAAACCTAACCTAACCTAACCTTGATCAGGGCTGCCAATTTTTTTTTTTTTTTTTTGGTATGTACACATATAGACACATTTTTCCCAATTTCACTTTAAATTTTTGAATTTCCCGCCAAATTTGGCAGCACTGCCCCGAGGTGCTTACTCCATGTCCTGCGCCTGCTCTCTCTGTTCGCTTCCACTGCCCGTTTTTGGAGTCATCCGAAAGAATGGGTAAATTGTGAGAGGGGGGGGGGGGGGTCTGCGATAATAAGGAATGATGACCGCGGAAAAACGGAATCGAATAAAAATTGAATAAAATGGAACTTATTGCGGAGAAAGAATCCGATCGAAGCTGCGGGGATGAGAAGGATTCCTGTCGCGGATTTAGAAGAAGGATGACCCGAAAATATTTTCATGGACGATCTCGAGAATTACGGACTGAAATTAGAAGGAGAACCGCACTGTGGCTGCTAACTTGCAAATTTCCCGGACATACTTTTACGAATGCAAATCAAATATTGTGAACAATGAATAACAAGTACGGGTGTATGGAGTCCGGTGCGTCAAAAAAAAAAAAAATTAAATAAAAAATCTAAAGTCTTAAAATTCACTGTCCGAGCATCTTGATTTTGTACTTCTTATCAACTTACAATCCGAGCTATTATTTATTCTTTAAACTTGTTGTTGCGACGTTGCCATTTTCTTTCATTTACTCGACACCGGGAGGGGATCGGGAATTGGAGATCGTCACGGGAGGGAATCGGAATCGGGAGGGAATCTCGGGAGGGAATCGGGCAACTCCCCTCAACGGTGCTCACCGTTCAACACCCTGCGACGATTTTGATGAATCCGCGAAAATTCGGCCTGCCTCACATCTTCCCTATGTAAATTAGCGTATAGTGCTTCGTCTCTATTTGTCTCCGGCAAATTCAGCCAATGTATCATGTATTTAGGAGGAAATTCTAGTATTTCGTGGTTACGATTTACTTATAAACAATGGTTCCGTAGTAGTATACCCGTGCAAGTAGTGTACACACTGACAACAACGTTGTCAACAATGTATTCTCTTTATTTAAACCTACGTAATTTAATCGATATTCAAGGGGTTCACGGACTCTCTGATAATCGATACTTTTGCATTGGTTCAGAAGGCGAAAAACACACTGGAAAAAAGATGACCAGAAACATATGGATTTGTGAACCAATGTAAAGAATAGTTAAATTACCAGAATTCTAGTGTTTGTACCGCACAATCTCTGAAAATTGTGAGGAAATTCTAGTTCTATTACCATATTCTGGTATTAACACTTTCTGTGATTCACATATCGTTTTGGTAGTATTACTTGAATTCAGGACTTATTTTTTCAGTGTAGCATGGCGTGGGATGTTTGAAATTCAAGTGATTTTCAGAGTTTATGAAGGGATTTTGAAAGTTTTCAATGTACACATTGTCATTTCCGTCAAATTTTACACCCTTCGTCTCATATCGATGTTGTGAAAGTACAACGGGAGAATTATTTTTATAATTCAAGGTGTATTTCGTTTATGTGAAAGAAACTTCACAGTGAAGTATTGACTAAGGGGGGATTCCTTTAACTCAAGGAAAATGTCTGCAGCCACAAGTAAAAGATTCCTTGTAGTGACAGTGATTCTCCTTCATTGCAATCAGAACTTTACTTCGCGCAAGGAAAACTGTCACAAAGTAAAGGTGTTTTCTTGTTTTTAAAGAGGCAGGCGGTTTCTCTCAGTGTACGCAACAGACCCATAAACATAGTTTCCATAAAAAAAAAAAAAAAAAAAAAAAAAAAAATATCAACACTAATCTTTCCTTTAAAGGTGAATAGACAAGAATTTTTTATGTCCGGAAAAAGTAACGGTTTGATCTAGTGTGTGGCGTGCTGTGCCATGGGCTGCGGGCCATACGTGATGGGTCGATGCCGCAATAGTATCAAGGCGTTTGCGTTCAAAGTTATTCAAAAATTTGATTGATATGTGTCAATGTCTCTCGTTCCGACTTCCAGATTGAACGAGGATCTTGTGACATATCAGTTGAATTACGAGTTTCGCATTCCTCTGCATGCTGTGTCTCTTCGAGGATTCTCATCTTTTGACCGCTCAAGCTTGGAGATTATAGATTTTTCGCCCGTTTAAATAATTCGGAACTCGCCCTCGCAATTTTCAACGCGATTTCAGAGCTTCTAGTTTCGAGACGGAATTCCTTCACTATACGATCGATGTATAAACCGCTGATTGAAAAATAAAAAAAAAAACAAATCACCTAATCTGAATGACTCGAGAGAAATAAAAATCCGTTTTAAACTTGAATGGTTTATTTTAAAAATGTTTTCAAGCTTCAATAATTCGGACCACTGATTGTAAAAAACAAAGCAAATCCACCGAACTGAATGGTTCAAAAGAAACAAAAAATTGTTTTAAAGTTTAATGGGTTGTTTTAAAAAATATCAAAAGCTTCAATTTTTCTGAACTAGACTTCGGACATGATTGGATACAGGAATTTTTCTTGATGTCTCTCCTTCCATTTGAACTCGTGTGTTAGGAAAGGATATAGCAGATAGGACCATCTCGTGCCTTCAGCCCTTATCTCTGTCTTTTTCTAACGCACTCATTCAAATGGAACGAGAGAGAGGAAGACAAATTCATGTATCCGTCCATGCCTTCGGAATCTTTAACGCGATTTTGTAGCTTAGAAATCCAAATTCCTTTACTTTAGGATCGATACTATATTAACCGCTAATTGCAGAAAAGTAAAAAAAATCCACTAAACTGAATGGCGCAAGAGAAACTAAAATCTGTTTCAAAGTTAAATACTAGGGGGTTTTCAAAATTAAAATTAAAAAAAAAAAAAAAAAATTGTTTAATTCTGAAAGACCGCAAAAAAAAAAAAAATCGTTAAAGTTTTAAAACAGCTCTGTGGTCCTGGATATTATGGAGGTGTAAATGACCTAACTTGCTGACACTACAGTGACTGGATAAACCACAGTGCGGCCATTTGCCCTCCACCCCTCAATAGTACACCCACTTTAGCATGGGCAGAATGGGGAGTATGATTATTCTTGGGTTTCGGAATGAAATTTTCTGTACCCCCTGTCTGAAAAAGTCATTAATGCTATGTGTATAAACCATTTTTAGGGCGGGGGGTTGCGATATTTTTTGCGAGTAACTCAGGAACACACGTCCTCCCTATGGCGCCCGTGTTAAGTTGGGAAGCAGATCCGCGGGGGGTCGGTTACGAGGAATCGTTGATTTCTCTTAATTTTGCGCACCAACAGTGGCGTACGCAGGATTTTTCTTGGGAGGGGCTCACACTGATGAGCGTTTGACTGAAAATTGTTCCCCCCTTCCCCTCCACCCCCAAAAATCGGAGGTCTTGGGGGGCTTTAGCCCCCTTAGCCGCCCCCCCCCCCCCTGCGTACGCCACTGCGCACCAATATGTTTCAAATTTGACAGAGGACCTTTAGTCGTGTCTAACTTGCCTACGTGAATCCTATAAAACTGTAAAAATACTTTTAAATGCTCAAATTCGCGATCGATCTAAGGAATCCGACCAATCAAAAATACGACCGAATCCAGTCACTGTAGCTGACACCTCTCAAACAAAAACAAATTTACATTTCCTATTTTACTTTATGTATTTTCTCTTCCCTATCCCAAGTGTTCTTCTTTTCCGATTTTATAGGAGAGGGGAAGGAGGCCTCATCTGGCCTCCCGTAGTTACGCCCGTGCAAGAGGCCCGCCAGAATCAGCAAAGAAGTGTCAAAATGACGTTGGAATAGTGCGTTACTTGCATAATATCAATAGCTTCGACGCTAGGAGCACCAACAATCAACGAGACAGACTAGAGGAGCATCGCGGGCAACACTTAACAGTCAACACTCAACTCACCTATCATCGCTCACCGCGTCGGTTTGCGGTTAATTAGCGGTGGATGTTTGTCGCTTGTCATAAACTTGTTGCCCGCTTATTTTTTTTTTTTTTTTTTTTTTGCGGTGTGATCGTGGCTCGGTTGAGTTCGGTTAGATTTGGTTCGGTGCAATGCGGATTGACTGGTGGCGCCTCGCCTCGTCTTCACCTCCCACTCTACCGCCGTGTGCGGGTGTCTCCTCTGCCAATGGCTAATCGATGAGGACATCTGTGAGAACTTCTCCGGTTACAGAGTCTGGAGGCCTGGCCCTGATGTGATGAGAGAAGCGCACTCACACGGGCGATTATGTCTGTGATATGTGACTCGATTTCAATTGATTTGACTCCTCTTGGGTTATTGGTTATTGGTTATTGATGAGAAACGGTCGAGCGAGCGCGAGCCATTCCGACGACAATCCATCGAGCATCGGAGGGAAAAATCTGTATACTGGAGCAGAGAAAATCAATCGATGATCAAGCAAACAAAACACGTCCATTTTCCGCGTCGTTCACATTCACACGAGCCTCCACACAGTGGGCAAGTCTTTCCTGCATAAACACGTCAATTTTCCGCATCACTTCGCACAGTGGATCAAGTCGATGTAAGATGATGGACATGGGGTGGTGACTTTAAATGCTTGTATATTTGCTCATATGAAACGTAGAAGTTTGTCAGCGGTTTCATTGATGATTCTATTGTAAAATTGCTTACCAGAATCACTCCTTGTAGTTTATCTTTTAACGGTAAAAACATTCAAATTTGCGTTTTTAGTCAAACAATCCATATTCGACCTTTCCCATTGGCTCGGTTCACTGTCTTTCGTTCACTTATTCACACGAGCCGCAACGGCGCACAGTAGGCGATTATTTGATGTTTTTTGAATTTTCGTCACCAAACTCCGAAGGCATAGAATGCTATACGATCAAAAAGAGAACTTTCATTAAAGCCGATGGAAACAACATTTGGAATTTACCAGCACAAATGGGTATATGTTACGAACTTTTGGTAATAGTGTAAAGAGGGTTCAATATAGAGGAGCATCCAATGAGGTTCAGCAATAGAGAGGCTGATACGTGCTTTAAGTCCTATCTCAAAGTGAGGCAGAGTGGACAGTCTGAATCTGGTTTGTTTTGCCTCATATTTTTTAACCATAATTCAAAAATTGTTCTTAATCAATTGGAAGTTTGTTTTAAACGAAAGTGGAAAGTTTTAACCAGTTATGGATCAAGCCTGGGTATACTCGTTTTTCTCCTCTAGTCTATTTCACATTGGTTCAGTCTTCATTTTAGATAAAAGCAAATCTAGATAAAAACATTACAATAGATAAAGTCTCGTCAGGCGCCTTAAATTCATCGTATAGGCAATTCCAACTGCATCAAGTACGAACAGTTAACTACCTTCCCCTTAGAAACGGAGGAGTGGTGTTCTCTTGAACTAACCTAGTCCTTAAAGAGTTAAGTGTTTACTATCTGGACACAAACATGTGATACAACTGTCCAGGCGAGAAGACTTGGCTTGCATCTGTCATGTGTTAGTTTCTTTATCGTTTCAAATCCTTCCAGAGGAAACAATTAGATCCATTTCTGTGCCCAGAAAACCACCCTGAAACACTCACTTTTTCGTTTAAAACTAATTTTTACTAAATTAGTTACAATTTTTGATTTAAGGTTAAACAAAAAAATTGAGGCAAATAAACCGAGCCTGTGAGAAAAACGTACGCATGCGATTTCTATTATGACTGCCCACCGTGCTGCCCCAACACGCAAATCCTCTCTATTGCTATAAGTTCGTTGGTCCATCTGAACCTTCATAAGGGCGCAAAAGCAGGATTTGCTGCGGTCATGCACATCTATTGCTAGATGAAAAAATAAATCTGACAACGATGATGTTGAAAACACCGATGACTCATTTCACACCGCTCGGCAAATGTGGTCGAAACGTTCTCGAAATATTTTGGTCCGCGACTTCACCATCGCCCCGCCGCGCCGCAGGTTAAAAAGGAAAAATGTCTCATTTTCTCAATGACGATGACGAGGTCGAAAGACTGGCACATTTTTTTCTTTCTTGCTTGTCTGCCCTCAGATATGCGCATGCAGTGAGTATTTGGTCCAAGAAAAAGAAAGAGATGAGCGAGAGAGAGAGAGGAGAGAGAGATAGAAAGAGAGAGAGAGAGAGAGGGAGAGAGAGAGAGAGAGAGAGAGAGAAAGAGAGAGAGAGAGAGAGAGAGAGAGGACAATACGTCACACCGATCTACGGTCTGCTCGGTTAAATGATCCGTACATCACATAGTAAGCACACTGTGCGAACGGGTGGGTTTGATAGGAGGGGGGGGCTTGCCAGGTATCAGTGCACTAATAATTGTGTGATGACAGCTCGTGTCGACATGTCTTGTCCACATTACATGGCTCCGGTATTTATTTTTTTTTTTTTTTTTTTTTTTTTTTTTTTTTTTTTTTTTTTTTTTTTTTTTTTTTATCCCTCTCCTCTTTTTCTTTACAAAAGAATCCGATCCTATACCACCCACCACAAAAAAGGGGGACCAATAAGCTCTCTCACCTAGTAATACGTCAGATTTTGTTGTTTTTTATGTATATATATATTTATATGTCGTCAATCTTTATTATCGTAATATGTAATGATTAGTCATCCGATTTATTTTAGTTTCCTTGGTTCCGAATGGATCAATGGCAGCGGCTATCGATAATTCCTGATGGTCGCGGAGCCATCGGTGTTCCACGAACTTGCTCGATCGACCATTGGCGGATCCAGAAATTTTTTCTTCTCTCTCTTCGCCCATTAGAACGAAAAAAAAAAACAACAAAAAAGGACAGTTGGAAAAGGACAGACCAGGGGCAATCACTTGATATTCGTCCCCTCTTCTATCATTTTCTAACACATGCAATCAAAGAGAGAGAGTGAGTGGAGAGAGAGAGAGAGAGAGAGAGAGAGAGAGAGAGAGAGAGAGAGAGAGAGAGAGAGAGAGAGAGAGAGTGAGAGAGAGAGAAAGAGACAGAGAAAGAGAGAGAGAGAGAGAGAGAGAGAGAGAGAAAGAAGAGGAGAGAAAGAGAGAGAGAGAGAGAGAGAGAGAGAGAGAGAGAGAAAGAGAGAGTGAGAGAGAAAGAGATATAATTTCTCGGATCCACCTGTGAGATTGACGTCGATGTTTAGTCGCGTCATCAAAACGTCGATGTATCTCTATAGATGCAATAAAGCTTTAGCAAATTTTTGCTGAGAGCAAATAAATAGTCCAATCTGATATAAAAGCAACGAAAATCAGACTGAGAAATTCTGAAATTCAGTAATAAACTCTCATAACTGCTATAACAGGAAATTCGTAATTTCAGTTCAACGCAGGTATCATTGGAGATTCCTGTCTAATTGTCTCTTTCTCTACGATCGGAAACATAGAAATACGTCTCAAATTAGACGGGAAACTCCCATGACACCCGCGTCTCTCCGCCATTAAGCCCGATTCTGAGAGTGAATTTCGTGATTTTGTAGTGTTTTCGTCGTCATTTTTACAGGTTTCTATGCAAGAATCAACTCTTCAATCCCCTATACCAAAAGTTTGCAAGAGCCCTATTCAGAGACTTTGCTCGACATTTCCTTCATTTGGTTTGTCGTGGGAAGAGATACGAAAGCCGCATCGAGTCGGAAAATAAAACTTTGATATTTTCAGAGACGCTCTCCGCAAATCAGCAACTTTTCCGAGATATTGGGTGTTTCTTGATCTATTAGATGCCTTTGTCTTGAGAACTCACTACCATGTGTTTCCAGGGCGTCTCTGCATTGCAAATTTGTGTGGCTAGTACCCAAAAGCGTAAATTCCAAAATTAAATGCCAACCACTGCATGCACTTAGTGCTTTGTTTAATAATCCGTCGTTTGCTTTGATTTTTTTCATTAATTTATTCATTTATTTAAAGTGCGGTTAACGTGAGAACTCCCTCCCCCAGCCGCAAAAAAAAATTCCGTCGGAAAAATTATATCTTGACATTTTTGACCAAATTAATTCGATTTTAAGATGCGTTCCCGAGTTCTGTACCAGAACGTTCACTGAGATGAAGAGTCAGTCAAAGAAGCTGAGGAGAGAAAGAGAGAGAGAGAGAGAGAGAGAGAGAGAGAGAGAGAGAGAGAGAGAGAGAGAGGGAGAGGACGATCAAATATCACAAGACAAGAGGCTGAATCTAGATTGATATTTTTAACATTTTAAACACATTTGTCGAGATCAAACAGGTAGCAAATTGAATGAGCAAACCAAATCCTTAAAAGGAAACAAGAAGGATAAAAGAATCAGATTTAAGGGATAACACGTATCACTCTTGTCGTTGTTCAAATGTTCGATATCTTTTTTTCTTCTTGTTATTCTTCCTGTATCTTGAAATTTGGCTCGACTCTCCTTGTGAGTCCTGATATCTTCGGTATTATCAACTCACCCGCTCAAAACTTTTCTTGAATGGGTGTCGTGTAGCCTGTCAATACGTCAATTCTTATTGTCAGTTACCATGACTACCGATCCTTGGCGCCGTTGTCATCTTCAGTTATGGTTCCTTTCAACATCCATATTCAGAGGTGCTTATGGAAGGTTTTATCAATGACGTCATCCTGTAACAAAAAAAATCGGTGTTTCACACTACCCCTCTCTCTCTCTCTCTCTCTCTCTCTCTCTCTCTCTCTCTCTCTCCTCTCTCTCTCTCTCACTCTGTCTCTCTCCTCTCTCTCCTCTCTCTCTCTCTCTCTCTCTCTCTCTCTCTCTCTCTCTCTCTCTCTCTCTCTCTCTCTCTCTCTCTCTCTCTCTCTCTCTCTCTCTCTCTCTCTCTCTCACGTGATGGTATAATCGAAAATCTCACTTTCATATCACTATAATCCTAAACCGAGCAGTTTCTTTTAAAATTGTTTCACTGAAATGCATTACTAGAGTTGTTTTAATGTCATTTTGATAAATTTACGAAATGTGGCATAGGTGAAAGAAAACTAAGCATTAAGATCACTACCACCGACTTTATTTGAGATGCCTTTTACTTGGCTCAAACTTGAACCGTTTTCAGATTCAAGTATTCAATTCACCAATGATTTCATCGGTTGAAAAAAGATTACAAAGCTCAGTTCAGCGTATGACTGTAGTGCGATTGGACAAATTGTACTTTAGCCGCCACTGTAAACACGTCAGAGTGTGAAACGTTCGTCCGCGCCAAAATCCCCCTCTCATTTTGAGACATTGGCGATAGATATTCTTGCTGAATTTTCTTTTTGAGCGGAACTTGACTTATATCTTGGAATAAATTGAAAAAAAGAAGTCTTGTAGAGCTTTACAAATTACCTGTCCATTGAACACATGTTCAATGCATGATTTTGAAGTAGCGTCGAGGAGGTTGACAGTTGACACACCCATGAGACAACGCTTAAAGCCTCGCTTTTAAACACAGGAGTTGGAACGAAAATCACGAGAGAAAATTATTCAACAGGCTGAGTGTTCTGGTTTTCCAGTACTGCTGAAGTCTGAGAGTTAGCCTAAAACACATCTCAATGTTGCCGGGTGTACGCACAAAAAGAAAAAACGTTTTACATTTAAAAAAAAAATATGTTTGAATTATACGACAAAAAGACGCATGTTAAAATTGAAACTACGTTTCGTTAAATTAAAAAAACAAAAAACAAAAAAAAACAAAAAAACTTTTCATTAGATCAAAATACCAAATTTTTAAATTTAAAAACAATTATTTTCAATTTAAATACAGTTACTTTTAATTTAAAAACAAATATTTATAATTTAAAACCAATTATTTTTACTTTAAAAACGTAATTCATTTCAGTTTAAAAGTACGTCTTACTGTCATATAATTCAAAATTTTTTTTTTTTTTTTTTTTTTTTTTTTTTTTTTTTTTTTAAATATAAAACATTTTTCCTTTCTGTGCGTTGCGCTACAGTGAACAGTCTTTGTTATTCGCTGTATTCCAAAGATATTATACTCACTTACTGTACAAACACGCAAATGTGGCATACTTATAACTCAGGGCGGGGAAAATAGGCCTGGGTAATGCGACTGCAAGAATGAAAGAATACACCTGCAGTCCGATGAGAATCGTGAAGCTACATATATTGGGTGGCATCTGCTCCCGAAATCGGAGCTCCTTTTTCTCAAAAATTTGCAAATATGTAGAGGATGATATCTTTGGTGTACAGTGGAGTAATTATTTGTTTGGTTCTTTCAAAACTAGCATGGAATTGGTTTCTATGGAAGTATCAATTAAGAGGCCACTTCAGACGATCAAAATTGGCTGACCAGATTTTTATGCTTTTATTTTTTTTTTTGTGTGTGTTTAAAACTTTTTTATGAAATTTTAAAGAAATATAGCAGACCTCTGGGTATAAAGTTATAAATCATGAACTATAAGTTTTCTCGAAAGTTAAGTTTTGGTTCTGTTCATTCATTTATCGTTGATACAGCCTTCGCAAAGTAGCTCACAATCGGGCATTTGCTGGTAGGCATTGGCGGATATTGACATATCAATATCGAAAATTAAAAAAACATTGTAGTAATGTACAAACAAACCACGCATATTCTTAAGAGTCATCGTCTGTCATTCTATTCATTTTATCGACGATTCTGAATTCTACGAGTCTTTCACAAAATGGCAATCCTGCAAGACCTCCACCAAGATGATTCCGTTGATATTTTCTATAAATTTTCAGCAAAACCGCTGAGGAAAAGATGAAGTAAACTGATGGGAACAAATGGCACCTCTCCTCTCTGCGTATTTATACTCGATGAAAAGGAATGCTCTGTATCAATTCATCAAAAATGAAGCGGCACCCAGATGAAGGGTACTCAAAACACGAGGAGTGTTCTTCTGCAGGAATCAGCCTTATGATTTCATTTTAGATTTCCGTTCAACAGTACACCCGATGCTCCGTGGACTCCTCTGTTAGAGATTGCCTCAATTTGTCAATTTCGAACGTTGAAATTCCTCTTTCCCTTCTCTTTTTAGAACCAGTTTACACTTCTGATAGGATTTTTTTTTTTTTTTTTTTTTTTTCAACACAAAAGAAGAGATGAACATTTCTAAATCAGAAGGGGTGATCTATCATTAGACAAACTGATGACTCTTCTCCTAATTTATATCGAAATCATATGGTTGAGATCCAAGCTTCTAGTATTTATTTAGAGAAAAAAATTGGAAATACTTCTTATACCCTCTTTTCTTTTTTTTCAATTTAATATTACATGACCTATAATATTCTTTGAATTCATATGATTCAAAATTTTGATTTTGTTACTGAAAAAAAGAGGTTGCTTTAGGTCCATTGTGGATTTTTGTGAATTTTTCCTGTGATAAGACTCAAAACTTGTTCACTATTTTCTAGTGTTAGGTTAGAAAGAGTGTACCTATACTAAAGACCGCAAACTATCTACATATTTTGCCCGAGTTGACCCTTCCCTGCATGCGCTTCACTTCAAGGAACAAATTCCTTCTTTTCGATTTCTTCTAATTATGTCTCAAACCTATGAAGTTCCAGCTCAGGAAAAAACCAATTTTTCCTACAGTGATATTATTTTTGTTTGTGCTATTTATATCCAAAAAACCATTAATCGGTCCCAAAAAAAAACATCATGCAGTGAAGGGTTAATACCTTGTGTGGGAAATTTCCTTTTTTTTTGAGTCATAAGTCGGGACTAGACTCCCGACAGAAAACAACCACTGAATAATACTTTGGCAGATGATGAGCAAAATGTTAATCCCAGTAGCCAATAAAAAGGAAGAAATAAGAGTTTTGGGCGTGTGTCATCAGTCAATGAATGACCCATTCCAATATTATTCTCATGTCATTCTTGTGAATCCCCGAAAAAAAAAAAAAAAAAAAAAAAAAAAAAAAAAAAAAAAAAAGTGTTAGCCACCGTGCAATATCAGCTAGTAGGGACGTGGTCTCTATATATTATAATGTCTATTCGTTGGGATAGGTTAGGTGAGCTTCGAATGAATGAATAACCCAATAAACAATTAAACAGCCAGAGAGAATGATGTTCCAATAACTGCAGTTAAAAGCCGTGCGCAACAGCGCGGCCGCCTCTTCCTTATTAATGCCACTCATAAAGCCGCACCTTGTTGGGTGTTTGAAAAAAAAAAAAAAAAAAAAAAAAAAAAAAAAAAAAAAAAAAAAAAAGGAAAAGTGGTGACTAAGACTTTATTGAAATGTTAAATAGACTTAATCTCTCCAGTAAAGATTTACTTGACATGTGGAATATGGAAACTTGCGGGCGTTTGTGCGCATGTCTCCGCCGCGGAAAGGCGTTTGGCAACATCAAGTTTAAGGCTATAAAGAAGAGAAAAATAAAAAAAAAAAAAGGAATAAAAAGGGGAGAAAATTGCGGCCGATTTTTCCACATCGTTGAATTGCGGCACAACTGTGGGGCGCGGTGGTGGTGGCGGTGGGCTCAACAGTCAACGGACAGCTTTGCGGGAGGCCAGACAGTCGGAGCTTCTGATTGGTCAGCTAGACTCACTCCGATTCGAGTAAGTTTACGAACTTAGCCCGGATTAATCCATTCCAAGCTGTTGTCGTGCATTATTAAACAAATGAAGAGAAGCTGAATGGGGGATTTAATCGTGCACTGTTGTCAAATGTAAAATGAGCGGAAATTAAATTTATCTGTTTTTTGTTTGTTTTTTGCTTTTTAGATTGTTGAGGGATTTAATATTGCTGGATTTAAATTGATGGGGGATTGAATATTGCACTGTTGTCAAATGTAAAATGCGCGGAGATTAAATTTATCTGTTTTTATTTGATTTATTTGTTTTTTTCTTTGGGATAATTGGGAAACTTTACAGGGTACATTTGATGCATTCAGTTTACTCACATTCTTTTATCGGTCTTGATCATTTCGATGTTATAAAGTATACTACTATGATCATTACGGACCCTTATAGTACTTGATGATGGACCTGCGAGGGTTCGCTATAATCACCGTCGCATAATCTATAAATAACATTGGAGAAATCACATCAGGACTGATAAAAGAAAGTGAGTAAAAAAAAATGTACATTTATATGGGTTTTGAGGAAGCTAGAGAAATTGAATACTCTAGAATCAAGAGAATGAATACGACACCCCCCCCCCCCCAATTAAAATCTATATAGTATTATATTTTTCCTAAG
Source organism: Trialeurodes vaporariorum (assembly GCA_011764245.1). Classification (NCBI taxonomy): domain Eukaryota; kingdom Metazoa; phylum Arthropoda; class Insecta; order Hemiptera; family Aleyrodidae; genus Trialeurodes; species Trialeurodes vaporariorum. The sequence continues at coordinate 15,205,668 of VMOF01000320.1, forward strand.
GAAAATTAATTAACGAAAGTACTTTCAGAAATGTTGCTGATTTTTCTGCCGTTCTGGAAGATCGTTGAAAAAATATGCTACAACTACATAGTTATTGCATATCCTGCATATATACATTGCATATATCATCAAGTTATTGCATATCTTATAGTGTTTTTATGAATGAAATAACGATTCGTCAAATCATGCAACAGTGCGAAGCAGTTCCCGCTCGAGAGACGGAGAGGAATTAAAAAATGTGTTTATTTGTGAATAAAAACTTGTGACTTGGAGAGACGGTTATCTTTAAGTGAAGTGAAGCAAAGATGAGAAGTAAAAAGAAGAAGGAAAGGTGAGAAAGAAGGGTGCGAGAGGAGGAGGGGAGAAGATTATCATTTATGAATGAGAAACAAGAAGTGAGGGAGGTGTATTGCATGATATCTGTCAATGATGCTCATCTCTCGCTTATCAAACCATCTTCCTTCACGGGAGGCATTACTCGAGATTTGAGATGCATTTCCCATTCAAATCCTAACGCAGGGTGCGAAATGAGCGAGGCTGGTGGCTCAGCTCCCTATATAAACACCGATCGGTCTGCGATTTTTTGAAACCACGACCATCGGTGGGATCGAACTTACACGTGACCCATATGATGAGAATCAGCCCAATCCCGAATTTCGATCATTATTCAAGGATATTAACATTTCCTTCGGAGAACGAAGATTTAATCGCCCTTTGGGAAGATTTCTGAAACGTAAGGTGTCGTTGGTCCTAACAATCAGATTTATTTACAGCAAAGTTTTGTATTTTGGAGAGAGTACTTTTTTCAAAAAGATTCAGATTTTTTTTTTTTTTTTTTTAGATTAATAATTCATTTCTAAGCAATTTGTAAATTCTGCCGATGGAAATTCACGAGCAGGTCTGTTGCTTGAGGAAATGAAACAAATTCTTCGATTGAGGCCTTCAAGGAATAGATATTTTCAGATACCGTCCCATGTCCCAAGAACAAAGTTGCAAACTGCGAATGTCAACTTAACTGTCAGACGAGTAAGAACATGCATTAATCAGTTCTGAATTATTAAGATTTAGTGATTTTTGACAGAAGTCATTAATGTTTAAAACGTGAAACTTTTCTCATTTAAAAAAAAAAAAAAAAAAAAAAAAAAAAAATCTATCCACATACTTTTTTCTGGTGGTGTAATATCATCGAAAATTTGAATGCTTACGTTCAAATATAAAAGTGGTATTGGAATATTTAGTAGGATTTACTCATTTAATTAAAACACTTAAAAGTTAAAACCAAATCAACTGTGCCACTATTATCATATTAATAAAATCCCTGAAGACTGAGTGACTTTTTTCTATCCCAGCGTTTAAGTTTCCCCGTGAAATGGCACGACGCGAACGGCCGAGATTTCATAATCGTATCTGTGTGTAATCCTTTGATTGTTTTCCGTTTGCAGTTCATATATCAGCAAGAATGTTCAACTTTCAGTTCTTTTAAGGATGTAGAGAGTGTATTTTTTTTTTTTTTTCAGTATCAGTGATTCAGCTCTTTCATATATATTTTAACACCAAACAACTTCAAAAAGAAAAAACCTGAATGTTATTTTTCTAATTTGTCGGCATGTTTTGTAACAGTAATTTTTACATAAACCGCCATGGTCATCCAGAAAAATGCAACACATAATTGAAAGTTTTCTAAAATTCAGTGTGTATTCAACCACAAAAAATACCAATAAAGATTTCAGTTTTGTTGTACTGTTAATTTCTTAGTCAGGATTTCAGGGAGAGTTGCCTCCTTGGCCTCCCACCCGCCTCTACCCATGCAACGCGAATGCACACGGGTTGTGTTGAATCCTCCGAGTCTCAGCTAATAAGTCACACTGTTTCCAATACTTAAATTCTCACTGTTCTTAAGTTTAAGTATCAGACGAGATTCATCAGCGATAATTTATTATTTTCAATCTGATCAAGGATCATCTACGACCCCCTCAGACCTACAGGGGTTGACAAAAGAATTTCGGTTGTTTTTAAACTAGCTTCGCATCCCAATCAGCTCAAACTATTTTTATCGAGCCACTTCTGACGTGGTCACGACCATTTTTATCGCCTCCCTTTTAATTTCATCATACAAGGATTTCCCCTAATTTGTTCAGACTCCTGCATATGACTCGTCTTTTTAGATCGTAGCTTCAAGCTAGCGTTCACCCAACAACAAAAATAAAAAACACAGACACATACACACCAAATCTCTTTCTCTCACACACACGCACACACACACAAGATAATAAAGCCGTAGATCCAGCATCCCACCCACGGACAAGACGCTTTTTCTCACACGTCACATTTCGGACCCACTCGAACGCGCTCCGAACGGTCAATTGAATGAGTCGGAACATGGATTTCCGGTTTAATGATGTCTGGAATCTGTGACTGCGCTCATCCTAAAACAAACACCGGGGTTATTACCGTTGAGTGATTAGTATCTCTCGATGAAACGTTTCATCAACTCAAGATTAATGCCTATTGATTGAACTCGGTTATTTACTCTCCGAAAGCTTCGCTTGCTGTCGTCTCAAAGAGCCGAACTTTAACACGTTCTTTGACTTTTCCTTGACTTTTCCACGAAACTTCCTCAACTTGGTAAATAAGTTTGAATATGGTTATTTATTTTATTTTTGGTTTTTTGTTTGTTTCCCCCCCCCCCTTGTTATTTTTCCATGGAAATATAGAGTATGGGACTGTTGCATACTTTTGCCGTAAGCGATTTAAGGTGAGTCGGAAGTCTAAATTGGTCACAAATTTTAATTTTTGTTTTTTTACATATTCTTATTCAACATAACCTAAGGTTCACTTCCCTGATGCAAAGCTTTTATCATTCTGATGAGTAGTTTAGATTTTAGGAGCACTAAAAAAAAATGCTGTTTTAATATAATTAAATATTAAAAAAATGTGCGACATGTTCTACATGCTGTTTTACATTATGAAATGCCAACTTAGCCATGAAGGTAGTTAAATGAGCATTTTCAGATTTAGAAACAGCATTTAGAATTTGTCGCACATTTTTTTTAACATTTTTTTTGCTAAATCAGCTACTTTTTTTGTGAGCTTTTTCATGGATGCAGATACATGAGAGGTCATATGTCATTTCAAGTTTAAAAGTGAGTTTTACAAGATTTTAGATTTTTTCCAAATTGTTCCTTTTTTTCAGGAGCTACTGCGAGGCTATCAAAGAAAACTGTTTTCCCCTGAATCCTCACACTGTTGAGCAAACTTTAATCTCCGGCGGATCCAGAAATTTATCCTTCTCTCTATATCTTTCTTTCTCTCTCTCTCTCTCTCTCTCTCCTCTCTCTCTCTCTCTCTTCTCTCTCTCTCCTCTCTCTCTCTGTCTCTCTCCCTCTCTATCATTCTCTCTCTCTCTCTCTCTCTCCCTCTCTCTCCCTCTCTCTCTCTCATTCTCTCTCTCTCTCTTTCTCTCTCTTTCTTTCTCTCTCTCTCCTCCATTAGAATGCGTGAGTTAGAAAAGGAAACATCAGAAATCACGTGATTTTCTCTCCCTCTTCTATCCTTTTCTAATACATGCGTTCTAATGGGAACAGAAAGAGAAGGACAATTTATTGGATCCACTAGTGACTACGACCATGATAGTGACAATTATGCTTGCATATGAATTATGAAAGGCCTGCAGTGTAACCCCCAACAAATTGCAACTTGCGGATAAAAAAATGAATAAAATAAAAAAAAAAAAAAAACAAATAAAAAACTGGTGTAAATATCCAGAAAAGAGGATAAAGTCGAGAAGAGCAAGAGTGAAAGAGAAACTGGGAGGGGTGGAGTAAAGGGGTGGAAGGGGGAGAGGGAGAGGGAGAGGGAGGCTGAAGCATGAGAGATGAGGCAGAGATTACGCGACACCGCGCGTTCCTTTGAAACAATAAAAAGGTGTCAAGGGAAGGGGAATCACAACAGAATACAACCTGGCCACCCACCAGACCAATTTGTATCTAAGTGACAAAGCACAAGCATTTTCCCCCCCTCTCCCCTTCCTCATCCGGCCGCCGGAGTGACCAAATTCATCTCGGCCGGAGTTTTCTGTTTGTTTTTATCTGTGTTTGACATATAATGACTATATTATTATTCGCCGCGTTTTTTTTTTTTTTTTTTTTTTACCCTTTTCATTCTTTTCAATTTCAACTTTTTGTCGCTCTTGTATAAGCATGTAGGTATGTGTGAGAGGACATTTATTTTCTATTCCCGATTTCAGGCGCATGCAAGCGCCTGGTTTTTTTAAACGTGGACCAACGCGGTCCGAACCAGCTTCGATTCCTCGATTTCTCGCGCGCGGCTTCCCTTCAAACGATTTATCTCGAAAATCTCGGCCAGCGACAAACTGACCGACCTCCCGGATTCGGTCTCCGGTCGTGTAGCCGACACGCTCAACGTTGCCAAGACTTGAGGGAAATTTCCCGCGGAAAATCCCGTTTGGAAATATGAAATACGACTATATAGCAATGAGAGGGCATTCTGAAAAGGAATCCAAGGAAATGTTGTTTTTTGAGGTTTGACCTGAGACGATCAGGAGACGCCCCTTACTTTCGGAACTACCAGTGGCGGCTCGTGCAATGTGGCAACAACGTATTTTCTCCATTTAAAACTATGTAAAACAATCGATACTCAGAAGGTGCAATGGCACCCCCAATAGCTCGATACTTTTTCATAGGTTTAAATGATAGTATACATGGTTGCCAAATTGCACGAGCCGCCACTGGGAACTACCATTCTTGGGTATATTCAATATCATTTACTGTACCGATGATTTCACAGCACTATGGTCTAAGATCCTCCAAAAAAGGCCAAAAATCAGAATGTAAATTTCTCATCAATTTATTATCATTTATAAACTTTCAAGACCAGGGACACTTTTAACAACGAATTTAAACCAAGGATTGTCATCGAAAAGTTCTATTTAATAGTTTTAACGTTAAAACGATGATTTTTCATGACTATTTTTTGATAATTTTTGGCCTTTTTTATTTGGATCTCAGACTTTAGTGCACCAGTTTGCCAGCAGCAGATTATACGATTCAGTTCAGTGAGTATTTGCAATGCTCGAAAATACTCTGATCTGTAATCTTTTCTCATCCACGGCTAAGCCTCCCCTCGTCAATGGCATTGAAAATGTGTTAATATGTTCGTTATTAAACGGCGATGCCGCACTGATTGAAGAAATATTGCATATGTGCGAGAATTGTTGCGCATTATAATCACGAGCTGAACGGGAAAGGGTAATCTTCTGATCAATCATAGTGGATTCATCGGTGAATTGAAAAAATGCTTTTAAGGGTGGATTCAGGAATACGTCTTTCTCTCTCTCCTCCATCCGAGCACGTGTCTTCTTAGGAAAGGATAGCAAAGGGGACATCATATTTGATTATGAATTTTCTTATTGATTACATATAAATTGTGAGCATCAATGGAATTTGGAACGCTGCATGATTTCAAAATGACACCGTTTCCTACTTGATTAGCCCCAATTCTATACAAACATTCTTCTTTTTGTGAAAGCAGTGATTAAAATTGAGGCATTCGATAAAAGAAGGACGTCTATTCCAAATGCCCATGTTAAGAAAAAGGCGTTTAAAGTTTGAAAACGTCAGTGACGTTCACCTGTCCACGTCACACCAATCTGCGTTCCATTTCGTGTAAAATCATTGTACTATCAAAGTCAAACTTGGCATCAGACGTCCGACGCCTCTCTTGAATCAAATAAGCCACAATTGTAAGAACCCAGGGTATTTCGATAAAAAGTAAGGCTTTCGAACTTGACTTGTAAGGTCAAAAACAATAACGGATTTTACATACCTTACGAAGGATCTCTACAAGGTCTTATCGATTGAAAAAAAAAAAAAACCTAGTTATGACGTGTCTAAGAACCCTACGTTATAGTACTCATTTGGGGCGGACACCTATGTCGCGTGAAAATCGATCGAAGGCCGCTACCTTTACACTTACACCATGGCGGGGGGGGGGGGGGGTGACTCGGGGCAAACTCGAGGCAAACTTATCTCTTTTACAGTGCAATATGGGGTCTCAAAATATGTATTGAAATCATGGCAACTGCGAGATTATCACGGATCGAGCAGCGAGTATTTTCACGGCCTCTCACCAATCATCACACTCGCGGTATACATATAAATATGTATACATATGTATGTATACGACTCCACTGACTGGCATCCCTATAGAATCAACCAAAATTATGAAAATTAATTCTTTCTTTTATATCCACTATGTCTGATGTCTGTCTCCCCCCCTCTCTCTCTCTCTCTCTCTCTCTCTCTCCTTTTGAAACCGCTGTGCTGGTGTCGTGTCTGCCGCGTCGGTGACATAAGAAAAGCCGACTACCACAAATTATTTTCTCGCAGCGTCGGACGGCAGGAGGGGGTACGTGAGGGGTGGGGGGGGGGGGTGGTGGGAGGGGGGGCGGTGACCAGTAAGCGTCGCGTAGAGTCGGTTCGTGTCAGAAGCGGTAACTCACCGACAATAAATCCTTGGCTGATATCAAGAGGATCAGTTTCATTTCGGCGTTTGTTTCTTTTTCGGTGTCCCCCCCCTCGTAGAACTCTTATACTCTTTAGTCCCCCCCGCGGTGCGAGCGCGTCAAAACTTGCGAAAAAGAGCTTAAATTGTGACTATTAAATAAAGTCTCCGATCTAAACATGACATCGAAGTTCTCACTCTTGTCTCTCGCGTCTTTGTTGAATCATTCAACGCTGAAATCGGTGAAAAGAAAGAGATGAGAGAAGTGTACCATAATTTTAATTTCCATTGCGTAGAGAGTCAAGGACCCCCTATCGGTCTCTTAATCTCGCGGGTCCTAACGGTAGCTACCAGAGTTGCCACATCTGAGAACTGTTTTCAATTTGTGGTTTCTGGTTGTAATCTTCGTGAGCCAAGGGTATATTTACCAACGGATGGTACGGGGAGGGGGGTCTGAAAATACTCTAAATGGTTTTTCACCGTAAAGGCTTGGTTTACTTTTTTTAACTTTAAGTATTTTAAGTAATCGAGTACATACTTACCATTGAATGTTTTAAGACCACTTTTCATCATACATTACCGACGAGGCTCATGCAAAATTTTGCTATAAGTAAATAAATAATCAAATGTGATCGGTTCAATTTCCTATTTAACCCAAAATAAAATTTAAATTGAGGCATTTTTCGGTAAATGGGCGTATGGCGAAAAAACAACTTTCGAGAAAAACGCGTTTGAAAGTTTAAAACGTTATAACTTCTAGACTACTGCAGACTTTTCAAAATTTGAAAGACTGACTTGTAGAACAAACATTCAAGAAGAACTCTCCTTAATTTCAAGTTTTTAGAGTGAAAATTAGTTGAGCAGTGAAAGTTCAAAGTTGAAGCGTTATACGCCCTTTTACCGAAAAACGTTTTTTTTCTCTCCCAGCCTATCCGACAAGTATTGTTTGGGTTAGATTTGGGTCACAAACTTGAAGAAAAGGAAATTGTAAGGAGGAGGGATGGTAATAAGGCCCTTTTGGGCTCATTTTTGGCCAAAAAGGAGGGTTTTATTGTTGTCATCGGAGACGGAGCCAAAAACGCAAAAAACCCACACACTGACAGATCCACACACACACTGACATATCCACACACACACTGACATATCCACACACACACTGAATATCCACACACACACTGACATATCCCACACACACACTGACATATCCACACACACACAGACATATCCACTGAGCTCTTATCAATATCAGATACATATGCGATGTGAGTGCAGATATCGCGAGCGCGAGCCCCTGAGAGTACCGCTCGTAAGAGGCACTGTAGCCCATAAGTTTCTGAATTCAGCCGAGGTGGGTCCATTCGAACGATTGATTCGTGGTTATTTCCCGTTCAACATATGAATAACTTTATATCACCTGTTAGGTCACATCGTCAGGATTTCAAAAACGAGTTCTCCAAAAAAGGGCGTAAATCGCCATACGCCCATTTACCGAAAACTGCCTCAATTATGTTATGAATGGCAACAATGTGGGTAGCGCAAGTTTCAAGGAGCTTAAACTGAAGAAGATGTCAAAACTTCAGAGAGAAAAGCTTAAACTTTTATTTTTGTTGAGCGCCCAACTCCACAATTATGTATGTTAAAAATCTCCCATTTGTTCGTCCTTTTCATGAACCCGAGGCGAATCGGAGATTCCGATAAACATTTTGAAACAACTACCTCGCTATACAAAAGAGAAAATATCTCTTAGATCGATATCAGCACCTGAAAAACTGTCACTTTAGCTTCTGACTTTATTCTCGGTCCTAAAGAGGACATGTTTATTGAAGCAATTAATTGTTGTTGGATATGAACAAGCTATTAGTAAAAAAGAGGCGAAGAGAAGCATAATATAGACTGTTTTAGTAGACTGACATAGTATCGATTGTCGTATGGGCAATGGCGGCTCGTGAAATGCGATATATCAATGTCCTCTCCATTTAAAACTATTAGAAAAGTATCGATTTCTCGGGGGTTCAATTGCACCCCCTTATGATCGATACTTTTCTATAGTTTTAAATGGCGTAGCGATCGATAAATCGCATTTCACGAGCCGCCAATGCGTATGGGGACCTCTGGCTCCAAATAAACTCTGGTTCGATGTAATTTCCCCGTAAGCGCATTTTTCAACGGAAATTGTGGCAATTAAATCAAGAAATTAGTGCGATCTTCTTGCGATTATGAATTATACGTCCTTGAAAATGATTAAATTATGCCTCGTTCTACGACTCAAACTGCCACAATCAACGAAATGTTACAAATAAACTGTATGCATATGGAGGGATAGTTAATCACCCAAATTCCAGCCAATTCCACAACAACAACAATAACATTTAGAAGATTCTAACCTTCAAATTTCATAGTTTAATCTGTATCAACTTGCTGATTTCGGCAGTTTTATATGTGGAATCAGGCATAGTTAGGCATTTCCGTGGACGCAGAATTTATAATTGGAAAAAGTCGAATTGTCTTGATTCAATTGCCAAAAGAGCTTGATTCAAAATGGGGGTTTTTCTCCCCCCCCCCACCGATTTTCCTGAAACTTTGTAATTTTGATAGTACTTGATGTAAGTAGTCTTTTTTTTCAACTAAATTTTTTCCAAAAATAATTAGGGGAGGAGTTACAGTGTTGCAAAGTTGCACCTTTCAAAAATTCATAACTTTCGCGTAAATCATTCGATTGAAACGCGGTTTTCACCAAAAGATGCGGATTGTAAAGCACTTTTATGTCATTTAAACGAAATTCAATTTTAATAATTTTTGACTTAGTTATCGTCATTTTTGTGATTTTTAGGCCACTCAAAATCTACTTAAAGTGAAATAAAAAAAAAAAATGGTATTTTTTGATTTTGACCGGGTTGAAATATGTTAATTCTCTTTAAATTCTGCGTAAAATGAGCCCAAGCAGAATGCAGGGCGATTTTTTGTTCCGGAGTTATGCATTTTTTAGAAAGCGAAAAACGAGTTTTTTAGGGTACCCATGAGCGTTCGATAGATAGGCTCAAGTCAAATAAATGGAAACTGTATTTTTTGATTTTGATCAAATTGAAATATGTTATTCCTACCTAAATTCTGCGTAAAATGAGCCCAAGCAGAATGTGAGGCGATTTTTAGTTGCGGAGCTATGCGCGTTTTAGTAAGCGAAAGTCGAGCGTTCTATGGAGAGGCTCAAAGACGTGGGTAGCCCGGGTAGCCTCAACCACTCGACTTTCGCTTACTAAATCGCGCATAGCTCCGCAACTAAAAATCGCCCCACATTCTGCTTGAGCTCATTTTACGCAGAATTTAGGTAGGAATAACATATTTCAATTTGATCAAAATCAAAAAATACAGTTTCCATTTATTTGACTTGAGCCTATCTATCGAACGCTCATGGGTACCCTAAAAAACTCGTTTTTCGCTTACTAAAAAATGCATAACTCCGGAACAAAAAATCGCCTTGCATTCTGCTCGGGCTCATTTTACGCAGATTTTAAAGAGAATTAACATATTTCAACCCGGTCAAAATCAAAAAATACATTTTTTTTTTATTTCACTTTAAGTAGATTTTGAGTGGCCTAAAAATCACAAAAATGACGATAACTAAGTCAAAAATTATTAAAATTGAATTTCGTTTAAATGACATAAAAGTGCTTTACAATCCGCATCTTTTGGTGAAAACCGCGTTTCAATCGAATGATTTACGCGAAAGTTATGAATTTTTGAAAGGTGCAACTTTGCAACACTGTAACTCCTCCCCTAATTATTTTTAGAAAAACTTTATTTGAAAAAAAAGACTACTTACATCAAGTACTATCAAAATACAAAGTTTCAGGAAAATCGGTGGGGGGGGGAGAAAAACCCCCATTTTGAATCAAGCTCTTTCCTTTCAAAAATGCGCTTATAAGAAAATTACATTGATTCAGAGCTTGTTTAGAACCATAGATCCTCGGACGGCAAACGATACAATACTTCACTGTACTGAAACAGTCCACACAGACAGTTTTAGTGACGAGCGGGAAATTTTAAATTCAGGTATCAGTTTTCCTTATAGATGCTGAATTCAAACGTGATCCTGACATCTGTTTGGTCAGTCTTGTCTTGAATTGCTCACGTCTCAATATAATACAGTCTAGGTCCGTTGAATCGATAATTTCTGTGGATTTCAATTGGAGAAATTGCAACATTGCCAAGTTTCATCCGACGCTATACTGACGCGTCTGAAAGAGTTTTCCTGTATCAATGATGAGTCAATTTTCACTCACTCACACAAATCACAAATGAAAAAAAAAGATAGAAAGAAAACTGAGGGCGTGAGAGTGAGGAAGGGGGGAAGAGGGGGGGGGAATAAAAAACAAAGGAAAATAAATTTCACGGCCTGTGTCGAAGCCAGGTGGGGTGGGATGGTCCTGACAAGATTAAGCGCTCTTGTATTCATTGTCGGTGGTACTTGCAAGAGATACGAGTCAGTGTTGCCTGATTTGCAAAAAAAAAAATATATATATATACTCACTATACACTAAATTCTGTGGGAAATTCATGTCTTTTACATTCAATTTGGCAGCGCTGATACGAGACAAGGGAGGTTGACTTGCTTATACTCTCTACACTCACACATTGGCGCAGAGTTATGTAAAATGGTGCAATGCATACTAGTCTTTGCGGGGAATTCGTTTTTCTCTCTCTTAGCCCATTTGACCGCATGTGTCAGAAAAGGACGGATAAAGGGGCTGAAGTCACCTGATAGCCCCTACCTTCACCCTTTTCTAACACGTAAGTTTGAATGGGCAATGGGAGGAGAGAGAGAGAGAGAGAGAGAGAGAGAGAGAGAGAGAGAGAGAGAGAGAGAGAGAGAAGAATGGCTTGACGCACAGTGAATACGGATACTATTTGCTATCGGCGTCAAAGGTAAAGGCAGTAACGCCTACAAAGTGTCGGGTAGGCAAAAACGTTTCCATGCGTTCGGCTTCTACGGTTGTGTTGTGTGTACGTACCGCTGGTTGCCCCTACAAGAGTCCGACGAGACACAAATACGTATTTATTTCTGAAGCCGTTCAGAAGAGATCCAAAGGACTTCGAGAAAATCACAGCCTAACGATTACCGATAAATTCTCTATGTGAAGAAATGTATAGCTTGTTTCATACATTCCACACAGATTGTTGCTCAAAAAGAGTGTCTTATCTCTGCAATTTTGTTACTTTGCAATCTTTGCTACTGAAAAATGCCTTTTCTGAGTCCATTTACCACTAATTATTATGGTGGCCACCTTGATCTAAACTCAAGGTGCCTCAGCTTATCTCGTTCGCTCCAAAGTTAATAATTCATAAGGGCAGAAAATGCAATGGAGCAGTTAAAAGGAACTGAAATATTTTTTTTAAAAAAAAAAATTAAAGTACTTGATGAGCGAAGAACAAAGATGGTTTTGATTTCTAATGAAGTCCTATAGTTCTGGAGATGAGATTTTGGCCCAAAATACATGTTTAAAATGGAAATTGCACGTAGTGACGTCAGAAGACACACAATCGCTTGCAACTTTACACAAGAGTGCGTACCCTAAAAATCGGGACATTTGGGGACAAAAACCAAATGCACCTTTGTTCTCAGCTCATCAAGTAAGTATACTTTCGTTGTCTTGATAAATAAAAGCGCTAAATTTCAGGTTCACTCTTCCAGCCTTTAATGATCACTCTAACCCCTTCGTCTATACAAATTTGCCTGCCAAGGGGGTATAATCAATATCGAAAACATCTGTTTTTCAACTTTCAAGAGTTCAAGTAGGGAGTGATGGATTTAAATTCAGTAGCCTCGGGGGTACTGCGATGCAGTAAGGAGCTGCATTGAAACTGAAATTAAATCTACAGTGAAGGGTTGAATTGAAACTTCTGAAAGTAAATCTACAGTGAAGGGTTAAATTGAAACTTCTGCAAGTAAATCTACAGTGGAGGGTTGAATTGCAACTGCTGCAAGTAAATCTACAGTGGAGGGTTGAATTGAAACTTCTGAAAATAAATCTACAGTGAAGGGTTGAATTGAAACTTCTGAAAGTAAATCTACTGTGCGAAGCGACAGTCATGAAAAATACAGCAAAGTACTTTCAAAGATTATAGAGTTGTAGCCATTCTCAAAATGCGAATGAGCAAGTTGGATTAGAGCAAAGGTAGACGGAGTGAGTAACAAGTGTAAAATGAGCGAGAAAAAAGGGGGAGGAGATAGAGAGAGAGAAAGAGAGAGAGAGAGAGAGAGAGAGAGAGAGAGAGAGAGGAGAAACGAATATAATAAAAAAGAGGAGGAGTAGTTTGAGAGAATGATAAAGAGAGCAGTGAGGAAGAGAGAGAGAGAGAGAGAGAGAGAGAGAGAGAGAGAGAGAGAGAGAGAGAGAGGGGAAAGAAGAAGAGAGAAAAAGAAAGGAAAGGGGCGAGAGAGTGTGTGTGAGGAAGAGGAGAGAAACAAAACTCATTAATACGCAGGATGTTAGGGAGTGAGTGTGTTAATTTGATTTGATCGTATCTGAGGATGCAGGTCTGTACAAATTAGGCGCGGAGGTGTTAAAAAATGGCTTGTCAATGGTTGTTATCAGGGCCCACAGTGTGGGGTTGATTGAGTTCCCGTGTCACTAGCGTGCGTGTGTACTCCCCCTCTTCCCCCTCCTGCGTCTCCTCGCTCCTCGCTCCACCATCTTCACTCCTTTTCCTCTTCCTCAAGTATCCGCTGATCCTGATCCTGATCCTGCGATGCTGCTCTTCCGATGCTGAGGCCGAACCGCGGAGGAGGAGAGGAGATGAGCCACACGCATACTGGTCCCCGCGTGGATCCTCCGCGGTGGACGTGGACTGGATCCCGCTTTGCCACGCTCGGGCTTGCGCGACCTTTCAATTTATGGCACTTGGTTTGTGGCCCTCCCCCTCCACTACTTCTCTCCACCCTTTAGTTCTCCCTCTCTGTTCATACCATCGTCTTGTCTTCACTTACTCTTTAACGCATCCCTCTCCATATCTCTCTCTCTCTCTCTCACTCTCTCTCTCTCTCTCCTCTCTCTCCCTCTCTCTCTCTCTCTCTCTCTCTCTCTCTCTCTCTCTCTCTCTCTCTCTCTCTCTCTCTCTCTCTCTCTCCCAATTTCCATAAATTTTTATAATTCACTCATTTTTCTGAATATATCTTCACTTATATATAAATATATATATTTATTTATTCTATTTATTGTATTTATTTATAAAATTTATTTGTTGATTTGTGTATCTACTTAATCAGTTTTTAAATATTATTATGTTTTATTTATGACTGTGTCTATCAACCTATTTATTTATTTATTTTTTTTTTCCCCCTGTGTTTTGATTTAATTATTTATCTACTTATCAACTTGTTTATTTATTATTTTATTAATTCGTTTTTGTTTTACTTCTCTCATCTTTTTTCTTAATCTATAAGATTATTTTTTATGTAAATTATTTATTTGTTTAGTTGTATAGTTTTAATTATATCCTGGCTCTAGGGTAGAAAGGACTACTGCAAGTCCTATTAGAGCCAGACTAAACAAAATCAAAACAAATCAACATATCTCTCTCTCTCTCTCCGTGTCTCCATCCGCCGGCCACTCCTGTATGCGTGGTAACATCACTACGCAGAACTTTCCTTTAAAAACAATGTATTTTGGGCCAAAATCTCATCTCCGGAACAATGGGGTTTAGCTAAAAACCAAAGGCATCTTTGTTTTTAGCTCATCAATTACCGTCATTTTCTTTAAAAGAAACTTAACATTTCAGATTCTTGCAACTGTCCCATTTTAGGACCAGCGTTGTTGATCAAATGGTAATCTAATAACTCACTTTTTTTATATTTTTCAAAAGTAATTGAGGTGAAATTTAGCAGTAATCAGACGTACAAGCAGAGACATTAGTCCTGCGTCGGCGATTCGACGCAACCCGCACAACACGTAGCCCGAAACTAGCTTGGTCTTGAGAGAACAAAAGAAAAGATAGATTAGAGAGCGTTAACTGTACGTGTAATGCGGGTTGCGTCGAATCGCCGACGCAGGACTTATGGCTTTGATTGTACCAATTTCAATCATGTGTAGATTCAGCAATTTGGCAACCACGAATGCATCCCATTTGAACGTATGAGAAACAATCGATTCTTGAGGAGAGAATGGCATTTATACTTATCGATTGTTTCTCATGCATTCAAACGGGGATGATGCATAGTTTCCGGATTGCTGAATCCGCCTTTGATTTCAATTAAACCATTAATTTCGTGTTTATAAGATGTAATTACACCACGGACAATTGACCCACTGAGAAAATGTCTAATTATTAGACTTATTGACTTCGGTTCGCCTGAATACACAATAAAGTATAAAGTTTATCTCGATTCCTTTTTGTAAATCTATCGATGACGCGATCGAAAACTACTTTTTGCCCAACTCTGTATACGACTCTCGAATGAAGAGAACAGACTCACAAGTTAAGATCGCCTTTGACAAAAGCACACTTTTACATTTCGTTCTTACGAGAATAAGAAGTATTCAGAATCGGGATTTACTTTCAGTTATGCATAAATCCGATATTAATTTACTTTTTCATTCATAGTCTCCATCGGCATAATACTTTACCTCTCACCACTTATTACTTAGAGGAGGGTGACGCACGGGGTAAAGTGAGAGCGGGAGGGGCGGGCAGGAGGGGGGCAGGAGGGGGAGCAGGGGGGGATCTAGGGGGGCAGACTTACGCAGGAGGTCCACGCAATCGTTATTGCCGGTTTTCTGGTTTATAATTCAAAATCCGAATATACTAGTTTACATAGGGTCAGATGGGAAATTGAGCAAGATTTTTTTTATATATGTATACATAATGTTTTATTACAATACAATGTGTTATCTGTACACAACTATTTACTCAAAACCGGTCAGCCCCTAAAACAGGGTTATAATGGACCCATACTGACATTCTGATGCCAAAATTTGAATAATATCTATATACTTATATATTTTTTTCCATTTGAACTTGAAATTAATTAAAAAAACAAACTAAACTAAAAACACTTCAAATTACTTCTGTTGAAAATATTGATACCTTGAAGGAATGAACTACAATTTTCTAAATTTGATTAAACATATAAGAAATGGAATCACCCCCTTTTTTCTTAATCGTTTTGGTTTTTGTTAGTTTTTTCTTTTCCTTCTCTAACCCACGTCCTCCCGCCTTCACAACCCTGGATGGTGGCGCTCCCGTATCATCTCTAATATAACTTTGTGCTTCCGGTTTATTTATTTTTTTTTTTTTTCTATTTTTTTTTATTATTCATATTTTGTCTGCGAAACAGCTTTATTTAGAAATTTCTATAATAACTGTTTTTCTCCTTCTTTACTGAAAAAAAAAAAAAAGCTGGATTTAACTTTTTTTAAGTTAAAAGTATAGACATCACTGAAAAACTGTTAGTTTGACTATTTAATTTGTTAAATTAACACGGAACGAAGGTAATTTAACTATTTTAGACAGTCAAACTACCAGTTTTTCAGTGGTGTTCATACTTAAAATTAAAAAAGAGTTAGTATCTGCACTTTTTTTCAGTGTTGTACTTAGCCACTTTTTCATTCGTACTCTTTTACATTTTTAAATTGTTCCTAATTTGGCAATAATGCACGCAATATTCTGCCGACACAACACTTTCAGTACTCTCTCAGTTGGAGCCGACATTACATTTTATGGCTGGAACAGGTTTTTTTTTTTCTTTTTCGCGGTGTTTACAATCGTTGATATGTGCCTTTAACAGAGTAATATATTACGCTCCAATCATTAATTCATGTTAAGAGCCATTGAAGCGAGGGGTCCGAGCTAAGTTATGTTGAGTTGAAGTTGAGTCATTCAACTCGCGTAGCTTTGAGACTGTCATATCTACGCGCCCTCCTTTATTTATCACTAATAGTAAATGGTCTCATACATACATACATACGAACATACGAACATACATATACATACATGCATAGCTACATACACGACGCTTATAATGAGTATGGTCAGCGTTTCCAGTTTCGCGATGACAAAAGGCAAAGTCGATACGACTCTAATTCATTCATTTTTGTCGTACCCAAGTTTTGCTTTTGTTTTTTGTTTTTTTAATCTTTTTTATTGAAAGGTGTTGCAGGAGGGAGGAGGAGGGCAGAAGTTTTAAAAGTATAATGTAGAATGATAATCATGGAGTATTGTCACATAAGCGTAAAAAAAATATTACCAGAAGCATGACGATATGTGGACCAATGTAAAGGATTGTGCAATAACCAGAATTCTAGTGTTTGTACCTACCATAGCTCTTGAAAATGTTAAGGTAATTCTAGTTCTATAACTATATTCTGGTATTAACACCAGCATTTCCTGGTCTAAGTACTTTACTGTATACGGTTCACTTACCGTTGTGCAGGGTATAATATTACAAGAATTCAGGAATTATTTTTTCAGTAACATAACCATTTTAAATTTAAGGCGAAACTTTAACGCATTCCGTGTAAGAATGATCAGATTACATATAGCGAACAAAAATATCATTTCAAAATTCATCTGATCCCGGTGACATCACCTAAAACTTAGGCGATATCACCTGAATATTTGGGTTCTTTACCTTTATAGTTTCGGTGGATTGGAATGAAGTTCAGGTATTTTAGGTGATCACATCCAGTCCGGGTAGTACCCAAACTGTACCCGAAACTTATCTGCATAGAGTTCATAAAATTTAAGCAATTACTTTGAACTCAATGACTATCAGTGCCTTTTACTTTGAGGTTGAGGTTAAGGTACATTGAGGTTTTAGGTGATGAGATAGGTCCACTCAGTGCTGCCACATACTGAAAACCCAACATATATCAAAGTGTTTCAAGTCACCCCACCTTGCTAAGTAAATACTTAAATTTAGCACTTTTTTTTCAAAGCATGTAATCTTCATTATTTTTTTCTTCGCATTTCTCATTAAATTATTCTAACCGATTTTTTTTCGTCACAATATAAAAATATATCAAAAATCGTTTAGAATTGCGTAACGAGAAAACGGAAATTTCCTCATACGCTGACAAAAACCAAGGCCATCAGCCCTGTCAAAGTTTCAAATCAGCAAATGGCAATGCTCAAGATTGGCATCATTTTCAGCATACGGGATTAACCATTGAATGCATTTACTCCATTCTACTTCTTTTCAACGTCTCCGGTTCGAAAGAAAAAAAAAAAAAAAAAAAAAAATGTTCTGCCGACCAAGAAAGAATCCAACGGGAAAGACAGAGGTACACAAATGAGGAATAGGGATCAGTATACATTAAAAGTTCCTCATTAAAATTCCAAAAATAAATATGTCATCTTACGAACCATGCTTACATTGATGTAACAATCAGCATTTCATTTCAAACAAACTACAAATTCTAAGCAGGATAATATGATTTTTTTCCCCCTTCCTTCACTCTTTCTTTCTTTTTTATTTGGTGGTGATCGGCAATATCAATCAGATTCATTTTAATCTAAATTAGTTCAAATTTAAATCAAAATAATTCATTGGAATGAGCCTCCCATGAATTCTCAGAGGTGGTCCAAAGCAGGGAAGGAGGCGGGGTAACTAGCTCTGACTGTGCTACTTGTCACCAATGGTAAAAATCAAGAGAGAAAATAGAACACTGAAAAAAATCAATTGTTAAAGCAACAGTTCAAAATTTGCTAATTTAACAAAAATTGAAAGTTGCTAAATCAACCAGGGTTTTCTGTTAAGGTAACAATTTATTTGCTGAGTTTACAAAAATAGTTGTTCAATCAACCACATAATGGTGTTCTTTTAACAAAATAAACATTGCCAATTTAGCAATTTGAAATATTAAAAAAAATACAGAACTTATAACTCAATTAGTTGATCTAACAATTCAGCTTGTTATATCAGCAAAATAAATTGCTGACTTTACTTACTAATTTGTTATTCCAGCATGAAAATTGTTATTTTTACTATTTGATTTGCTGGTTGGGCAAATTAGTTGTTAAGCTAACAAAATAAATTGCTGATTTAGCATTTGAGTTGTTAATTTTAACAAAATTATAGTTTAATTTAGCAAATAATTTTGTTCTGTACTTTTTTAACTGTTTATTTTTTTTCAGTGAAGAAGGAAGATCAGAAAAAAAGGGGCGGGAGGATGAGGAAATGGAGTAAGAATAAGAGAAGAAAAGGAAGAAGAAAGAGAAGAAGATGAAGGATGAACTGTTGGGAATATCCCACGAACACTGTCTCCCATCAAATTTAATCTGGAAGGGACCCCCCCCCCCCGAATCCCCCTTTATTAATCAGGGGAAGACACCCAGATCTCCCTTAATTACTTTTAGGGGGGGATCCCCAAATCCCTTTAAGAACTCTGGGGGAGATCCTCAGACCTCCCTTTAAGGGGTCAATTTTACAGCAGACTAGTTGCAGAATGTTTTTGCAAATTTTCATGAAAATTCAAACAGCTATATTTTAAATATTTCAATTTTATCCATTTTCTCATTGATTTTTATGGAAATCTCTTATCCTTCATTACTTACTCACAATTGAAAATTTCGAAAAAAGCAAAAAAAATCTCCCTCTATGGGGAATGTTAAAAGCAACTTATCTGCAAAAGTTGGATGCATATGATGGATCACTGATTCAAAAGTTATGTTGAGAAACAGACAGACAGACCATCTGCGCCATCACGACACTTCCTCAATTTCTAAGTTTGTTAGCTGCGAGAAAAGTAATCGAGAGAGAAAATAGCAGAAGGACAATCAGAAAAGAAATAGGGGGAAGGAGGATGAGAAAATGGAGAAGAAGAAGGAGGATAAAGAAGAAAGAAGAAGAAAAATTAGTTTTTGGAAAAAACAGGAGCTCTTACAATAAAAAGGAAAGAAGGAGAATAAGATTGAATAAAAGAAGAAAGAAAGGAAGAAGAAAGAGAATTAAGGGAGAGAGAGAAGAAGGGGTTTAAAGAGTACATGAATGAAGAGGAGGAGAAGGGGTTGTATAGGTGATACTTTAGTATCATTAAAAATATCAATTCATAAAAAATGTAATTAAAAGTATGAAAACTATTAAACATTTTATGAGGGACAGGGAGAAAAATAAATAAAATTAATAAATGGTCCAATCAGTTTTATTCATGACGAGTGTATACGCAGTTTCCAATGGCGTATGTAAACCACCCAGAATCTCAAAAACCTCTTTAATTGGTGACTGGTGTACTGTACACTGCGACTGACTCCACTTATTATCGCACAGTAGGAAGGAATTGGCAAAAGTTCCTTCGTTAGAAAGTTATTAGATTCCAAATATCCTAAAATATATAAAGCAGAGGTATAGGGTAAAAACCAGTCTATAACTCCGTATAGAGATGAATCATTTTAAGAGACTGAAATTACAGAGGCATATTTTGTTTTTTACGATGGGGCAGTTTCAAGAGTGTGAAATTATATGTTTTTTATAATGAAAATGATAGTACTTGATGATGAGCTGAGAACAATGGTGTCTTTGGTTTTTTTCCAAGTGTTCCGGCTTTGGATAAAGAAAACACACGTACACGTGTACAGTTGTAAAAAAAGTCGTGTGCGAAGTGACGTAACTATGCGGAATTTCCATTCAAACCAATGTATTTTGTGCCAAAATCTCATCTCCGGGACAGTATGGGACTTAATTATAGAAACCAAAGGCATCTTCGTTCTCAGCTCATCAAGTACTTCAATTTTCTTTAAAAAACAAAAAAAAACACAACATTTAACAGACCCTTGCTCTGCCTCATTTAACCCTTTGAGGGGCAAATTAAGGAAAATAATTTTTTTCCAAATTTTTTTGCATTTCTAGGTTCCTTGGGGGTTAAAATAGACCCCAAAAAAATTTTCATACAATTCCATATACTAGTATAGGAGAAAACAGGTGGCTAGTGTAACTATCCACTGCCCCACAAAGGGCTAGAAAATTTTGTTACCATATTTTTTCGAAAATCAGGTTTAAATTAATTTTAAAGGGCCAAACAATGACAACTATAAAACAGAATCAATGAAACAAACAATTGTTTATGAGAAAAAATTGTAATAACAGTCAGGAAACTTATTTGAGCATGGTTTAGTCTTGAAAATAACGCGTAAATGGCACTTTTTGACCTATGATCGACTGAAATTAACTTTTTAGACACCTTGAGGAGCACCAAAAAATCTCAAAAAATCATAAAATTGTTATTTACACTATAGAGAACAAAATTGCCCATTAAAGTTTACCCCAAAAAATTGTAACTTTTGAAGTTAATCCGAATTTAGTGTGTGGCAGAGCAACATTTTTGCTTCGAGCTGCGCTAAAAAG
>VMOF01000320.1:15231524-15241392 GCA_011764245.1 Trialeurodes vaporariorum
ATACCTAGCCAGGGTATGCAATAAGCAATGCACAGAATGTATCCCATTCAAACACGTGTATTAATTAGTGTGTTGCGCGTTGCATACTCTGGCCAGGTATCTTTGTCCCTGCTAGTACGTCTGCGTAGATGTGCCATTATGATCTTTCCGCCATAGCTGTTTTATGAGGTTATTTCTGAATTTTAGACTTTCCTACTGAAATTTTTGTGATTTTTGCTGATTCACAGCAGATTTAATTATTATTTATTCGCTAACAGCAGAAGTTTGCAAGAGGCCCATTAGAGGAAAAATCTATATCCAATAAGGCGGTTGCTCGTTCCTCAAAATTCATCTTGTGACCGAGTTTTTTGTTTTTTGTTTTTTGTTTTTTGTTTTTTGTTTTTTTTTTTTTTTTAACACCCTGTATAATATTTGTGCTTGGTTGTTTTTGGAAGTAAGCCTACAGCGATGTGACGGGGCCCGAGCCGTGAAGCCGACCACCGTCAACAGTAAAGGGAAAATAAAAATGAATAGCCCCGATAGAAATTCGGCAGCGATTCGGGTCTAGGTGTTTTGAGTTTTGGGTATAAAATCCACAGTAAATAATGCGGACATTTTTATGATCGATCTGAGAAAGGAACAAGTTTTTACTTGGTTTTTTTTTTTTTTTTTTTTTTTTTTTTCTCTCGGAGGGAAGGAAATATCTTTTGCCGGAAGTCACGTTTGAATCTTTTTGTTGGAAAATAGCCGCTTAATTCGCCCAAGAACAGTAGATATACGAACTTGTTCAACCCATATGAGTCAAAGAAGGAATCAAAAGATCCAAACCAAAACAGCAGGCAAGCCGTTTTTGCGTGAAACTCTTAGTTTAAATACCCCGTTTCTTCACGAATTATGAAATAAAAGAGAAAAAAATTATCCTTCAGCTGATTTTTTGAAATTAAAATAAAAAAAAATGAAATTAGAACATCATTAAGAAAGATACTAGTTGTCAATCTAAATAAATAAACCTGCGGTGACTCAAAAAGGCCAAAGGTGGTTGTAATTTTAACAGCTAGAACTTACGAACATTTTAATGTTTCGTTTAGATGCGTATATTTCTTGTATTATTTTGTAATCTTTGATAAGCCAGTAAAGGCCGTAAAGCAAATTAAACCAATATTTCATATATTTTGACCAAAAATCCATCATTTTGTGTTTACGATGTCGTTTACATATGCATGGTTGTTCCGTTTGTAATAGTAGGCCACTGCAAAATGCAAATAGTATGTTCATAGTTTAGCACTGGCTGTCTAAAATAGAGGCAATTTTCCGAGTTAATTAGTGGTTTTTTAACGTTTTTAATCCACGCATCATTATTTTCGCCGAATTTTACTTATGATTTATGAATCAAGGTTTAATATTGCTACAGCAAAAGTACGCAGCAGACTCATTAAAAAACCAGCAGTTGTAAATGACCAAAAAACAAATATTGATACAACGAGCGAATAATGATTTGAAACCAACAATTGAGTACCGGTTGAATCTGGTGCTCATGGCAGTCACGTTTCCTTATTTTGGAATTTTAGTAACTCATTTGCTTAAGGAATCGAGTACCTGCTTAAGAAGAGAATTAGAAGAGTCTAAATTAGACGATTAAAAGGAATAAATAAACTTGAAGTTATTTTGATTTACGTTGTTTCTTTTCTTTTCATCTTTTATTTTATTCTTCCCGAAGACTGAACATTTAAATAATGGGTCTGTTGCAAACTTTTGCTACAGCGACAATAGGTGTTAAATCCGATGTAAAATCGCCTGAAAAGTCCATTGGTGGCATTATAAAGTCATGAAATACAATATTAAACTCACAAGAGGCGTTTACTGAAATCCAAGATGGCGGCAAAATATCGAGGAATCTTAATGTATGCACCGTGATCATCCAAGGATTGCCAACTTTGACAACCTCACTGGAGGTTTAGGTTATGTGTTTGTTTACGTTGTGATTGGTTGTGATGGATATTGTGAGGTTGGCTATCCTTGGATGTTCGTGGTGCATGCATACAGATTGCTCGATATTTTGCCGCCATCTTGGATTTCATTAAACGCCTCTTGTGAGTTTATTATTGCATTTCATGGCTTTCTGATGCCACCATTGGACTTTTCAGGCGATTTTACATTAGATTACACACTCTATAGCGCTGTAGCAAAAGTTTGCAACAGATCCATTGTTAGGAACAAAGAACAGCTTACGCTGGAGCCTCCTACAGCATGACTAAAATCCTTTTTGGTTTCTTCTCGGGACGTTTCCCTCGATCTCTCGCACAGAATCTCGTTAACACCGCAAGTCGCAAGTTTAGTAATTAAAATAAATAGTGACGATTGCGAGATGAAATATGATATTGGTCATAAGGGCTATAACTTTGAAATATAGAATTTTAGACTGAAATAGAAGAAATGAGTTAAAAAGAGATGGTCGAGTTATTTGCGTACGTGACAATCGAAACGTATGCACGAGTTAGGATAAGAAGATAATTTTGAGCAGCTTGAAGAAGTTTGATACGGTAAAAGAAAATTAAAAGCTGATTGCGATTTGACATGGGATTTAAAAATCATGACTATATACGTGACAATGCAATAGCTTACAGAGTTTGTTCACAAAACCTCCTGATTATAATCAAAGATTACCTTGGACATACCGGAGGGCGTACCTATGCTTATAATTTGTTGATCACGTATAACCTGTATTCAAACTTCCGTTTTACGGTAAACGTTCCAAAGGGTGAAAACAACCCTTTTGTAAAACCAAGCGATTTGATTTATTCGGTTTAATTCAAAACAATTTAACTGCCCCCGATAATTTCCCTCATTCCTTTTCGATCGATAAGAGCCGTTAACTAAATGAAAGGGAAATTATTCACGGGCACTTTCGTTTCTTGTTCTCACTTTCGGAAACCCTTTCCTTTCCACCCCTTTGTCCCTCAATTGAGAGGAAGAAGGAGAGTGTTTATACAGTCATAGCCGCATAGCCAGGAATTTTTCTATCTCTCTCTCTCTTTGCCCATTACGAACGCGTGTGTTAGAAAAGGATCGATAAAGGAACTGACTTCAGCCCCTGTCCTTTTCTAACATTTGCGTTCAAATGGGCACGGAGAGAGGAAGACAAATTCTTGGATACAGCTATGTTTACAGTTACGTCTCATCACGCAAACAAAGGATGACAATTCACTGTTTACTTTTCCGAGTTTCCCGTTACCACCTTATAAAACCGTTGAATTGATCTCCCTTTTTTTTTTTTTTTTTTTTTGATTTTTTTTGATCGATTGAAATCGTAAATTTAATTGAGGCTGTGTGACTCATGGGAACTGGATTTTTTATACAGATTTTTAATCAACCTTCCGTCTGGAAAACCTCGATTTGACATTATAGAAAGGACTATTTTAGCGAGAGGGAATCTTTGAATACACTATACAATTATACATACCCTATCCCACAGCCGTAGCCAGGATAATGTAGTTCTCTCTATTTTCTCATTCTTTAAATGTATCACGGAAGATTCCCATCTAAATCGAGACACATCTCTGTGTTTCCGTAAAGAAAGCGAAAAGATAGACAGGAATCTCCCATGATATACCAGCATTGAATCGTCATCACGAACTTGCTGTTGAAGCAGTTATTTGAGTTTATTGCTGAATTTAAGACTTTCTCAGTATGTGATTTTCGCGATTTTTGTAAGTTTTTACATCAGATTGGGCTATTCATTTGCTCACAGCAAAAGTTTCCAAGAGCCCTATTCAGAAGCAGCTTTCGAACTTCAGTTGGATTTCTCGAATCAGAGATCACCAGTTCCATCAAATCGGCAAGACTTTCAATGGGCTCCCTCTAACATAGATATGAACTCTGTCTTGAAAAACCTGGAGTTCAAGACACGGTTCTAAATTGCTTTCTGAGAATCACAGCCAACCATCTTGATGCTCTATCAGTCACATTTTCAGACCGCCTTCGATTGGTTGGCGTTCAGGATTAGCTGTCAAAACATCGTATTGCGTGATTGGTGAGGCGATGAGGAGGTTTCCAATCTGCTTTGCGTGCGAAGGATCCAAAGTATATGACGAGTTAATCCACTTACTAAGCGAGGATAATCTCTTGGAAAACACAAAACGCATTTCGCGATGACGCAACCTTCGAACTTGGGTCATAAACGAACAGCAAATAAATCTGACAGATGATATATATAATACAATAAGAGATCCTTATTACCGTGGTAGCATATATCTTCACCATGGAAATTATAACCAAGCTTTCGGTATTCATATCTCAAGACCGCTTGAATTTAGTGAGCTATTTTTTTTTCTTAAATGTGCATCTTGACATATTGAATAAAGTTAACTAACTTGATTTTTTTTTTTTTTTTTTTTTTTTTTTTTTTTTTTTTTTTTTTTTTTTTTTTAATTAAAAGAAACTTTTTTTTTTCTTTAATGTAGATGTCTTGAAATATAATTTCTTGTGGCTAATTTCATCTAGAATTCTAATCAAATCCATATATATATTCTTCATGCATTGTAACTTGTAAGTTACCTTACTTTGTTAATCTGTTGATGATGAGCATTTTTTTTTTTTTAATAAGATCTCTAGGTGCAAAAGATAAGCTTGCGTTACGCTTAGCGCTTACGCGAACCGAAAATGGGGCTCTCGCAAACTTTTGCTGTGAACAACCGAATAGTATATTCTGATGTAAAATCACAAAAATCACAATAAGAAGTTTAAAATTCAGTAATAAACTCACATAACAGGTATAACGGCAAGTTTGAAATGGCGGCTCAACGCAGGTATCATGGGAGATGCCTGTCTAATTTGTCACTTTCTTTAAGGAAACACAGAGATATGTCTCAATTTAGATGGGAATCTCCCATGATACCTGCGTCGAACCGCCAATAAGCTCGATTCTGAGAGTGAATTTCGTGATTTTTAAGTGTACTCATCGTCATTTTTATAGGTTATTATCTGTTATGCAAGAACAACTCTTTAATCCTCTCCAGCAAACGTTTGAAAGAGCCCCATTGAAAAAAACAAAAATTTTCAGAGCAGTAGTTTAAAGTTGAAATAATTTTGAAAAAGGACTTTATTTCCCATAACTTCCTCACTTAAAAGCCTGCGTAGATACCTTATTGGCTTACATAAAAATGATCCTTGAGACATGTTGAAGGAACAATAAAAAATTTAAAATAACCCTGGTAAAAATAATCAGCCAAATAATGTCATCATGTTGACAGTTAGCATGAGATTTGGGACCTGACATCATCATGACATCATCATGGCATTATGATGACGTTAACAGACATTATGCTGACATGTTGACGTCATGATGATGTCATGATGATGTCATGATGATGTCAGGTCTCAAATCTCATGCTAACTGTCAACATGATGACATTTAGCTGGGTATTTTTATCAGGGGGTAAAAAATGCTTCCAAGCTTCCTTTACATTTAGAGATTTTTTTCAGGTTTGGCAACAAGGTGGCACGGTTACTGGTTAGCTAAGTGGCACCAGATAAAGAAAAAGAAAGCATTTACGATGGTAAGCAAAAATAGAGGGTGGGAACGAGAGCAAAGGGGGAAGAGGGTTGGGTGGGAGAGGAAAATATAGCCGCAGACAAAAGGGAACAATAAATATATTTACGTCATAATTTACAAGGAGACACGGAGGGCAGGATACTGGTATATTGGCATAAAGGCATACGCAGGCATATACTATAGGGTACCTGCGGACACACGGACCGGAGCAAAGCACGCCGGCGACACTGAGCATTCGACACTTGACATCGATACTTTAAAGAGATACTTACTCTTTGCACTCACTCGGCACTGAGACTCCATGTCTGCGACTACGGCTGGCTCTCGGTGAGCAACTCCGCAGTCCGACTTCTTCTCAGGCCGCCAACATTATAATGAGACTTTAATAAAGTGAGAATTTGTTACGCATTGGCACGGGTATTGGGCACCCGGCTCGAGCATAAACTGTAGCTAGGAATTTTTCTTTCTCTCTCTATGCCCGTTTGATTGCATGTGTTAGAAAAGGATGGATGGACGGGGTGATCACGTGACTTTAACCTTTGTGGCCGTCCTTCTTTGATACATGCAGTCAAACGGACAAAGAGCGAGAAAGACAAAATTCATGGCTATCAGATCGGGATGGAGGTGAATTATCGGCGAGGAGGGGGGATA
Source organism: Trialeurodes vaporariorum (assembly GCA_011764245.1). NCBI lineage: Eukaryota > Metazoa > Arthropoda > Insecta > Hemiptera > Aleyrodidae > Trialeurodes > Trialeurodes vaporariorum. The sequence continues at coordinate 15,237,706 of VMOF01000320.1, forward strand.
GACCAACAATTTAATTTTTAATTGGATAAGACCGAAGGTAAATCAAATGCTTTTTTAGTCTTATATTTCCATCTACTTGACACTGTTGTTAGTGTGCGCTGCAGCCTATTCATAACACAGAAGGAGTGTTTTCCAAGAATGCGTCAGTTGGGAACTTTTGCAGCAATATGTTTGAACTTTTGGCGAATTCTGGGGCACAAGGCACACGTATCGCTTTTTCTTACAATAGAATCAATTCTATTACATGGGTCTTCTAAATTAAATCTCCGAATATTTGAACATTTTACAGAGGTTTAAACTTGCGGGGGAATTAATGTTCATAAGCCACTATCATAGTACGTGGGTGGTTTGAGCACATCCTATATTATATTTGTAAGAATGAAGCTAAGTTCCGGGAGAACCGTTGCACCGTTCGGGAGGGGCCTGGTACCGATCGGTCGGGCTCGGCTCCAATGCTTCGGGAAAATTATAAGTTTTTCCGTGCGGGCCCCGCGTCCCTTTTTAAAATGCTAAAAACTTTTCTCTCAAAAAGTTGTGCGAGTGCGAAAAGGATGCGAATCAGTTCGTTTTGTAAGGGTGGGAGAGAGAAGGGAGATTTTGTCGTCCTTTTTTAAATGCATACGTGCGGAAGAGCATACGATTTTGTACGCGTGTGAGCGAGAAACGTGATGCTCTGACAATTTTTTTTTTTTAATTCGATCGCACGAGTTGACGTTACCATGGCGATCTTCATCATATGTTTTACTCGCGGAAGGAACCGTTCGGGTAGACGCATTTTAATAGCGACTTAATGATATCGATGTATAGCTTCGACTTTTTATCCATGTATTTTCGTAGATATACTCAATAGGACAGTCCCAGTGCTGCTAGCTGTGTCGAGAAATATACAGTCACTTCAGACTTAATAAAAATTTGTATCTTTATGTTAAATATACGACAGCACTGTACAGTCTTCGATTGACGATGGCTTGACGCGGTTGCTGTATCGCTTCGTGATGTATAGAGCTTCGATATTTATCATATGTTTCATACGCAAATTTACAGAATAGTACAATCAACGAGTGATGAATTGATGAGATCGGTGCATTGATTCGATACCTCGAATATAACCCTGAAAATTTGAGCTAGGTTTCGAGAATTTATAAAGAAACTAAATGATTAGCGACATTAGGGTTAATATCGATAAGTTGAGACGGTGGTTATATTTTTCTTATTAATAATAAACTGTCAAATATTACTGAGTTAAGTAAATAATTGGCTTCCTGTTGTAAATGCGTTTTTACTTTAAATGTGCAAGTGATTCATCCAAGAATACTACTTACTAACGAACCAAGAATATGGTTGCAGATTTTTTCATTTTTAAGTTGGCGATTTGAGTTGTTTTCGTTTCAGTTCGCGTTTTGGCAAGGTTATAATGTTTTTAAGGTCTTTTTTTTTTCCGATTTAAACAAAAAAAAAAAAAAAAAAAAAAAAAAAACATCGTTTCGATAGATCTCTTGAGCCTTGAGTATGTAGTTTTTTTTGGTTCATTTGATTATATACCTGCTATTTTTTAATCTGTGCAGTAATATTAGTGGGTCAGTACGACGTTTATTTCGAAATAGACGGTTCTTTTAGTGATGACTTGGTGATGACGTCATCCGGTGATGAGCGTTCCAAACAAAGACAAACTGTCTTTCTTGCTCTCACGTAACCCCCCTATTGTACTGCTATACTATAATTTTAAAAAAAACTGTATTTAGAGACATCTTTTGTGAAATATTTTTTGGCAGAAATGTATTCCTCAATTTTAATACGATTTTGCTATTAACATGCCGTAATACGAGGCCCTGTGTATACGAATCAGGGCACTAGAAAGCAGTGGCGGCTCGCCAGGTGAGGCAAGTGAGGCGACAAGGATCCATCACCTCACATTTTTTGAAGTTTGAGAAAAAAAAAAAAATTAAAAAAAAACATACAAAGGTTTAAATAATTATTATTCCATCGTCCTTTCTTTCAATAGTCCAAAAGTATGAATGGAACATAAAATTATCAAAAAAGTTTATGTGAAGAGGATTTCAAAAAAACTCCTGTACACCTCTCATTTTCGTCGCCTCACCTCCACGAGCCGCCAGTGCTATAGAAAGAGGTGGGTATACACGGGATTGGAGGTCGCACGGGAGAGTGGGGGAGATAGAGTTTGAAACGCTATGCGAGTTTTGTCACAACCGATTGCGATCGATGAGTGAATTTATTGATGTAATTTTTGCCTAACCGTTTACTTCACACTAAAACTCTATGGTGAACTTGAGATGCCCATAGATGCTGAAACTGGGTCCAATAGACCCTCGCGTCGCATGCTAAAATCGGCTGCCAGCAGTTGTTCACTGGTCATACTAACTTGAGCTTCGTGAAGTGGTCTGGAACAACTCTAAAAAGTAGGGAAATTTTATCATTTGGGGGGGGGGGGGGAAGCGACCATTTAAAACCGCCAATTCCCAAAAAGATAAGCCAAAAACTCTAAAACGTACACCAAATGCGCCAAGGAATTTTTGAAAAAGTAGCCGAAAAACGGTAATTTGCTGCGAAATCGATAGTCAAAAAGCGCTGAAAGAATGACCCCAAATAAAAAGGGGGGGTATAATGTGTATATGACCCCACGTCCAATAAGCTTAAAAAATTAAAATCTTAGATGAAGTTTGCTTGAATTTTCGAGCCAACCTATTTCAAAAAAATTTTTGTCGTTAATAAAGGGCTGTTTGAAAAAGGCATACTTTTCCCGCGCTAAGTTTCTCTTCCACTATTCCATAGATGTTTGATTTACTGAAACGCAATGTCTTATACTCTTACATGTCAGTTCAACGAAAGGTTATTGTAGGTGTGCGATCTCGGTCATGCGTATTTGTTCGCTTATCCCGAACTTCTCATTTTATTGTGAATGCATCAGGTTTCTCACTCTCGCGACTGTCTCTTTCTCTCCTTTCCTTCTTTTCTCTGTACAGTTCTAAATCATGTAATCCACATGCGCTAATATGACGCATTCTAATGCGCCATTCTAGGGGTTTCGGCGTCTCCATGAGCGTCAAAAAAAAATTTACTGTATTGGATCGGGCCCTCTTGAGAACGACTACCCCTAAAATGTTTAAGTTTCATGTAAGGGGGTGGCGGCGGGGGTTATGCTATTTAATGCCCTTCAAAATGATGACTCCTGTTTTCTAAACCTTTAGTGTACATGAGAAAATACCACTGTAGTGTAGTATTTCAGGAATAATAGAGTAAGCTTTTAGATTTCGTTCTTCGGAGCAAGATTAGATGGGTGAATAGCAAACGGAGTTAAGGAGTGGATGATATTGAGTCAAAGTCTAGCTTGAATAAACAAAAATCACGCGAAACGGAATGATGCTTGGCCGCGAAGCGGCCACCGGCCACTAGTATTACTACAATAGAGTGGAAACTTCAATTCACTTTAAAGCTTTAAGTTCTGGTCTGCCATCTTGAGATGTCCAAAAGAATCCTCATGCAAAGCTATGCGCAAGACAGAGACAGAGATACGTTCACCATCTTAAAAAGTCACCAAAATAGACCGAAAAAATGTTTTCATTGGCTCTTAAGGAAGTTAGTTTCCATTCTGTGTGGTTAGATGACGTCTGCAAATGCGTCTTTCGAAATCCCTAAAAGAGCTGATCCATCATATTTTTTTAATTTTTT
>VMOF01000320.1:15241892-15262071 GCA_011764245.1 Trialeurodes vaporariorum
CCTGGTAAAAGTTTTTCATTGGTGACCAATAAAACGGTTCCAATGAAGAAGAAAATCATTTTCGTGTCTCGTGACATACCCTGTATATTGCTTTTTTAAATGATCACCCTATATACTGTGAAACTGCACGTAAGATGTCTATGCTGTCTCAGCAATATTCTTTTTTCTTCGTGAATATTGCGTTTCCTTTTTCCCCAAGCAGTCGTCGAGTATCATCGCAATGAATTGTGCAAGCCGCTCTATAAAAACGTTGTTTATTAAATAAACGGTATATAATGTTTATGCTTTAAACCAAAATCTAACTTGTTATTCTTATCAGGTTATGGGCCCACCCCATCAGGCCTAAAAAGTTTTCTTTAAAAACCGAAGGGAACATGCGAAAGTGTAAATTCGTACTATCGATCTTGTCGCGTGCGTTACGAGTGAGCTCATCCGTTTATTTCAGTAAGTGACATTTTTTTTACCGGGAAAAATGATTTGGGTTTTTCGAGCGACTCCGCAGTAACGGTAAATACGATCTCGATGTTCACAATATTACTCTGTACGTGTTGTTTGGTTTACTTGTCCTTGTGTTAGTGATGTTCTACCTGTGCAAAAAATGCCGGAAAATGCATAACTACTAAAAGAAGCAAACAGAGCTTAAATCAACAAAAAAACTGTCGCGTGAATTTTCTGTGCGATTTAAAAATTAAAAAACCGTCGCGTGATTTTCTGTGCGATTTAAAAATTTAAAAAAAAAAAAAACCGTCGTGTGATTTACTGTACGACGTAAAAACATCGCGTGATTTTCTGTGCGTTTTAAAAAACTTTAAAATTCAACGGTCTCTTACAGTGTAGCGACAACAACTGGCAAAATGGGGAATACTCTCATTTGGATAAACTAAAAAACCACGAAAATTTTCAACTCTGGAAATTCCAGGTAACAGTGATGTTTAGAGCCATAGAAGCATTAGATGTAATTGATGGTACCACCAAAAAGCCGGTCAAAGAAGACTCGTTTGGGATAAAGAAAGATGCGCGGTCAGAAAATTTTGATCACAACAATTGAAAAAAAATTTTCAAGTACATCTTTTGACTTGTAGCACATCAAATGAGATGTGGATAAAAATACTCGAGATGTTTGAAAATAAACGAAGAGCGCAAGTGCCTTATGCAAGAATTTTTCAACATAAAAATGGGGAAAGGTGAAAAAGTCTCACTTTTTCTCAGCAAAATTAAGAATCTCTTCAGTCGTTTAAAAACCCTGACAACTCGTTAAATGATGACTTTTTGACAAATAAAATCGTTTCTTGTCTCCCAGACAAATATGATAGTTTGTGACTGCTTGGCGATTGACGGGCAATAAAAATCAGGGTGAATTAGTTTCAAATCTGATTGCAGAAGACATACGGCATGAAAACAAAAACCGGGGGCGAAGAACCGGGAGCTTTTTTTTCTAAAGAGAGAACTTGTTTCAAATGTAAAAAACCAGGCCATTTTATCCTGAATGTTCTACCAAAAAACACCAGAAGAAGGGTGGGAAAGGGAAAAAACTGTTTTGTACAATTTGTAAAAAAAAAATCATGTTCTGAAAGATGTTTTTTTTGAAAAAAAGAAGAGGCTAGCACCCGCGGTGAAAACTCTAAGAAGAAAGATGACAAGAATAAAGTGTGTTTCTTATCCAATGCTGATAACTGTACACAAGACTGGGTCATCGACTCAGGCTCATCTTTGCATTTGACAAATCAAAATCAATCTTTTGAGGATTTTGAGGAAAACATAATAGATATCTATACAGTAGTTAACTCACTTTTTGTTTGTCGGTCCTGATTGTTGTATTTTTTCTTTTTTTCAAACTATGATCATTTCGAATCAGTACAGATTCATCTTCAGGTTACAGGTAGGATCGCGACCGCGACTTGTCGAAAATAAAAAATAAAAGAAAGTTACGAAAATAAAATATGAGATAAATAAAACGAACAACACATAATAAACAAAGGATGACCGATACGCGTTACGAAAACTGGTCGGCCTGCGTACTGGTTACCGCGCATGCTCTTCCGCGCATAGTGACGGTGGAAAATACAAGGCTACCACCTCACTCTCTAATTGTGAGTTAATGAGAGTTCCTGTTGTTTTTCTCCGATTGATTTCCAATTGCTCCAACACGTTCATTTTGCGGCCTTTTTTACAACATCTTAAAAGTTTGGTATGACAGTTTTCAAACAGGTGTTTTTCGTTAATTAAGTGGTCACTGAGGGATGAGCTTCCAAGTTTTTCAAGTCGAGCATTGGCAAAATGTTCTTTGACCCTGGCATTAACTGTTCTACCAGTTTGACCAACGTACTCTTTACCGCATTGACACTCAACTTTGTAGATCCCACTGTTATTTAAAACGTCTTTTTCTTTGGGTCTGGTGTTCATAAGAATTTGGCCTAAGTTTTTTTGGTTACTAAATGTGACTTTGAGGTTACCTGGTGGCTAATAATTTTGCTAGCTTTTTCTGATACTTGTTCAGAGTAGGGGATTGCAACCCACCTTTCTTTCTTTTGGTTGGCACTATGTTCACCTTTGAAAAGTAGCGCGCCTGTTTTCTTGTCCAACTTTCTTCTAATCATTTGCATGATTGTAGTCTTTTTGTCCCCGTTATTGGTGGCGATCTGTATGACTGTGCGAAGTTCTTTGTCATACGCTTTTTTATTTAAAGGAATATTCAAAAGTCTATTCACCATGCTGTGAAAAGCAGACATTTTATGTTTCCACGAATGGTAAGAGTGGGCTGGAATGATGGTATCAGTACTACTCTCTTTCCTGTATATGCTGAAGCTGAGTTTGTCTCCTATGATGTTTATAGTTAAATCTAGAAAATTAATCTGATTATGACCTACTTCGAGTTTAAAACTAATATTACTGTCAAGACTGTTGATTTGGTTGACGAAGACATTGAGTTCTCTAATAGTGCCAATCCAGATAAGTAGAATATCGTCAACATATCGATTATACGAAAATATATTCTTTTTCCACCTTTTATTGTTGTTTATTAGATTGTCAAATTTATCCATGTAAATATCGGCAAGTAGGGGAGAGAAAGGGGCTCCCATAGCAGCTCCATTGATTAGTTGGTATGTTTTATTTTGAAATTCAAAGTAATTATTTTCCGCTGTGAAGGAGGCCAAATCTCGGTACTCTTCAATTTCAGATTTTGAGAGACTAGAATGTTTTTTTAAAATGTCGCAAGTGAGATTAATAGCTTCACCACGATTTATGTTTGTGTACATGCTGTCCACATCTAGTGACACTAGCTTGGCGTTGTCTGGGATTTTTTGGTCTTTGATTTTGTTGACCAATTCTAGAGAGTTTTTTAACTGTTTTTGATGGATGCCAGTTTGCTTTTCTTTTGAAAAGGTGGGTTAAAAACTTTTCGGTTTTATACGTGGGTGCATTGTACGTGGCTACTACGGGCCTTATAGGGACCTCTTTAATGTCAAGTTGATCATTCGCCTTATGGGTTTTGACGTAACCCTGTAAAGAAGGAGGTTTGGGGTTCATTTCAATTAGACTTTTGGGGTTTTCCAAGAGTGTCGTGCGACTTAGTAGTTTCCTGATATTATGGTTTATTTCTTTCGTAGGGTCTTTACTTAGAACTTTCAGGTTGCTACTTTTTATAAAGTCGTGAACTTTGTTTGAATAGCTATCTTGGTCTAAAATAACAATTGCATTGCTTTTATCAGCTTTGGTGATAATGAGGTTTTGATCTTTTACCTTATTTTTGATTGACTTAATAGTCCCTATATTAGTGGAAATGTGAGTTGTTTTGTTGTTGTGTTTAAGGTTGTCTTCAATTTTTTGGGAAATGGCCTTGACAGTGTTACTAGTCAATATTTTAGAATTAACTTCAATGGCTAAGTTCGTAAGCTCTTTTTCCTTGGAAGGTGGTCTTGGGACAAATTTAATCCCTTGATTGAACAATTGGGTTTCATCATTTGAGAATATGGTTTGAGATAGGTTAATTAACTTAGGGGCGAATATGATCCCTTTGGAAGGGCAACATTTATCCTTGAGTTTGTTAAGTTTGTTTTCATGTTTTTCACGTTGTTTAAAACACTTGGTACTAGCTTTACTTCTCGCCTTATCATCGATGATGTCAAATTCAATGTTATGTAGATCGTGGAGTAATTCTAAGTGAAGGAACATAATTTGTTTGTATATAACGGTCCTTTCAGTGTATTTCTTGCGTAGTTCACCTTTAATGATAATTTTGGTCATTTTGGTTTTAAGGTTGGGATCACATTTAACTTTTTTGAGCTTATCAGTGGCATATCTTGGACTGAGGTTATGTTTGAGGCATTGGTTGTTGAAAGAAATGTGTGTTCCTATTATTCTTGATTTAACAATTAAATTTTCGTAATGTCTAGCTTTTTCTTTGTTGTGGCCTTTTGCATGGCTAAAATCCATTGTTTCAATTTAGATTGTTGATTCACTTTATCAGGTTGCATATTTATACAGTAGTTAACTCACTTTTTGTTTGTCGGTCTGATTGTTGTATTTTTTTTTTTTCAAACTATGATCATTTCGAATCAGTACAGATTCATCTTCAGGTTACAGGTAGGATCGCGACCGCGACTTGTCGAAAATAAAAAATAAAAGAAAGTTACGAAAATAAAATATGAGATAAATAAAACGAACAACACATAATAAACAAAGGATGACCGATACGCGTTACGAAAACTGGTCGGCCTGCGTACTGGTTACCGCGCATGCTCTTCCGCGCATAGTGACGGTGGAAAATACAAGGCTACCACCTCACTCTCTAATTGTGAGTTAATGAGAGTTCCTGTTGTTTTTCTCCGATTGATTTCCAATTGCTCCAACACGTTCATTTTGCGGCCTTTTTTACAACATCTTAAAAGTTTGGTATGACACGTACAACGTAGTAGCCACGTACAATGCACCCACGTATAAAACCGAAAAGTTTTTAACCCACCTTTTCAAAAGAAAAGCAAACTGGCATCCATCAAAAACAGTTAAAAACTCTCTAGAATTGGTCAACAAAATCAAAGACCAAAAAATCCCAGACAACGCCAAGCTAGTGTCACTAGATGTGGACAGCATGTACACAAACATAAATCGTGGTGAAGCTATTAATCTCACTTGCGACATTTTAAAAAAACATTCTAGTCTCTCAAAATCTGAAATTGAAGAGTACCGAGATTTGGCCTCCTTCTCAGCGGAAAATAATTACTTTGAATTTCAAAATAAAACATACCAACTAATCAATGGAGTTGCTATGGGAGCCCCTTTCTCTCCCCTACTTGCCGATATTTACATGGATAAATTTGACAATCTAATAAACAACAATAAAAGGTGGAAAAAGAATATATTTTCGTATAATCGATATGTTGACGATATTCTACTTATCTGGATTGGCACTATTAGAGAACTCAATGTCTTCGTCAACCAAATCAACAGTCTTGACAGTAATATTAGTTTTAAACTCGAAGTAGGTCATAATCAGATTAATTTTCTAGATTTAACTATAAACATCATAGGAGACAAACTCAGCTTCAGCATATACAGGAAAGAGAGTAGTACTGATACCATCATTCCAGCCCACTCTTACCATTCGTGGAAACATAAAATGTCTGCTTTTCACAGCATGGTGAATAGACTTTTGAATATTCCTTTAAATAAAAAGCGTATGACAAAGAACTTCGCACAGTCATACAGATCGCCACCAATAACGGGTACAAAAAGACTACAATCATGCAAATGATTAGAAAAAAGTTGGACAAGAAAACAGGCGCGCTACTTTTCAAAGGTGAACATAGTGCCAACCAAAAGAAAGAAAGGTGGGTTGCAATCCCCTACTCTGAACAAGTATCAGAAAAAGCTAGCAAAATTATTAGCCACCAGGATAACCTCAAAGTCACATTTAGTAACCAAAAAAACTTAGGCCAAATTCTTATGAACACCAGACCCAAAGAAAAAAACGTTTTAAATAACAGTGGGATCTACAAAGTTGAGTGTCAATGCGGTAAAGAGTACGTTGGTCAAACTGGTAGAACAGTTAATGCCAGGGTCAAAGAACATTTTGCCAATGCTCGACTTGAAAAACTTGGAAGCTCATCCCTCAGTGACCACTTAATTAACGAAAAACACCTGTTTGAAAACTGTCATACCAAACTTTTTAAAATGTTGTAAAAAAGGCCGCAAAATGAACGTGTTGGAGCAATTGGAAATCAATCGGAGAAAAACAACAGGAACTCTCATTAACTCACAATTAGAGAGTGAGGTGGTAGCCTTGTATTTTCCACCGTCACTATGCGCGGAAGAGCATGCGCGGTAACCAGTACGCAGGCCGACCAGTTTTCGTAACGCGTATCGGTCATCCTTTGTTTATTATGTGTTGTTCGTTTTATTTATCTCATATTTTATTTTCGTAACTTTCTTTTATTTTTTATTTTCGACAAGTCGCGGTCGCGATCCTACCTGTAACCTGAAGATGAATCTGTACTGATTCGAAATGATCATAGTTTGTAAAAAAGAAAAAATACAACAATCAGGACCGACAAACAAAAAGTGAGTTAACTACTGTATAAATATGCAACCTGATAAAGTGAATCAACAATCTAAATAATAGATATCGGAGTAGCGAAAAAGGGTGAAATCATCAAAACTATGGGAAGCGGAACAATTGAGATGAAAAATTGTTTTTTAAAAGACGTTTTCTATGTACCAGACCTTGCAACGAACCTACTTTCAGTTAAGGCCATTACTGATAAAGGAGGTGAAGTGCTGTTTACGAAAAATAAGTAATGATCTGTAAAGATGCCATTTTTTCGAAAAACAAAGAATCAACGCTCAAAAATAGAGGAATAATAATTGGGGGAAAAACAAAATGAAACAGGGTTGTTCACAGTCAACTTTAAACCCGAAATAACTTCAGGAACCTCTTATGTGACTAAAACCGACAACCTAATGACATTTCACAAAAAGATGGGTCATCTCGGTGAGAAAAATTTAAGAAAATTATCAAAAATTTGTGATGGTTTTAAAATTAAGTGATGAAGAACTGAAGAAAGGACTAGAAATTGTGATATCTGTTTAAAGAGCAAAGCAGACTAGACTCCCATTCTCTGAAAACCGATACAAAGCCAACAAGCCTCTCGAAATCATACACTCGGATGTTTGTGGTCCTATCGAACCCCTACTTGGGACGATAAAAGCTACTTTGTCACTTTTACTGATGATCATACGAATTTTACTCAAACCTATCTCCTGAGTCACAAGAATGAGGTATTTGATGCTCTTCAAGAATATTCAGCTCAAGTGGAGGCGAAATGGAATACGAAGATCAACAAGCTTCGATGTGATCAAGGAGGTGAATATTCATCGAAAGTTTTGAAGGATTGGTGCAAGAAAAAAGGAACTCTGATCGACTACACGACTCCGTTTACACCACAGTTAAACGGAAAATCCGAGCGTAAAAATCGGACCATTATGGAACGTGCCAGAGCAATGTTGTACGAAGCGGAAGTTGCTAAAGAGCTATGGGGTGAAGCAGTTTTGGTCTCAACCTATCTGATCAATCGAAGTCCCAAGAACGACATGACAGTGACTCCGTACGAGGCGTGGACGAGCAGAAAACCTAATCTCGATAATATTGCAATTTTCGGGTGTGTCACGTTCGCAAAAAGAAATAATTATCTCAAGAAACTTGATGAACGATCGAAAGAATTTATTTTTGTCGGGTACAATTCTCATGGTTATCGCCTGTGGGATCCCGAATGCGAAAAATCGTTACGTCACGGGACGTAATTTTTCGTGAACCGATTCGAAGAGGCAAGATAAAGTGGATCGACAGTGAACTGTGCGACGAAAAAGAAGAAGAAGCAAACAACGGTGAAGACAGTGACAGCGCCGAGAAGAAAAGTGTCGACGCATCAACAGAAACAGAAGGAAGCAGTGATGAAGACCCAATTCCAAGGTTGCCAGCTGTGACTAGATCAGGAAGAAAAGTCAAGCCGACGCAATTCTATGGGGAGCCATTACCAAACGACCTGGCAATGATGTCTTACATCGACGCGATCAGCAGCCCAGACAAGCGGCACTGGATGAGTGCAATTGAAGAAGAAAAGAAATCCCTAGCAGAAAATGACACGTGGGACATAGTGTCTGAAGACGAAGCCCGAGGTAAGAAACTTCTCTCTAACCGATGGGTGTTTCGAATAAAGGATAATGGGGTGTACAAAGCCCGTTTGGTGGTCAGGGGCTGCGAACAAAAAGAAAATTTTGACTATAATGAAATATTCAGTCCAGTTGCAAATGCAAGTGGAATAAAATTTTTAATTTGTCTAGCTGTAGAGAGGGATATGGTTATGGCTAAATTTGACGTAAAAACCGCTTTCTTGCATGGAAATCTTGAGGAAACAATTTTTATGAAAATCCCTGAGGGTTATACAAATCTGGGAGGTAAAGTGTGCAAACTTAAAAAATCTCTATACGGTCTAAAACAGGCACCATTATGTTGGAACGTGACTCTTACTGATTTTCCCGAAAGAATTAGGTCTCATAAAAATCAAATCAGACCATTGTATTTTTAAGTCTAAAAGTGAAAACCTATATTTAGCTATTCACGTTGATGATGGTTTCGTTATAGCCAAAAAAGAAAAAGAAATTGAAGATTTCTTCAAAAAACTAAACTCAAAATTTAAAATGACAACCGAGATAAATCCAAAAACCTATTTGGGTATGGAAATAGAGAGGGGTGCCGAAAATCTAAAACTCACACAAAAACAGTACATCAAAAATGTACTTGCAACTTTTAATATGAGTGAAGCCAAGGGAGTGACAACTCCCATGTTGCCAAACCAAAAGAGGGATCTTGATCCTGCAACTTCCTCAAAATTTCCATACAGACAAGCGGTCGGGGCTCTACTATACTTAAGTAATAAAACGAGACCTGACATTGCCTATGCAGTCTCAATAGCCAGTAGAAATCTAGAGAACCCAAAAGAGAGTGACATCGACAATGTGAAAAGAATCTTTAAAAATCTGAGACAAAACCCAGATTCCGGTGTGATGTTCAAGAAAACAGGCGAAATTAAACTAGATGCATATTGCGACTCTAGCTTCGCCGACGACAGAGAAACTCGAAAAAGCACTACTGGTTTCATAATCTTAATGAGTGGAGGGGCATTAACTTGGTCCTCAAGAAAACAACCGATAGTTACTCTATCTACCACAGAATCAGAGTTGTTGCAGCCGCTGACTGCACAAAAGAGGTTCTCTATTTGAAACATCTAATCGAAGAGATAGTTTCTGAATCAAAACTCAGGACAGTACTACACATCGATAACCAAAGCGCCATAAAAATTATAAAAATGGCGTATTTAACAAAAGATCCAAACACATCGAAGTAAGATACCATTTTTTACATGAAAAATACTGCGAGAAGGTCATCGATGTGGAATACTGTCCGAGCGAAAAACAACTCGCCGACATCCTTACCAAACCACTTTGTGGCCAAAAGTTTGAAAACTCAAGAACTCACTTACCGTGTAAGTGTAAGTTCACCTGTATATAAATATCTTTTATAATCAAAAAATTTGCTTTAATTTATGTGAAGAGCGGCAGGGAGTTGTAAGTATATATAGCCCGGTGGGGACAGGGACCTTCCCTTTAATTTTTTTAAAGAAAACTTCTACTTAACTCCAATTATTTAGAGAGGGTGAAGAAGTAAATAATTTTCGTGTCTGTGACATACCCTGTATATATGCTTTATTAATGATCACCCTATATACTGTGCAACTGCAGCGTAAGATGTCTATGCTGTCTCAGCAATATTCTTTTTTCTTCGTGAATATTGCGTTCTCCTTTTTCCCCAAGCAGTCGTCGAGTATCATCGCAATGAGATTGTGCAAGCCGCTCTATAAAAACGTTGTTTATTAAATAAACGGTATATAATGTTTATGCTTTAAACCAAAATCTAACTTGTTATTCTTATCATCCAATTCTTCAGTGACCAATGAATTTTTCATTGGTGACCAATGTAATTTCATTGGTGACCAATGTAATTTCATTGGTGACCAATGTAATTTCATTGGTGACCAATGTAATTTCATTGGTGACCAATGTAATTTCATTGGTGATCAATGTAATTTCATTGTTGAATGTAATTTCATTGGTCAACAATGAAAAATTCATTGGTCACTGGAGAATTGGAACCGTTTTATTGGTCACCAATGAAAAACTTTTACCAGGGGTTTTATGTAGAACCAGCAATTTGCCGATGGTTCAGAATTTTACGATGTAAAATAGACTTGTCATGCATGCCGTTTACACCACATTGACAGTGTAAGGTGTTGAAACGATATTAAAGTTCTAACGGTGCACTGAAAAAAATAATTCCTAAATTCTAGTCGTAATATTACCAGAAGCACAACAATATGTGAACCACAGAAAGTCCGACTTTCAAAGTCGAGTACTTTGGCCAGAAATTTCTGATCTTAATACCAGAATATGGTAGTAGAGCTAAAATTCCCTCAAAATTTTCAAGAAATATGGTACGAACACTAGAATTCTGGTAATCGTACCATCCTTTACATCGGTTCACATAACGTCATGCTTCTAGTAATATTTTTTTCAGTGTGTGATAACTGATAAACAGAGAGACAGAAAGACTGTTTCTTGACTGCTTGACTTTTTACTCCAGGAATCAAAGATGACTCTAGTTGTGAGATAAAATCTAAAAAAAAATCCAAACCATTCAGATGATCGACGGCATTGTGTTGGGACTCACAAGACATTTACTTGTGAATTTTATCGTTTTTTTTTTTTTTTTTTCTTTTTTTTTGTCGATTGAGCGTTGAAGTCTCTTCACATGGTATTATGTCCATTTGAACCCATGGGAAAGGTCGAATCTAATGGTCATCTGCGAGTCCTAAATAATTCAACATTTTTCATGAGTTTCAATGAGCCAAATGCAAAGTCTCCAGATTGCACGGATGCACGCTTCGCCACTGAATTTCTCTCCCTCTTTTGAAAATTCTCGTCTAAAGAAGCGTAATTTTGATGGTTATTGAAACAAAGTGAACAATGATGCATCCGAATCATTTTTTTATATGGCTTTAACGGAGGATATAAATAAACTAAAGGAAAACCCCAGTGAAGTAAGTATAAAATTGAATGAAACAAAAAAAATAAAAATAAAAAAGACTTATTTTCTAATTAAGATGCATTATAATATATAAAAATTCCAAAAGATCAGAGCCAATATAATACCTATGAAGAATCTAAACGGAAACATTATAAATTAAAGAATTATATATGAATGAATGGATGAATGAATGTTTTTGTTGTTGTTGAATTCGTTTTTTATATTAAGTCGGTGCATAATTGAATGAATGAATTACAGCACAAACTACGGAATCAAATTCATTAAACCGTGGGAAGGGGGAGAGAGAGAGTCAAGATTAAAAAGAGTATGAAATGACAGGAATTCGCGTCTAATCTCTGGTTGCTAACCAGCAGATCGAATAATTTGCTTTCTGCGCTTTGATCCGCAACTCTCGTTCGCGATACCATTAATTTCTCTCTTGATTTATCGTCGGTAAATTTACCGGGTATAAATTAGGATTCCGTTTTTCAGTATGGTATTGGCGTGACTTTAAGTGCTGCAAGTTACAAAGAAGTAAACCATTACCACTCCGGAGTCTGTGCCTGGCCTCGAGGGATGTCTTGAAATTGAGGTGTCAGACCAAAATAAACAGCGCTAATCTCTTTTTGATTCTTTTCTACCTTTTTCACCGCGGATCGCGGATTCTTCCTCTCAACTTAATGAGTTGCAATCAATTTACCATGGATCTTTTTCACGGCTCGAAATGCAACAACTCGTATGAGAATTATTCTCTTTTTTTTCTTTTTCTTTTTTTATTTCACTTTAAAGAAGAAAAGAAAAGAAAATCATAAGAACATGTAGAAGGGAGGCAGTAAAAAAATACGCAACAGTAAAACTCTTGGGCAGTCAAGACAGTAAAGAATAAAAAATAAATGTCGGAAAAAATTTCCTACCGAGTTGGTTTGTAAAGCAAAAGATATACCAACTTTTCAAACGCGTTCGTGTGCAAAGCAAATTGAAAGCCCCTGGCAAAAACCACGTATCTTGTTTCCGTAAACAACCGATCTGTTCGTTAAGGTGATTATTCAGCGTTTAGTGCCGATTTTTGTCACCAGAGCGATTGATTAATGTCAAAGTACAGGCCGAAAGTAATTAATATTTAAGAAACGGAGTACAGTTACTAGATAATTATCTGAATGACGCATCTGCAAACAATCTCGTCAGTAACTTCAAAATAAGGCTGAAAGACCAACAAATGAAATATCAAATTCCGATACAAATCTATTTTCGATATTCCATTTTTTGATACTTCCAGCATTATTTTTGAAGTTATTGACGAGATTTTTTGCAGATGCGTCCTTCAGATAATTATCTAGTAACTGACACTCCGTTTTCTTAAATGCAAGTATTATTTACTTTCGGCCTGCAATTTGACGTTAATCGAACGGTGGCGCTCTGGTGGCAGAAATCGGCACTAAACGCTGAAGAATCAACTTGATGTATTCTGTTGGCAGAGTTCATCAATGGGGCAGTTGCAATGGTCTAAATAATTTTTGTAGTTTTTAGTAGGTATGCAAATAAAAGTGCTAACTATAATTAAGTGACCTGAAAGAAGAATGCTTTTAGTTTTTGAACGGTAGTTTTCATAGTTCGGGAGATGCGATTTCAGTCAGAAATGAATTGCTTTGAAAATAAGTACAAAATACGTGGGCATTTCGCATTCTAAGGTCACTACACGCACGATTTTTTAAAACTTCACAGGAGTGTATCTCCGAAACCTAGACATTTAAGATAAAACGAAAGGCAGATTCCTTTGTTTTCAGCTCTTAAATTTATGCTTTTCAGTTACTTTTTTAAAAAATACTGTAGATTTCAGACTCCAGACTCTTAGCACTTTCCTCATTGATTCATATTATATGAGACATTCTATCAACCGCTATGTCAACAAACACTAAATGGTTTGTGGAAACGAGACACATTTTTTTTACTTACAATAGACCTTCGATACATCTTTGACCAGTTTATGTCAGGAATCACTGATTTAATTTTCATTAACAACGCATCTGCTCTTTCAACTATCGGTTCGTGGCATTCGTAATTGAATCATATACGTGAAATTCTTCGAACCGCAAATTAAACAGCAGACCCGTTATGGAAACAAGATACGTGTTTTTCGACCTAAACCGGCAATTTGTTAGAGTAGAAGCTACAGATTCAGAAAAGGGGGGGGGGGGTCGATAGTATATATGGACCAACGGGTATGGAACAGAGTGTGTGTTTATTTTGACTCATCTCTCCTTTATAAAACTGACACCGATTCGGGCCGTAAACCGGTAGGTATTAACTCTCTTGCACGGGACTCCAATCTCGTGCCGAATAATTAGGCCCTAAAAAGGAAGAGGATCTCAAGCAATTCAAGCTTCCAATAAATCTATTCAAACATTCAAACATCTATTGTCCTCCGAAGCGCGCGCATCTTGTTGAGGTTTGTCCAGCTTAAACTCAAGCTGTAGGTATAATCTCATTCATTCTCTCTCCTCTCTCTCTCTCTCTCTCTCTCTCTCTCTCTCTCTCTCTCTCTCTCTCTCTCTCTCTCTCTCTCTCTCTCTCTCTCTCTCTCTCTCTCTCTCTCTCTCTCTCTCTCTCTCTCTCTCTCTCTCTCTCTCTCTCTCTCTCTCTCTCTCTCTCTCTCTCTCTCTCTCTCTCTCTCTCTCTCTATCACTCTTATTATTTCTCGTATCGATGTCTCTCTCTGAGGGGTCCTGTAGATCCCAGATAGGAGAGTGTGAGAGGTGCTTTGTTGTACTGTAAAAAATATGGTCCTCCTGGTCGGATTTGGATTGCTCGCTGGATTCTATTTTTTTTTTTTTTTTTTTACCACCAACGATCGGAGGAATCCTTTCCCGTTCTCTTCTCTCTCACTTCACCTTCGCACATCTTGATTACCCGGGTCCGCACTTACGTCGTGTGATCTATGCAGGATTTATGATCGTCATGCGAGCCTCCTTTACACATTTTTTTTTTTTTTTTTTTTTTTTTACGGTGGTGACTGCCTCAAGGGCTCACGAAAGATTGGATGTGCTCTTCAACCTAGATCTTAATTAAAACGGAGTGTAGATTGTTGTCGGTGATCACACTCGGTGTTTTTAGATCTTAGTTACCGCCTCAGTTACCCTCGTCATCGTCATAGGGTTATCTGCATCCCAATGAATTTAAAGTAGTTGTATTCCTATTTCCTCGTTGATTTCGTCCCTTTATTAGTTCCATGGTTAAATACAGGACTTAGGCTGTCTCTCTCTCAGCTCTCATTTGAACAAATGCATTAGAAAAGAATAGAGATAGGGTGCTAAAGTCACGAGATGGCCCAATCTGCTATCCTTTTCTAACACATGCGTTCCAACGGGAGAAGAGAGTGAAAGATGAATTCCTGTATCCACCGATGATCTGTTCTCACCTAGATTTTCACCTCTCTCTCCTTTTTTATTGGGCCATCCTCATCACTTACCCCCCAAAGAATAATAGGATACTATCTCGATTGCAAAGATATTGGGCTAATCAAGACGACCTGGTTATTTTACATTGTGAGAGGAGCCGACTATAGTACGCGAGGATCTATTAAGCAATGGTTCCATGAAACTGTTAACATTCAGTTTGGGAACTAATTTCAATTTTATTGCACCGTGATAAAAAAAAAAAAAAAAAAAAACCAAGAGTCATGTAAACAAAACAAAAGCTCAAATAAAATAATCAACGGCTGTTTTACTATCCGTTTGTTGAAGGCGGGGATTTTAGAACATGCAGAATGTGGTTGTTACCTATTTCTTTAAAAATGAACGCACTCGGACTAGGAAGTCAACAGAAATTCTTTGGAAAACATTTTGTGAGGCTTGTGAGTTTTAGGTAAAAATCCGGTTCAAATCCACGATTTCTTAGGAAAATTTCGTATACTTTAGTGCTAGGATCAACAATGGTGGCTCGTGAAATGCGTTATATCGATGTCCACTCCATTTAAATCTATATAGAAAAGTATCGATTTATTGGGGGATCAAATGCACCCCCTAAAAATCGATACTTTTCCATAATTTTAAATGAAGTTGGCATCAATATATCGCATTTTACAAGCCACCACTGAGGATCAGTGATTTAACTCTTTATGTTTTAGTGGTGAATAACCGGAAAAATCAAAAATCAAACAATCTTATTTTCATTAGTGCTGGCGTGGGAGGGGAGGGAGGGGGGGGGGGGGGTAAAGAGGGCATTTATCCTTTCCTGGAAGTTAAAAATACCAGTTTTGACGTCAATATCCCTGACAACTAGTTAAAAACGATTGAGAAACGAAGAATTTCCATCCCCGCAATCCCCAAAATGTGGTTTTCATGTTTCGCTCCCTTGAAAAATTTTAAGTCGGAGCCCACTTTTTTTTCCAATTTGATGCATTTTTCAAAATAGCTTTAAATACAAAAAAAGGTTACACAAATTGATGAAAAAAACTGTCTTAAAACATTCAGTACCTACCTGACTAACTGATAGGTGACCTTAATAAATTAAAGTTTATTAAAGTCAAAAATAAAATGGTAATTATTAAAAAAACGTGTTTTTTTTTTTTAGTAAAAAACCGTTTGGGGTCGTTCTTGACCCTCCTTGGTACCACGCAATGGAGCTGTTATCCCATTGCTGTGGCTTGACAGCGAACTCGAAGGCCTCATCCTGAGATATTTTTTAAAAGCCTTAAAAATATAAGGCCTATAAAGGTCTAAATCTTACGACTTCTCGCTAAAATGCAAGGCTCTAGATGGCTAATCTACCCTCCTTGATTGGGTTTTAATAAACAATAAAAGTTAGAACCAAGTTTAAAGAATGTAAGAGGAAAATAAATCGACGGGAGTATCTTCAGTTACCGGCAATTGTATTTTTTTTTTCGAGGTAAAATTGTCCAAATCGAGCCTAAATCTTATCGCTTCCCGCTAAAATGTGAGGCTCTAGATGGCTAATCCATCCTCCTTGGTTGGTCACTGAGCCAATAAAAGTTAGAAAGTTGAAAGAATGTAAGAGGAAAATAAATCGACGGGAGTATCTTCAGTTACCGGCCTTTTTTTTTATTTTTTAGAGGTAAAATTGTCTCGCACTCGATGGGCGAAGTGTAATATGATCCCCATGTCCCTACACGGCAGGTAGAGGAGGAGAGAGGGGAAAAACAAATGTGATGAAACGAAATCCGAGTGATATGCGCGCATGCTCAGTGTATCCAATTCCTTCTAATATCCTTGCCGCAGCAGCTAAAATTGCTAATAGGATTTTCGCCCGAAGGATCATAAATATAATTTCTCGTAACGCAACGAATCGTTTCATTAAAAATATACGGTAATTCCAACCGAGGACGTTGTAATAATTATTTTGCAAAGTGGTCGGTGAACGGTGAGGACGGACCGACCGAGAGGACCAGCTTATGGGGTTTTTCCCACCCCTCACCCCTCACGCCTCCCCCCTCCCCCCACTCATCCTATGAACAGTCTCCCACCCCCATTTACTCTCTCTGTCTTCAAATTTTTTTCCCTCCTTTTTACTGCAACTGAAAATTTACTTTTCGTCGGATTCATTATTCACAGACTCCTCCAGTTCCACTGTCTTGGCCTCCGCGCTTTGTTAGCAGCACTCTACGAAACCACCCCCCCCCCCTTCACCCTCTTATTATGATCTGACCCCCCCCTCCCCCCATGACATTCTAGAATCAAGGATTAATTTCCTTCTTACCTGACATCAAGTTTCAGTCTCTAAACTTTCCTTCTTTACTCGTGCGGCTCCGATGGGGCAGTTGCAAGGGTCTGAAATGTTGTGTTTTGCATAAAGAAAATTGCAGTACTTGATGAGCTGAGAACAATGGGGCCAAGCAGGAAGAGCATGTTCTTCTATAATATGCAATTTGCTGAAGATCATATGATCTATAATATGCAATTTGCTGAAGATCATATGATCTATAGTATGCAATTTGCTTCCTCTACATCTTTCTTAACCTAACTTATTAAAAAAGAAGGTTTTCATACACGTGTATTACGCATCTGTTCCAACTAAATTGTAATTATTTAATAAATCTTATAATTGGTAATTACATCCTTACTTCAAATTTACTTATTGTGTTTAAGTAAAATAGGAGCTTATAGGTTTTTTCCTAATAAGTGTCCCGGCTTTGGAGATACAGACGTGTAAAATTGTAAAAAAGCGTGTGCGTAGTGACGTCACTATACGCAGAATCCCCATTTAAAACAATGTTTTTTTGGGCCCAAAAACTCATCTCCGGAACAATGGGACTTGATTACACGGAGAAAAATTTCTGATTGAAATGACGGAACGTATTACAAAATTGATGTAAAAAGAAATTCCTTTTAAAATAATAAGCATTCTTATTGACTCAACGAGAATTATTATTAGTCCAATTGGTCGTTCTGATGATTCAGAAGAATCACAAGAAAAAAATCGTTGGATCAAGAAGAATTCTTATTATTTTAAAAGGAATTTCTTTTCACCCCATTATTAATAATACGTTTCGCAATGGGGCTATTGCACACTTTTACTATAAGCGATTTAGTAGTCGATTATGGCGTAAAAACCTCAAAAAATAACGATGGCGGCACTGAAAACTTCCAAAATCCCTCCTAACTCAATAAACGCAGTTATTTGCGCGAGCGTAATGGGGGCCGAAGGCACTAACAATGGGAGATTCCCATCTAACAATTCTGAAACTCCATCAAGAAGTGACCAATAAGAGACTACTTTCATTTGACACCGGTGTCACTAGGTGTTGCGGCACCATTCATCGGATGTGGATCATCACTCTGATGACTAATTACTCTGTGAATCATCCTTGTCAGCATAGAAAAGTGACGAAATTAGATAGGACTCCCATTGTTAGTGCCTTCGGCCACCATTACGCTCGCGCAAAACTGCGTTTATTTAGTTTAGGAGTGGATTTTGGAAGTTTTTAGTGCCGCCATCGTTATTTTTTTAGGTTTTTACGCCTCAATCGACTATTAAATCGCTTATAGCAAAAGTGTGCAATAGCCCCATTTCAAACATAGAAACCAAAAGCATCTTTGTTTCAAGCTCATCAATTTTTTCATTTTATTTATTAAAAAAAAAAAATAATAATAAAAACACAACATTTCAGACCCTTCCAACTGCCCCATGAGGAGGGAAATTGGGGGCTGCATCCGAGTTCCGTCCCGCGGTCAATTTCGCGCACCCTAGCATCCGAGTTCCGTCCCTTTGTTTAGCCAATTTCTCAATTATTTGTAGAATTTCCATTGAAATGTGCTGTAAATGGCAACTAAAATATTATAAAATATGAATGCCAAAGTGCATGAGGCAACGCAAGGACCGCACGAATAATGGGGTTGTTGTAAAGGTCGGAATTTTATGTTTTTGATTACAGATTCTGAAAACGTTCGCCGAGTAGAGCATTTTCGTTTTTTTGTTTTTTTTCCTTCGACCAATAGAAGCCGAGATAATCGACTTTGAAACATCGCCAATTATTGCATCATATATACTAATTATTGCGCAATCCAGTGCACTACGGTTCTCATATCTCTTAAACTTCCAAAAATAACCCTATCGACCTATACCTCATTTTGAAGCAGAAGTCAAACGAAATCGGTCTGTGCAAATTTTAGGTCACTAACTGCTGTCGTTCCAAAATGGCGCCGATCCAAATATTAAGATGGCGCCAGAATATAAAAATAAAAAAAACCCGCCATTTTGGAACGACAGCAGTTAGAGACCTGAGATTTGCACAGAACGATTCCGTTTGACTTCTGCTTCAAAATGAGGTATGGGTCGATAGGGTTATTTTTGGAAGTTTAAGAAATATGAGAACCGTAGTGCACTGGATTGCGCAATAATTAGTATATATGATGCAATCATTGGCGATGCTTCAAAGTCGATTATCTCGGCTTCTATTGGTCGTAGGAAAAAAACAAAAAAACGAAAATGCTCTACTCGGCGAACGTTTTCAGAATCTGTAATCAAAAACATAAAATTCCGACCTCTACAACAACCCCATTTTATGAAGGGACCAGCCCAGACATTCCTCCTCCGATTGTTCAAAATGTATCATCAACCATCCACTTTTTATCCAAAGTAGATAGATATTTGATCCATCTGCCTTTTTGGAATGTTGAATGAAATATACTTATCTCGGCAGCTTTTAGGTTAGTGACGCAAGTCACTTCACTGGAGCTGGTTCAGCAATCAGCAATAATTGTGAATCGAAAAAATTGCATCTATCGAGTAGAGCAGTGGTGGCCCGTGCAACTTGGCAACCATGCTTGGTTGCCTTTTAAAACTATGCAAAAGTATCAATATCTTGGAGGTACAACTGCTCCTTCTGAAGATCGATAATTTTACACAGGTTTAAATGGAGAGAATCCAGCGTTCACATTGCACGAGCCGCCTCTGAAGTGGAGTCCGTACATCTCGTAAATTGACCAACCACAGCTCACTTGAAGATGAAAGTTCGTTCACAACATTCCTGCATGTATCCACTATAGTGGATAAAAAAATATATATATTTTATGCATCTACCTGTATTATTGTAGTTGTTTTTTTTTTTTTTTTTTTTTTTTATATCTCGGTCAAGGGAGCAGGGGGGTGTCGGCGCGTAAGTGTTGCAAAGGAACTTGGCAAAAGACCGGCGGTGGTGCTCTTCAACGATGGCATTTTGGAGTCGCGTTTATGCAAATTCCGACGATAGCAGAGGCAGATTAGAGCACCGGAACACGGTGGATATGGCCATCGAAAACTGGTCAAAAATCGGAACTTCATTTTTCACAAACAAAATAAGATAACGTGTTTGAGGGTTTCGATGACCGTTCCATTATGAGACGGTTGTATTCGACAGTGGATGAAAAAATCGGCTTTTTTCCTCCCGTCCATCCTATGCCATCGATCCAGCGGATGGAATCCATCGACTCGTTCTCCAATTCAATGGACCCTTAATGGATTATATTTATATTTTATGATCACCGGTTTTGGACGTGTTTTTTTTTTTTTTTTTTTTTTTTTTTTTTTTTTTTTTTTTTTTTTTTTTTC